>JANZLC010000003.1:22098894-22122041 GCA_026413385.1 Erythroxylum gracilipes
CTACTTTACTCTTGTCTATCATTTCAAATTCAATATTTTCATTCATTTGTTCTTTACTCGTGACTAATCACCAAAATCTCTTATTCAATAGTTCTAATCTTTCATGAAAAGTTCAGGGTCCAACAACCATATAGAGTAAAACGGGAGATCTAGAAGGAAAAACCAACATTAGGGTAAAACAATAATTTTACCCTTTATTTTGTTGATGGCTATAATATGGTTCATAATAAAGTTTGCAATTGGATATCTTATTTGAAACATTTATTCTCATAATACTTAGTAATTCAAGAGTTCAACCAATTGTCTTTAGTGGAATGACATTTGGTTAATAAGCTAGAATTAATTCTAATGAGATTAAATTAATTCCAGGCATATTGGAGCTTGAATTATATAAATCCAATTAGATTCCCTATTTGGCCTCTAAGAAGGTTATCAAGCAAAGTAGGAAATATAAATAGAGGTTTTAAAGCCCATGATTAAATGTTGGGTTTACTTTAATTAGATGCCCAAATGAAAATGGAGTAATGATCTTATCATTAAATGGTTTAATAGTTGTCCTTTAATGATGGAATATAATGTAACCTTTTAGCATTCATTTGATTAAAGAAAGGAAGAGGTGCATTTGATGTATTCTATCTTCCTTCTTTCATCCATAACCGAAAATGAGAAGGTCTCATTTAGGTTATTGGTCATTTCATATAGCCATCTTAAACAAATGAAAGGAGTCTTATTTATTGGCTTCTTTATGACTGATTAAAGAATGAAGTGACGCATTAGATGCACATCACTTCTTTCTTTCATAATAACCAAAATTGACAAGGAGAGTAAGAAGTGTTCTTGCATTTTTGACACACTCTCTCCTCTCATACTAGCATAGCCGAAACTTGAATGAGAAGAATCTCATTTTTTGCTTCTTTTTTCTAAGAAAAATTTCCTCAAAATATTTCTTCTCCTTTCTCACCAAAGGGTCTTGTTAACCAATTTGTCCAAGAAGAACAAATGGTAGATTGGATTAGTCGAGGATATAATAATAAAGAGAGGATACATTGACAAAGAAAATGATACAAAAGAGTCAAAGCTATAGCAAGGATTCAGAGAGGATACAAAAGCCAGGAGTCAAAGTTGTAGCAAGGAGCCAAATCTCGCATGCTTTTGTTTTCGATCTAACATAAGCATATAGAAATGAAGCATCATTTTCTTAGAGATCATGTTTTAGGAGGTACCATTAATCTTTTGCATGTTGATATTGAAAATCAACTAGTTGATATCTTCACTAAGCCACTCTCTGAAGATAGATTTTACCTGTTGGGAAATGAGCTTGGTATGTGTTGAATGCAAAACACAATACTAGTCTTACGCTCAAAACTGCAAGTATACGGGTCGTACATGTAGTTGAAAGCGGATATCGATCTCACGAGGATTGTACTTGGGCGCCACTTAATTTAGGTTGTTCTTTGTTTAAGAAATCGTTTCAATCAAATTTAAAAAGATAAGTAAAATAAAGACAAACTTAAATTAACAGGGACAATGCAACCCAAACCAAAATCGTAAACTAAGACTTGGAGAAAATCAAGATTAAACATTAGGAATTATCATTATCCCTATTTGCTCCCCTCTGATTAATTGATTCAATTTATGCTTGGCTCAAGATTTCCTAAAATTTTAGCTACCCACTCTCAAGGTGTAACTAAATGTCACTAGTTAAATAAATTAGAATTAACTTTGGGACCTTTAGATGTGCAAAGCCTTCTCTAAACATTCAACTAGATATGATATCTTATAGGCAGTGTATTGATCTATTGAAATCCCTTCCTAATAAATCAATAAATTGTTATTTATAGGTTTATTAATTGTCAACTCTCGTTGTGCAATTAACACAGATTACCAAGCTCACTCTCTCGATTTATTGCAAGGTTTAAGCATAATAAATAACATAAACATGTATATCATTAAATCAATAACCAAAGATTCATAAATAGTTCAACAATAAACCCTAAAAATTGTTTTAGCCAATAATAATATCCATAACATCCTCATCAATCAAATAATCCATTATAAACATGCTAGAAGAGAAAGAAATTGAAATAAGACTGGATGGGGAAGCTCCTCCTCTTCCTTGCCCAATCTCGAAAATCTAGATGAAGGGGTGCTCTTTGCCTAATTAGGAATGAGACCTTAAATCTCCCCTATCTCTAGGCTCGCAATCTATCTTTTAGCTCCAGGAATCACGTTCCATGACCCTCTCTCGACTCTCGAGATTCTATGTCTTATAAAGTCACAAAAACCTAAAATAATACATAAAACCCCCGTGTCTCTTCGACTTCTAGTTCCCATGATCGTGGGAACTATACTTGTACTTCCCACGATTGTAGATTTCCCACGATCATGGAAAACATGCCCTTTTCCACAGTTGTGGTTTCTTATTTTTCAGCAGCTCCACTTCTCTTCTCTTCTCTTAGTCCCTAGCTCAATCACAAAGGTGTCCACCCTCTATTCCTACATCAAAATGATCAATTCCTACCCTAAGCCAATATCAAACACAAAATAACAACTATGAAGATCCAACTAAATAAAAAACACAAAAAACAAGCCCTAAAACACAATAATACTAACCTTTTATACAAGAAACACATACCAAATACTTAGAAAAACACATACTAATGCACAACTATCAACTTCCCCATACTTAAATCCTTACCTGTCCTCAAGAAAAATAGAATACAACCAATCAATTCTATCCCTTAATTTTCATAAAGATCAAAGCATGCAATCTTTCAAAGTTTAGCCAACTCAAGTATCAATCTATTACACATAGGATGACTACTTTTCATTAGTGTACATAAGCAAACTCAATTTATGGCACCATCACTCAAAGATAAGTATAAACACATAATGAATCTTCCTTATAGTTTCACTCATTACTCTCAATTGTTTGATGGTTAGTGTTTCGCTCAAGCTTTGTATAGGAAACTACACTATCATAGGCTTGCTAATACACCAGTTCTCCTCTCTAATGATTACATGCATAAATAGATCAAAAGGGTTTATTTCGGGTTGTAATGTGGTAAGGGTTAAGGTGGTTCAAAAGAGGTAAAGGGTTTAACATAAGCATGAATAAATTAATAAGTGAATAAAGGGATACAAAACATATTTTGAGATATACAGATGTAAATATACTAATACTTCGCACTTATTGATGCTACCACAACGTTCTTCCTTTCTTTTCTTTTTCTCTTTTCTTTTTTCTCTTTTTTTTAATAATTAAGGAAGCAATAAACAAAATAGCAACTAGATATAATATGATCGAAGAGTAGAACTATAACTCAACTCATTTTGGAAAGAAAAAATTTGTACCAAAAATCCCAAACTAGCGCATCACTTAATACTTTACTAAGCTTGTGAATGGGTAGGCTAATGAGGTTTCAGGTTTGAAATAGGAGGTGTTTTCAAGAAACAAAAGGGTTAAGGCTTAATAGAGCTAAAAAGGGATTATAACAAGGGTAGGCCATTTAATCCAAAGGTTATCACAAAAAGGGCCTTAATCATTTTCGTTAAGCATGCATCCAATAGACTTAAACCGATTCAAAGCAAGTTTTGAAGATAGTAACCTAAAGGGGCATCACACACTCAAAGAAATAAGATGACTATAGATGGAGAAATATAAGATTGATCCTCACATTGGCTCAAATGAAAATTCATTATGCATCTCTACACTAGCTCATTACTCAAGTGTCACATTTTGAGTAAGCTTATGCAACCAACTATTTTTTATTATTCAACATGATTCACTCGCTACTCAAGTAGCTAATTTAAGTTCAAGCATGCATTCAATCCTATTCCAGCTAACATGACAAAATCTCATGACAAAATACATAAAAATTGATTTAAGTGTGGTTCCATTGCTTAATATAACATAACATCAAACAACAACCTAATATGCCTAAAACATGCATCCTAAATAGTAAATAAAACAAGTTTAAATGATGCAATTGACAAAGCAAATGTCACCTCTCCACATTTGGACAACACATTGTCCTCAATGTGACAAGACAACCACAAAATGAAATCAGGACATCAGACACAACATCAACCAAGCAAACAAATAACACAACTAACAAAGTAAATTAAACAATATAAACAATGAAGGGTAAACATGCTAAGTTAAGATCATTAGCTTAACCATTTTACATGTATTCATGAAGGAGTAAAAGAAACAAAAGAGATGACTTCCCTTTCTTGTGAGTATGTCCCTCTATAGTATGGCTTGCATTTATGCCCATTAACCTTGAATGCTTTACCCTTGTTATTTTCCAACTCCAAAGCTCCATAGGGAAACACTTGAATAACGTAAAAGGGTCCACTCCATCTTAACTTGAGCTTTCCAGGAAATAATTGAAGTCATGAATTGAACAAAAGCACCAAGTCCCCACTCTTGAAGTCCTTCTTCTTGATGTGAACATCATGCCACTTCTTTGTCCTTTCCTTGTATAACTTGGCATTTTCATAAGCGTCAAACCTCAATTCTTCTAATTCGTTAAGTTGTAACAATCTTTTCTCACCCGCAAGCTTCCAATCCATGTTTAACTTCCTAACGGCCTAATAGGCCTGATGCTCCAACTCCAAAGTTAAATGGCACACCTTTCCATACACAAGTCTATATGGAGTAGTTCTTATAGGTGTCTTGAAAGCTGTCCTGTAAGCCCATAAGGTGTCATCTAGCTTTAACGTCCAATCTTTTCTTGAGGTGCTCACTACATTCTCCAAAATCTTCTTCAGATTTCTGTTCACCACCTCCACTTGACCACTGGTTTGGGGGTGGTAAGGAGTCGCCACTCTATGATGAACATTGTATCTTTTCAGAAGAGCCTCAAACGGTTTGTTGCAAAAACGGCTCCCTTCATCACTTATAATCACTCTGGCACCCTAAATCTCATAAAGATCATCTTGATGAACTTTTGAACTACCTTTTCGTCATTAGTTGGAGTAGCTACAACCTCAACCCAATTAATATGTAAGTGTTACCTGAAGAGGATGGGAATGGTCCCATGAAGTCCAATCCCCATATATCGAATATCCCCACCTCCATGATGTTTGAAAGTGGCATCCCATCCTTCTTTGATATGTTAACCACTCTTTGACACCTATCACACGAGCATCCTTGAATAAGGTTGGCCAATAGAATCCACTCTCTAAGATCTGAGCTGTAGTTTTATTAGCTCCATAATGCCCTGCATAAAGTGAATTATGACATAGCATCAAAATTTCAAGCATTTCATCTTCGAGGATGCACTTGCAAATCACACTGTTAGCACATATCTTATAAAGTATAGGTTCATCCCAAATATAAGGAGAACATTAAAATACAAACCGTTTCCTTTGTTGATAAGAAAGATCGAAAGGAAGAATATTACCTAAGAGGTAGTTTGCAATATCTGGATTCCAAGGACGAAAAGGATTATCTAACATCATTAAAGCCTCATGAGGAAAACACTCCTTAATTTCCTCTTCTTATTTATAGTGGCCTCCTTCGAGTCTCGGGAGGTGGTCAGCTATAACATTTTTTGCTCCCTTCCTATCTTTAATCTTAAGGTCAAATTCTTGGAGCAGAAGTACCTACCAGATAAGCCTAGCCTTGGCATCCTTCTTTGTAAAAAGATATCACAATGTTGCATGATCTGTAAAAACAATGACATTTAAGCGTAAAAGATAAGAACGAAATTTCTCATATGCAAATACCACAACAAACAACTCCTTTTTTATAGTTATGTAATTTAGTTGTGCTCCTATTAAGATCTTACTTTGTAATAGATGGCGTGTAGCCTCTTTTCCTTCCGCTGACTAAGGACATAACTAATGACATGATCACTTGCATCATATATAATCTTGAAAGGAAGAGACCAATCCGACGATGTCAGAATGGATGCTGATATAAGTTCCTTTTTTAACCTGTTAAAAGCGTCCAAACAAGCATCATCAAAAACAAAAGGCACATCTTTAACTAATAAATGAGTTAAGGGTCTAGCAATAAGGGAAAAATCCTTAATGAACCATCTGTAGAACCTAGGATAACCAAGGAAGGCTCAAATGCCCTTGATGTTGGTGAGAAGTGGTAACTTTTTAATTACTTCGGTCTTAGCTCGATCCACCTCAATCCCCTTGCATGAGATCTTATGGCCCAATACAATTCTCTTTTGGACCATGAAGTGACACTTTTCCTAGTTTAAGACTAGAAGAGACTCCTCACATCTTTGAAGCACTCTGTCTAAATTAAACAAACAATTATCAAAAGAATCTCCAAAGACAAAGAAATCACCCATAAATACCTCCATGAAGTTCTCATTCATGTTTACGAATGGCCATCATGCACCTTTGGAATGTGGCAAGTGCATTGCATAAACCGAATGACATCCTCCGGTAAGCAAAAGTCCTGTAAGGACAAGTGAAAATGGTCTTCTCCTAACCCTATAGGTATATAACCACCTAATTGTACCCTAAGTATCCATCAAGAAAACAGTAAAATGCATGGCTAGCCACCCTCTCAATTATTTGGTCCACCAAAGGTAAAGGGAAGTGATCTTTCTTAGTGGCCAAATTGAGCTTCCAGTAATCAATATTTACTCTCCAACCTGTGATGGTCCTAGTGGAAATATTTTCACCTTTTTCATTTTCTATCACTGTCATGCCTCCCTTCTTAGGCACACACTGTACCAGAATCACCCACTCACTATATGAAATGGGATAAATAATCCATGCATCCAACAACTTTACTACCTCCCTCTTCACAACCTCTTGCATGTTTAGATTTAACCTTCTCTGTTGCTCTCCTACGGTTTTACACCCTTTTTCTAGGTTAATCCTATGCATCACCATATTGGTACTAATCCCCTTAATATCATAAATTTTCCACCCCATAACTCTCATCCTCTTCCTAATGGTATCCACCACTTTCTCTTATTGCTCAAAATCTAATTAGTTCAAGATAATGATGGGTAGGGTATGGTTCTTACCTAAAAAGGTGTATCTCAAATTGGGAGGTAAAGGTTTAAGCTCTAAAGTGGGGGGCTTAACGAAAGAAGGTGGTGTAGGTGTATCTGTTCTCTCCAACTTCTCTAACCCAACTTCCTCACATAAATCCTCTTCTCTCACACTCTCATCCTTGTGTACTTCAGTAACTTCATTAACTACCTCTTCAACCTCCTTCACACATTCATCCACAACATCAATCTTTGTACATAAATTACCATCCATCGGTTTCTTCAAAGATTTAGACATATTAAACTTAACTTGCTCATCACCAATCCTCAAAACAAGTTTTCTCTCATGCACATCAACTAATGCCCTACCAGCATTCATAAAGGGCCTACCCAAAATCAATGGACAAGTTTTATTAGCTTTAAAATCCAATACCACAAAATCAACAGGAATAATAAATTTATCTACTTTTACCAACACATCTTCTACACTCTATATGGCCTCTTGATTGATTAATCTGCAAGTTGAATCAGCATGGATGTTGGCTTGACCTCTCCTAGTCCCAATTTCCTTAAAACAGAAAAAGACATCAAATTAATGCTTACACATAAATCACCTAAGCATTTAGAAAATTCAAAGTCACCAACAATAATATGGAATCGTAAAACTCCCTATATCTTATAGTTTTGAAGGCATCGTGCTTGAGATAATTAAACTACAATTCTTCATCAAAGTGACCGTCTGATTGTCTTGCCAAATACGTTTGTGTGTCAGTATGTCTTTCAAAAACTTCACGTACTTAGGCATGCACTCCAAAGCTTCCACCAATGACAGGTTGATTTGTAGCCACTTCAATTTCTCCATAAACTTGGAAAGCTGAGTGTCCACCTGATGTTGTCTCACCCTTTGTGGATATGGAAGTTTGGGTTTGTATGGTGGAGGTGGCACTTACGGCTTCCCTTCTTCTTTTTGCTCCTCCTGCCCCTGTCTACTCCTCTCACTTGACCACATACAACTGTTGCTCGCCAACTCTTCCAAAAGGTCATGCTCTGCATCAATAGTTTTTCTCATCAAAGATCCTACCACAGTTGCATCTATGGTCCCTCTTGTGCTCTAATTTACACAATTGTAGAATGTTTACATGAGGAATTCCCTCAGAAGGTTATGGTGGGGAAAACTTCTTTGTAGTTCTTTAAACCTCTCCCAAGCTTCATGTAAAGACTCCCCATCGCTTTGTTGAAAATTTGTGATTTCCTTAATGATCCTTGTTGTCTTGGTCAGTGGAAAGTATTTGGTGAGAAATGCCTGGGCTAGTTGTTCCTAAGTAGTAATTTGCCCTGAGCTGAGTGAATTGTACCATGCCTTTGCCCGATTTCTCAAAGTGAAAGAAAATAGTCGCAACCTTACGGCATCATCAGACATACCATTAAATCGAAAAATGTCACATATCTCATAACAATTGGTGAGATAGGCGTTGGGATCTTCATTGGACAACCCATAGAACTGCACACTACTTTGAAAAATGTTGAGGAGTGTCAGCTTGATCTCAAAATTGTTAGCTTGAATCACTGGCCTTGCAACTCCTTTTGGACTAAATCCGAGTCTTATAAAGTCCATCAATATGACGCTCATTCACAAAATAATCAAGTCAAATTAGTGAATTCATAATTGTAAATAAGAGTCATTTTGTTAGTTAAGCATTTGGTGGAGATTTAAAAAATCGTGACCAAAGGTCATGCCTTTTGCAACGATTACCAAAATTGTTATTAGAGGCTCATCCTTGGTGACCATATTACTAAATCGTTATAAAAAGATGAGCCTTTTTTGACAATTTTACAAAAGCATCACCAAAGGATTACCGTTTGGTGACAAAGTTACTGAATCGTCATCAAAGGCTTGCCATTTAGTAATGATTTTATAAAACATCGCCAAAAGGTAAGCCTTTGGTGTTGATTTCAATAATCATCAAAAGACTACTTTGATGTAGTGACATGTTTTGGGAGACTCTTGTTTGTTCACTACTTTCCCCTATTTTGCTTTGTATGTCCAACTTGACTGTTGGAGTATTGTTTTCGATGAGTCGACATAAATAAACAAGAACCTTTGGCTAGCTCGTTAACAAGGAAGTTGTTGTATTATAATTTTTAATATGGGTAGATTGTAGAGTCTATTAACAATAATTAAGATTGGGTCAACTATTGCCAAAATGACTAGAACTAGTCATTTAGATACTTGACCCTTACCACTTATAAATCATTTTACATTTTTATATTTAGTAAGTAGGGATACTCTAACACTTCCCTCAAGTGCAACCAGAAATGGACCTCTAGTTATCACTTGAAATAAATGTAGTAGCAATCGGACCGGGCCGTTAGGACTAGATATTTACACGAACAACCAAAAAATTAATATTTTAGACTAAACCTACTCTGATACCATATTAAAATGTTTAATATGAGTAGAGTGTAGAGTTTATTAACAATAATTAGGTTTGGGTCAGCCATTGTTAAAATGATTAGAACTAGTCATTTAGACAGTTAGACCTTATTATTTATAAACCCTTTAATATTTTCATGTTTAGTCAATATAAAATACTCTAACATGTTGTAGTTAATTTTCGGGGGGAAAAAAAAGAAGAAGCTGTTGTAGTTGTGAATGAATAGGTCATCAAATAGTCTTCATGTAAGACATCTTCACTGTATATTTAAACACCTCCGTTGATTTTGGACCTTGGCCTCGCACAGATTCTTTAAACTTTGTGGCTTTCGCTTATAGATATATAATTCAGATTGTTCAGCACACAAAAGGGTTATCTAAGTGAAGGTGTGCGGTTCAACTATGCTGTCACCGCAATTTGGTGTTAGGCTGCCAATTGCTTGTTTCAACTTTCATTAAGTTGATCTCAAATAAATAAAATATGATACTATCTACATTTGTTTGCTTGAGAGGGCCCGCGACGCGTAGTCCTTTGCTTTCTTTGGATCAAGTAAATAACATTTCCTTCTTTTTTTCCCTCTCTCCTATTAACAAATTTCTTGTCTTCATTTTTACAATAGTTGTAAAGTCAGAAAAAAAAGTTATTTCTATTTCTATTATAATTTTTACGTTAAAATATTTTTGTCTTGCTTTACGTGGACATAACTATTAATTTCAATGATAGTGGAAAATTCATCTGACAACATAATTTTGCATTCTATTTTATTATGTATAAGATAATGAACTGAAGATTTTTTCATTTATTCACAATGAGATCGTTTTATCCGGCTTCCCTCTTTTCATTTTGTTATAATTGGTTTTATATCAAACTACAACTGTATGTTATATTTCAATAGTAATTCCAATTTATAATTAATCACAAATAATAATGTACTAAAATTTCAATAAAAATGAGGACTTGCCAAAATACACTAAACTTATGTAGTAATAAAATATATATAAAAATAAAAATACCTAACATTAAGGATAACATACATTAAAAATAGTTAAAAAATTAATATAAAAATCTTTATAAATCGTCATTTTTATTTGTACATAATAATATAAAATTTTAAAATTGACAGAAATCAATTGCACATAAGATATGAACAAAGCAAACATAATAATAAGGATGATAAAAAAATTTAAAAATAAAAATATAATAGAAAATATTTTTAAAAATAAATTATATAATAGTCTTTTGAAATAATTAAACATAAAATTTTGATTTTTTACTTCAAAGATAGCGACATAATATAATACAATTTTTTTAATTATTAAATAAAATATATAAAAATAAAAGATACCATTCTCTATGGTTTATTAATATTTTTTATATTTTAAAAATTTTAGGATATAAAGAAACACTGATCTTTTCAAAAGGAAAACTTTTATAAAAATAGAAAATAAGTATCAACAGCTAAAAACCATTAAAGATGGACTAGAATTAGTAAAATAGAAGATAAAGAAAAATTACATTGATAACTCATTACAATTTTAGGTTAAAAACAGCAAAAAAGCAAACTTAGAAATAATAAATAAATAAAATATTATTAGAGTTGCTGCTACGAGATATAATTTAGAAGTTCAAGAAGAATTTTAAAAATAATTTCTTGATTTAGAAAATGTAAAGATAATTAGGCCTAGTAAATCCCCTTATTGCTCCTCAACTTTTACGGTCAGAAACCATGCAAAAATTATCTGAAATAAAGCAAGGATGGTATTAAAGTATAGAAAATTAAATGATAATATAGTATTTAATGGATACTTTTTATCCCATAAAGAAATATTAATAAACTTGACCAGAGGAAAACAAAATTTCTCTAAATTTGATTACAAAATTCGAATTTGGCAGATAAAAATGAATAAAAATAGCATTTCATATACTGCTTTCTATGCTCCACAAGGTTATTATGAATGGTTAGTTAAGCATTTTGGTTTTAAAAATGCCCCATAAATATTTCAAATAAAAATGGATAATATCTTCAACTATACCGCTCAACATACTATACATCTCCATAAATATGCATATTTATGTGAACAAGATGGTTTAGCTCTTTTTGAAAAAAAAAACTAAGATATGTCAAACTAAAATAGAATTTCTTGGTATAGAAATAGACGCTAGGGGAGTTAAACTTCAACCTCATATCCTCGAAAAAATTTCACAATTTCTTGATAACTTACTAAATAAAAAACAAGTTCAAAATTTTTTTTGGATTATTAAACTATGCTTCTTATTTTATTCAAAACCTAGTTGAAATAAGAAAACCTCTTCAAATGCTTTTAAAGAAAAATCAAAGATTTGAATTTTCACCTTATCTGATATAATAGGTAAAAAAAATTAAGATTTTATGTTCTACTCTATTGAAACTTTATTTACCATCTGATATGATGATTTAATTCTTAAGACTAATGCTTCTGATCATGTATAGAGTGAAGTATTAAAAAAGATAGATTATGATTATAATGTTAAGATGAATGAGTCTCTTTGTAGGTATACTTTGGGAACTTTTATAGATACTTAACAACAATATCATATAAACAAAAAAGAATAATTGGCAGTAGTAAAATGTTGTAAAAAAATTTATTATTTTTATTACCTAAAAGGTATTTATTAAGAACTAATAATGCTTAAGTCAAGGCTTTTATTCAGAATAGTTTACCTTGTAAAATTGAATATAAAAGATATATAAAATGAAAAACTTTATTAGCAGAATATACCTTTGATATTGAGATCATCAAATCAAATAATAATGTTCTTACATATTTTTTAACAAGAAATCAAAGATTTATCGGATATTGCAAATTTCAACTCGATACCAAAAGAAGTTGTAGAGTTACTTCTTTCATTCTACCATATATGGCAAGCCAAAATAAATCATTACACTTATTTTAAAAAACCTTTATAGCCTAGTCAACAAGGCTAAGATCGTTGAAGGATGAATCGTCCACAAGTTCTTCTTCTCCAATAAAAGAATCAATTAGTCAACAGATTAAGCTAAAAGAGGTTAATCTTGATAATATCTCTCTAAAACTAGATAGTATAGATTCTTTTATTACTTTGGAAAAGGTAGAACATTTTTTCATTACTATAGATACTAAGTTACGAAAAGAATTTTCTAAAGATAGTGAAAATAATATTCATTACAAAAGAGGCATCGAGATGAGAACTGTTATTTCTGACATGGAGGCAACATTTAAAAATGGATTTTGAACCTATGTTGGAAAAAACAAAATTTTTTCTTTAATTATAGCTCCAACCAAAAAGACGCCATTGGTGCTAAAAATTTTATGAAAATAAAGATGATCATCATTGAAAGAGCCAAGATAAGATTTAGTCCTAAAGCACAGAAAAAAAATTATAGTCAGATAAGATCTAGTCCTGAAGCACAGAAAAGATTATGTCATCTTCAAAAATATATGGAAAATATATGTTCTTCTTGTACATGTGAGTAGAAGACAGTTAAAGGAAAAGATAAAGCTGAAGCATTTGACGTTTGTACATACAATAATGATTCTAAATTAGAAAGATAAAAAGAGAAGATGGAAATCTCTCAAACCAATTTGATGAAAGGAAATCCACTATAAATAAAGACAAAATCTACTTTCTAAAAAAGTTCATAATATGTAATCTTTGTTAAGTTTAGAATATGGACTTTAAGTCCATCTGTATAAATAAGCCCCTTAGGGTAGTAAGAAGGGCATCAAGCAATCTCTATGTATCTCTTCCTTGTAATATCTTCTAGTATGAAATAAAATCCCTCCTTTTTGCAAATACAATTTATAACTACCATTTAAAAAATCATACTCTTCTCTAAAATCTTTAGTATGCATCCTAAAGTAGGAAATGAATCAAGGTTGTCATGGACATTACTAAGGAACCTTCAAGGGTAGTTACCTTACTCTAAGGTTGGAGTTGAAACTCTTGTTAAAAGACTTGACAAAAACCTAGTAAAGCTATGGTCAAAACACTAAAGATACAAGTGTGGAGCATAATGGACCCTTTAGTTTGGAAATGTAAAACTATTTTTCATAAAATTATATCATGACTTCCTATTTTCTGGAACAATTTATATATAGATTATTTGGAATAGATTTATATTTTGTATAATCGATAAATAAAATAGTTACATCCCTTTTTGAAGAAGTTATTAATATTATCACAAATAGTGATTAAATAGAGGAGGAAGATTTGTTTAGAATCTCTTTAATCTTTAATATTATTAGTAGCTTAAATCTAATAAAATCTTTTTATTTCTTCTCATAATTAAGGTATTTGTGTTTAATATTTTGTTAATTTTTGTGATTTTATCTTGTGATATGTGTTGTCTTGTTCAAAAATATTGGTATCAGGGTTAGGACTATTTGGTGTACAATCTGTGAAGGTATCCATCATAGATTCGGGAAAAAGGGTAACACCAAACTTTTCTTTTCATGTGTCTATAAAATTTCATTTCATGTAAATGATGTTTTTGGGCTAATGCAAATTTTATTTTCGCTAAAAGGTGAATTAGGAACCCTGAATGACAAGTATTAAAGTCAAATGATAATCGAAAAATATTGGAGTTGATTGGTATAGAAATGAACCAAAAATAAATTCAATCGGATGGAATTATGGTAGATCAAGATTGACCTTGCCTTAAATTATTGCAAAGTAAATTTAAAGTATTCTTGGGCTGAAACATAAAGACAAAAGAATCAACCATAGTTACGAATACTTAAAGTAAATTGATCCAACTTATATGTTGATATATTTAGGTTTAACATCTTATTAACTGGACATGAAATCTTTGCCGAAATTGGACAGATTTTTCTTAAGCCACTTAATTATTTTGGAACAAGAATGCATGAAAACCATATGTTTTCACGTTTATGGAAGTAAATGTGAGGGACATAAAATTCATCATATGTGGGACCAATATATGGTATGGACGTGTGTTATGTTGGTATGACAAAATCAGAACAATTTGTTATATTTAGGGGACAAGGATTTTCGTGGATGATACAACAAGTTAGTGGCTTAATTAAACAAAGATGGTGAGAATTAAAATAGTGGACAACTGTTGGAAGTAAACGATGCAACGTGTGGACAACCCTCTTCAACATGTAGCATGTAAAAACAAAGATGATGGGAGCTACTCCACCTTCATTCCACCGAAACTTTAGCTCTCTTTTGGACCAGAATTGATGATGAAAAAAATTGCAGTTGCTCCCTTCATGCATAGGTCTTCCAAGTTACTGCCTTTAGGAAATAAATTTGGCATTGTGTTTAAGCTAGAAATCATGGACAAAACACTACCATCTGATTTTATGTATGTTAAACCACTCTTGTCCATCCTTTTTAGTTGGTCACATGAATGCTTAAGGTAGAAACATGAATTTCCTTATGAATTTCGTGAATGCTTAAGCATGATTTCAAGAAAGTGGTAAGTTTTCCTAACTATGTTTAGTGAAATTCTGTATTAGGATTCTTGGTTTCCTTAAACTTTCCTAGTGTTTTGGCCATAACTTAGTATATAGAGCTCCAAATTGGGTGATTCCAACTGTAAATGAAACCTAAGACATAGTACTAAAAATATTTAGAAGAGATCTAGATCTAACTCTAGCTAAATGATATTCAAAATTGAGATTGAATATGGTAACCTGATATTGTCCTTGTGTTCATAATTTAGAAGGTGAAATGGCATGATTTTTTATGATATGGAAACTAAAGACATACAGGAACAAATGTATAGAAGACTTCAGAACCTAATTTGAACTTTTGATATGTGACAATTAAGGAACAAGTAGAGATATGGTTAAATGAAGAGAAAAATAGCATGGTAAATGGAGAGGAAAATAGCAAGTATATCCATTATCTTATATATGTTATTCAATGGGTATTAATTAGCAGCATGTAGATGCTATATATGTGGCTTAATAGTTGTTTAATGGTAGCATGTATGTTGTATATAGTTCAATGGTTTAACGTAAGGAAAACAGTAGGTATATACTATGTATGTTATTTAAATGGAAAGAAGACAGCATGTATAAATCATGGAAGTTGCTCAATGGTTGTTTGATGGTTGAATGAAAAGAAAGTAGAATTTTAAGCTTACTAAATGCTAAGATTTTGGCTAATTCTTTTGTTATAAAATTTGTAAAACAATGTGGTAAGTTATGGATGTAACTGGCAGGTTTTAGGAACCCTTCAGGGGTCTCCCTTATAGCTAAGTAAGACTATAAAGTTTTCTCGTCACTATAGACTTGGGACTAATAAAAGAAAAGCACCGAACATGAGAGGGTGGTTAACAATAAATGAAAAATAGTGAGTGTACCTTTAAATTGAATTTGTAAAGATGGTTTTTACCTTACTATGAAAAGTATGCTTATGAATAATTTCATTGGTGCCACTACTTGAATTTAAAAGTTAATCTTCATGAGATTTACATATGCTTTGATTTAGCATTGAGTTGAGTTTTGAATGCACTTGGAAACTAATGAGATGTACAAACGCTTTGAATTGGCATTGAATTGAAATTTGCATATGCTTTGAATTGGCATAGAAATGGATTTTGAATATATTTTTAATTGGTATTGAAATGAGAAGCGCTCATGTATTATTTGTGGTTTAGCCTATGGTAAGTTGTTAGGTCTTTATACATGTGATTATATCGATCAAAGTACATCCTAATGTGCATGGCGGTGTTTAGGGGTGTTTGTCACTAACATGGGTGGTGTTGTGTCTATCAATATGTCTTGTGAGTCGCCCTCTGCACGTGTCAAGCATATATAGTGCACTGTTACGGGCAAGCAATGTAGAACCAGCTTCGTAACTACTGATTTATATGTAGTGCTAGGATCGTTATGAGTAAACAATGCAGAACCAACTTCACAACAATCGATATATAAAGGTTAATTAGACATGGGCAAGTGATGCAGAACAAGCTCTATGGCCTTACACCTAAGGGTAATATATGGCAAAGAAAATTAGTACTGATAGGCTATGTTTTAAAAAGAAAGTTCATGAAAGTATTGATTGCTATCACTATATACTTTACAAAAAAAAAAGTGGAACTTGATCTCAAAAAAAATTATATGTTTTGTTTTACATATGCATTAATCTTATAAAAGAAAAGAATGTGTTTTGTAAGAACATTGGTTATTACTTGAAAAGAAAAGAAATTGTTTTCATTTATGGAGGTTAATATTTGTATAAATATTTTTATTTGAAACCAATAATAGTCACTGAACTCGTTTAGCTCACCCTTTTTTTCTTTTTTTAAATAAAACCTCCTGGGTGCAACTTAGGGGCTTCAGTAGTAGGGACTTCACCTTGCGAGTAGTCAATTTTGTCAAGTACTACTGTATAGGCATTTTTATTTTGCATTGTACATATTTTTGAGAATTGTTGCATATCTTTGAACATGTTTTGGAAAGTACATTTGTATAAAAAATAGATGTGCATAAAAGTTTTTTAATGAAATGCATGATTTTGTTGTAGCTTTTCAAAGTTTATTGATGTAACTATTTGAGACTATATGTGAGTGGATTTGAAGTCCACAATTTGGAGTTGAGAAATTGATGTGATAATAGAAGTGTTTTGAACTTTTACAGGACTTTGAAATTTTTGAAATGTCAAAATACAGTCATTGTGCTGCCGAATTTTTTAATGAACTGAAAAACAAAACTCCATTGTTTATATTTCTTATTGTGAATTGAGGTTTTTCCTTAACAAGGGCAATAGGTTTAACTTTACGGAACTTTCTAGTTGACTCGAATATCGACTAGAAACCTACCGTGGAGTACCGAGTAGGTCGCCTAGTCATTACAGGATAGGGGCTTGTCAAAAAGGATATTTGATAGACTACAACAATAGACGTATAAGAGAGCTAAAGAATATTTATTCGAAGTTGAGAACTTATAATTCTGTTTCCTTAAGTACTTTATTAGATTTTAAAGGAACAATTCTTGAATATTAGCTAGAAACCCATCAATATGCAAAAGAGCATAAAGTGATACATGTTAGCTTTTCTAAGTATTATAGACTACATATAGATAACTATGAAAGAGTGTCCTTATTGTGATCATTTATTTTCTGAAATAAATAAACTTGATACTTGTTTACAAGAGGCCCCAATTGAATTACATAATCATACAAATACATATAGTATTTATTTACAAATTGTCATAAAAAAGCTATAAAAGATGTTAAAGCAATGATGGACAAATAAAAAAGAATGGACATTATGAAACTTATGATCTATATGGCGAAGATAAATATTTAAAATTAAAACCTGAATGATTAAAAATAGAAATTGATTTGGCAGAAATTCAAAAAAAAATAGAATATTATGGAAATAACATTCTTCTGTATATAGAAAAACTTCAAAAACTAATAATGGATATGCAAAATATGATTTAAAAATTGAATAAACTAGAAATAGAAAATAAACCCAGTAAAAATCCTATGAAAATGGATATTTGATCTAATTTTCTAAAATAAAAATACCTCCTAATTATAGATAAAATGGAAAATTTTATATGAGTTTCTGATTCAAAAATTGAAAAGTTAAATGAACATATAAAAATTTTTAACTTAGAACCTTTAGCACATATAAAACCCGATTTATTTAAACAAGAAGTTCACTGGAATCCTAATATTAGTGAAATATGTAGTACTTCTAGAAATCCACCTCTTAGGTATCCTTCACAAAGTTTTAATAGAACTAATTTAGGATATATTGGAACTCATATGATAACTAAAAATAAAGATGGTTTTACTTCTATAGATAAAATGAGAATGGAAGCTATAAATCCTTTTCGAATATATTTAGATATAAATTGCATCGAAAATATAGAAGAAGCGATAGATAAATGGGAAACTTCTTTACAAGTAGTTATCGCTATTAATAAAATGGATTATGAAACAATGAATCAATTTTTAGAAGAAAAAAAACTTTGGACAATAGCTCCCTCAGATTCTGGAAAATTTAGATGAAAATTAAAAATCTCTATATTTAATCCAGATAATGATATAGCAAATTTTGTAACTCAAGCAACTAAAACTTTTTGACTAGATTTCGTTGTAAAAGGAAATATTTAAAAAGATACAATTATTATAAGAAAATATGTTATAGCATTACAAAGACTGCAATTATGTGGTATGTGTGAAATTAATAGACCTGGTCTTGGTCTTCCTTCTTTAATGATATGCCCTCTCTTAGTTAATTTTAGCAATTGATGTCTTGCCATCCATTGAGCTTTTTCAATCACATCATAAAAACTATTGGTTTACTCCAATTACATCATATGAATTACAAAAAAAGGGTTCTTTCTTATACTTATTGTTATTATCGTCAATTCTTTCATTTTGATGATTTCTACGATTACCTAAATTATACCTAATTGCATAAATACCTCAACAACTCCCATTTGTTAATACATAGAGCCCAATAAATATATCTTGAGTTGGTACGAAAATGGGATATCCAATAGTTAAGGTAAGAGATTCATATGAGAAAACATATTTTGTATTTTTTTTAGATTATAATTACCATATTTATAATCAAGTAGGTAATACACAACTTTATTTTAAAATGATTTTCTCAAAGATTCCTGATCTTTAGGGAAATAGATTAAAGGCAACATACAATCCTAGACTTGTAGATTCCTTAGGAAAAAGAATCTCTTTCTTAAAAGATAAATAAGTGAATAGTGTGATGATGCTATATTATTAAAGAAAATTAACAGAATAAAGAAAGATCTTCTTTATGTTGTTATGACTTTAAAATGCCTACTATGATAGGATGTGATAGTTCTTATTATTATAATAAAATAAAAAAGAAATATAAAAGAAAGAAATATTTTAAGAAAAAGATAATTAAAAAACATAAAGCAAAATATTATAAGGGAAAGGAATGATAGAAACCTAGAAAACCTTTGTTTAGAAGAAACAAAAAGATAACTAAATGTCAGTGTTATTATTGTAGCGAAAAAGGACACTACAATAATGAATGTCCTAAAAACATAATAAAAATAAAATAAATGATGAAATAAATGAAATGATGGAAAATAAAGATTTTATTAGAATTAAGAGGATCCATAATACCCGGTCATCTGAAAAAAGCATTTTTATAATAATAGATATATAATGCGAAGAAACCTCAAATTTTGAAATAAAAGAGTGAAATAGGAGAATCTTCTAGTGCTCAAGTTGCTAAGAAAATAATAGATAATATAGTAGAAACATTTGAAAAATATGGGTCAAGAAATTCTTATTGATAGGAAAATACTTAAAAAGATTCATAATTTTATGTTTTCTATAAATTCTTATAGTAGGTTTAATATGTCATTTCTAGAAAAATAGGTATAAAATTTAGAAAACACCATATGTTTGAGGATATTAGGAAACATAAAATTATTCTAACTTCTTATTTTCTGAAAAAAATGTATATATGAATTATTCATAATAATAGATTTAGTCTATGTAGAACCGATAAATGAAATATTACATCCCTTTTGAATAAGATATTAATATTATCACACGTACTGATAAAATAGACAATTTCCGATAGAATGAGAAAATGTGTGCTTGGTCTGTAAGAAATCAGAAATTTTGCAGCTAATGTCAAGTTCCTCGAAAGACTAACCATTCCAATTGCGCACAGAGATAAGTTTTCCCACGTCGTCCATATTATGTAACTATGAGAAATGACATTCAGAAATGATCTAAACAATCTTCGTGCTCATGATAAATTACCAACTCTATGCTCAAAAACACCCCACGCCTGCTCGAAAGCATTCATGGACAAATTCTACTATACAAACAAGTAGAATGAATCGAATTTTATTTATTAATATTAGTATAAAAATAATTATAAATATGATAACGAATAAAATAAATAAATAAATTTGTTTGATATATGATAGAATTTTATCATAATTGTGGACTAGCATAACAAACATAATTTTGTACAAACCCCGATTAATTAGATATCAATGGTACTTCTCTCATATGTGTCATTGGGTCTGTGTTCATTGGTCTGCTATTATGGGTATGCTTGACCCATGTATTGTAATGCACATGAGGCCCTACTGCTAGTCAACCTTAAATACATTCGCTCCATTGAAAACTGTACAGGTTTCTAATCAGGGTTTGGAATAGCAGTAGTCAATCATCTGAGTCTCTGTCGCTTCGCTTCACGGAACATCACAATGGACTCAATGTTTCCTCAGTTTCCAGGTATTTGTTCATACAATTTCTGAATCTAGTATGTTGCAATTATAGGGTTAATTAATTGTATTGATTAATCATGAAATTAATCTATAATTTCGAATTGATTATTCTTCAATATATACTTCCTACAATTTCTTATCCTAATCACTCTTTTTATAATTTGATTGTCTACACAAAGTGTCATGTATTTTAAAAAATTATGTCAGTAAAAATTAATGACAAAAAGGATAATTTATTAAATACAAAAAGCAACTAAAAAATATAGTAAATTACAAGACGTTAGATCTACTTTGTCTTATCATTTATCAATATTTTAATTATTTTAAAATCTTATTTTAACATTAATGATTAATTAGTTATAAAGTATATTCACTCTAATTCATTATGTTTTCTTAATATATAAATTTTTTATTTTCTATTTATAAGTTTATCTTGAAATTCTATGTAATTTGATTGACCTGTATAAAGTGCATTTATTAGTCTATGCAATTTAAGATTAGTTTAATTATGTTGGTTGTTATAAGGTGATGCGTTATTTTTACAGAAATATAGATTAATATTAATTAAAATTGAAAAGGAGGTCTTATTGATTTGAAAAATGTCATCATGCAATAATGTTTTGTTTATTGAATGGAGGAAAAAAAAAAGATTCAATAAAAATTAATTCCAATTTATATAAATATGAAGGTAAGGGGATGCATGAAATCATTATACTTCTCATAAAATATTTAGTTCAAGAATACTATCACTTTACTTTTATAAGAACAAACCTTTTAGTTTAGTATTTATTTATTTGTAACAATGTAATTTAAGTATTTATATAATTGTAATGGTTATAGTTAATTGAATTTCCTTCGATTATGTCTTTAGCCACTCATCCATTCATGACCTAGATTCTTCTTTATCTTTTTTCATTCCTCCTTTTTTTTTAAACTTATTATTTCTTCTTTGTTACCTTATCTTTTCCCTCTTCTTATCGTTTAAACTTACATCTAATTAAGGAATTTGGCCACACATTTATTCTTACTTAAAATAAGTATAATATGCAGTAGTTTCTCATTCTTAAATATTTTAAAAGTTTCTTATTCTTAAATATTTCAAATTTAATTAATTAAAAGTTTAATTGAATTACTTTATAGTAACAAAGTATAAAGAGGAATTACATTTTGACTAAATATTTTTTGATTTGTATCAATGCATATTTGATCAATAACATACTTTTATAAACCAATTGATAATGCTAACAATTATACTATATGGTTATCAATTCAAATACATAGATGTTTGGTCGGACGCGTATTATATGACATGCGCATTACTTAGTGTTTCTCATTAATTAAGTTATTCATTATAATATTTTAGTTGGACTTATCAAACTATGTAATCATAGCATTATATATATTATTCTCAATTTTTACTAAAATATTATTTCGTTCCACTTTACACTTGGTGGTTATTTTATGAGATTTTCTTAATGTCTCTAACAAGCACATTATGTGTAATTATTGTCTAATGGACTATTATGAAAGTGGGGCAATAAACCAAAGTTCAAATGGCATGGTACCTAGCTGAATTCGAAGTCTTAACTAAGTAGTTAATATTCCCTCTTATCCAAAATAAAAATCGTTATAGATAGATTTTAATTATTTAAAATAAGTGTCGTCAGTGACTTTTCAAGCATGTTTATAATTTTATTTTCAAAATTACTTTTTAATTTCTCTCACATCCTGATTACACAGATTATATTTTCAAGACAATTCAACGTATAATTAATAAGGGTATATCAAACATTTCATTAATTTTTTTAATAAATGTGCATCCGTCTAAAATGACTTTCATTTTGAATAGGATGGAGTACTTCAGAAGTGAATCTTGACAAATAGAATCATTTAATACAACTAACAATATGCCTAAAGCATCAATTCAAGCCAACTCCTGGAATCCCCGTTGCATTGATGGGCAAATTTTGCTTGAAAATTCTTATTAAATTAAAGACACATATTGTTTATGCTTTCTTCTATCAATGTAAAATGACAGATACAATCCAAAACATACATCCTATCCATTCCTATGGAATTATGTGCTGAACACATTGTGTTATTTACCCGTTTTATGATTCCCATACCATCACACGTACACACACGTACACATAATATTTGTAGTTCGTTTTGTTTATTTTACTACTCTTTGTTATTCGTGTCACACTGTCACTATATATACTCCTTCACAAACCTCTCCCCTTTTCAATAACACTCCTCTCTGATCAGTATCTTTTTCTGCTCACCATGGCCTCATTTACTTGCTCAGCTTCAGACCTAGCACCACTCCTGTCCTCGACAACCACTGCAAACTCCACTGCAGCGGCGGCCTACCTCTGTTCTCAGTTCACCACCATAGCCAATCACCTCTCTGACACATCTTATGCAGTCAACAACACTTATCTCCTGTTCTCTGCCTATTTAGTCTTCGCCATGCAACTGGG
>JANZLC010000003.1:22152913-22167084 GCA_026413385.1 Erythroxylum gracilipes
AATGGAATGAATAGATTAAGACATATGAAAATAAAGCATTGAAAATGAAATAAACTAGCTAAGCATAAAGAAAATAACAAAACTTCTCTGCTCCTTCCTTCTCTCTTCTTCTTTTCTCTTCTTGAAGTTTTCTAAAAGTGGCAGATTATGTAGCCTCCCTCTAGGTCTTCCTTTCTTTCCTTATGTAGTATGTTCCATTTAAGGTAAAACCTAGGATTTTCTTCTATCTCAAAAGTCCAAAAAATCCCTCAAAAACTTAAGTACGAAAGGCTGTTCGCGTCTGTCTGCTCGCAGGCCACGATCCTGACCTTTAGTGTACGATTGTAGCTAGTTTATCTGCTCTCTGTCACGATCGTGGCTGACTCCCCATGATCGTAGCCCTGGGTCACAATCATATAAGATGAGAAAATAAGGTAATATGATATTGTAGGATACTTTTCATTTTAAAATAGATTAATAAAATCCAACTTGTTCTTTTTTAATTTAATAATCACTCAAATTACAAATTTATTGTCCTTTTTAATCCGGTGGAATGATAATAGATAGTAGAATGACAATATCATCCCAAACTTAACTTTAGTGTGATTCTTGATAGATATTTAAAACACATTGCTGTATCTATTTACGTAGTAGTTCATATAGTTTAGAATGAGCAATGAGTGTTATTAATATGGTAAACATAGAAAATATTTCAACTTTGGTTAACTTTGGATTGTATATGTGTGTGTATATATATATATATATATATATATATATTTCACATAAAGAAATCAATTATATAATACATAAATTAATTCATAATTCAATTTAAATGAAACTATAATTCGATTAATGTAGATCATTGCAATTGAGTTTCGTTTATTTTTAAAAATAAAATAATTAACACCTATAAATAACTGGAGTGAAAAACACCATCTAATTAATACATTAATCGCCACAGTCTCAGGTGAGGTTGAAGCCCAAAGCGCAAAAAAGGTCCACCTAATGACAAAAGCAACAAACACATCACAAAGTAATACGAATGCCTTTCTCTTTCTTCCGCCATTCCCATTTTCCTCATACACACAGCTCCCACAAAGTGGAGGCCATTGTTGCCAACTCAGACCCAACACACACACACACGCACAAAACATACGCTCTCCCTTCTTCTCTGTAACACAACACTGTTTGATGCGCTTACTTCTTCTTCCAAGCCCAATCAAAACCCCACTTTTCCATCGCTTCAACCCCACCAAACTCCTCTCCTCCTCCTCTTCTTCTTCGAGATCGTCTTCGTTCCTCCGAATGGCGATCCCTCCAAAGCAAGCTGCCGCCTCATCCTCATCCGCCGCCGGGGAAGGCCTTGCTAGTAGGTTCTGGATCAAGTCCCGAAGGGAGTCTATTTTCTCTATGTACACTCCGTTCGTTTTGAGCTTGGCTTCTGGAACGCTGCCGATTGAGGCCTTTAGGCATTACATCTCTCAGGATTTTCACTTCCTCAAAGCCTTCGCTCACGCGTAAGTACATGTTTTTGCGATTCTCCACTTTCTGATCATTTATTGGTGGTAGTAGTGGCTTGGTGAAATTGAGAGACTGATAGATGATTGTGATTGTAAATTGTTGTCTCAATTGATTGTCTAGTTAGTTAGAAAATGTTTGAGCCTGGGAGGGTAAGTTGGTGCTAAAGATAAGTTCCTTATGTTGATTTGGGATGAGACATAGATCGCTTAGGTAGTAGAAAAAAAATAAAACTTATGTGTTATATTTTACTTTTTGGTTGTTGAGAAGATGCTTTATTATAAGGATATATAGATAAATTTAGAAGTGGCTGCTTGGTAATGGGTAAAAAGGTGCTTCCTTTCCCGTAGTTTCTTGGAAGAACATCAATCACCATTATGGATTTTATAATTCGAAATAGACTGATTTTACTCGAGAAACTAAGTCTCCAAAGGCTTGCATCTGTAACTTGGCTCCTTCACTGGGATCACTGCATACTGCTTTAGCCCGTATTTAATCATAATCATCACATGATAAAGCAGTTTTGGTTTCATGGAAGACTGGTGGCTTTCATTTTTGTCGTTTTGTGTGTGAGAGAAGCTGCTATTTCCCATGAACTGGTGGACTTTTCTTATTCCTTCTGACATCTTTTATCCCAAGCTTTGATACAAATTATTGGGTTGGCTCTCCTTTTTGTTTCTCAGAACATGTAGTGCATGAGTGGGTATTAGTTCTAACCTGAGGGAGGAAAGCTATATCGTTTCCGCTTCTAAGTCTAAAGAAAATAATATACTTTCCTAAATATTAAGGTCCTTTCAGTTGCTGAGTAATGCTAGGATGAAAATTGAAAATAAAAAAAGGGCAAAATTAGTTGATAAATAGTTTGTCATTTGTTTGTGAATGTCCACAAAACCATTTCCTTCACTTTGTAACAACGCTACTGTTTAGAGCTTTCAATCGTTTTTACCACTTTTCTGGCAAAAAGAGTACATAAAAACATGCCTTTTAAAAGTCATCTGCTTCTCTTATTGTCATTTCTCATCAACGAACTGGAGTGCTAGATATTTAATTTGAAATAAAGTATTTATGTTCTGAGTTGAGTTTTACTTTTGGATGTGTAGTGAAGAAATATAAACTTAATTTATCTCTCATACCTAGCCCTTTCTAAACATCAGTAGAGTTCCCTTCTTGTTTCCAATGCCCTCTTTCTCGCTCTTAGGTTTGATATTTTGTTGAATTTTTTAGGTATGAATTGGCAGAAGAGTGTGCTGATGATGATGATGCAAAGATAGCAATCTCGGATTTGAGAAAGGGTGTGTTAGAGGAGCTAAAGATGCACAATGCATTTGTACAGGTTAGATTTAAATATGTTTCTCTCTTTGTCTCTCACTCTCTTTGCAGTCATCACCCACTTATTATGATGATTTTGGTCTATAAAAGAATGGATACCTGAACTTAATATTGACAACTGTTATTTTTCGAGAAGATGTTTTCACATAATCTCTTTGTATAACCGATGCATGTGTGCATTCTTTTGACATAGTCGAGAAATTATGGTGCTTAAGGTTCAATTTATGCAGGAATGGGGCATAGACCCTACTAAGGAGGGGACTGTAAGTATCGCTACTGTTAAATACACAGATTTTCTACTGGCCACAGCCTCTGGCAAGGTTGAAGGAGTAAAGGCTCCTGGTAAACTTTCCACCCCTTTTGAAAGGACAAAAGTTGCAGCTTATACTCTTGGTGCCATGACACCTTGCATGCGGCTGTATGCCCACATAAGTATGGAAATTCAAGCACTTAGTGGTTCGGAAGAAAGCAGCCATCCGTACAAGAAATGGATTGACAATTATTCGTCTGAGAGTTTTCAGGTAAACCTACTGCAAGAAACTGCATTAATGTTTTGTGGAGCCAATCTGGTTGATCCCACTCCAGGAGCAAATACATACTACGTAAATGATGTTATTTCAGAAGTGGATTTTTGAACAATGGTATCCTTTAAAATGTAGGCTTCAGCTCTTCAAACTGAAGATTTGCTGGATAAACTTAGTGTATCGTTGACAGGCGAAGAGCTTGACATTATTGAAAAGTTGTACCACCAAGCCATGAATCTTGAAATAGAGTTCTTCAGTGCTCAGCCACTTACACAACCAACTGTAGTTCCTCTGATAAAAGAGCATATCCCTGCAGGAGATCGCCTCGTGATATTTTCCGATTTTGATTTGACTTGTACTGTTGTTGATTCCTCTGCCATTTTGGCTGAGATTGCAATAGTAACAGCACCGAAATCTGATCTGACTCAACCTCAAAATCAAATTGCTCGGATGTCATCAGCTGATCTCAGGAATTCGTGGGGTCTCCTTTCTGGACAATACACAGAAGAGCATGAACAATGCATTGAAGGCATCATGCCCCCAGAAAAAGGTACGATCATTATTTTATTTGCCTCATAATACTCAATTTTTAAACTCCTCTATGGCTGATGTAAAATTTTGAGTAAGATTGTGAATACCTTAAGAGTTCTTATGACTATTATGATATTGCAGTGAACTTCAACTATCAAACTTTGTGCAAAGCACTCGAGCCTCTTTCCGACTTTGAACGAAGGGCAAACTCTAGAGTCATTGAATCTGGAGTTCTGAAAGGTTTGAATTTTGAAGACATAAAACGAGCTGGTGAACGTCTAATTCTTCGAGATGGCTGCACTAGTTTCTTTCAGAAACTTGTGAAGAATGAAAAGTTAAATGCGAACGTCCATTTTCTTTCATACTGTTGGTGTGCTGATCTAATTAGATCAGCCTTGTCATCTGGTATGTTCTAATGATTCCAGCAATAATCTTTCCCTTTGACCATTTGTCTTTTGAGGGCAGAGAGTAAAAAAACCATCTCATTGTTTGTTGTTGCCCAACGAAACTAATAAGAGATTTATCTTCTATACTCAACTATTTATGTGCTTTTATCTTGTAGCAGGAGGTTTGGATGCACTAAATGTACATGCAAATGAGTTCACTTTTGAAGAATCAATATCAACAGGTGAGATTGTAAAGAATATAGAATCTCCAGTGGACAAAGCTAAAGCTTTCAACATCATCTTGAAGAACTATGGCAATGACAGAAAGAATTTAACTGTTTATATTGGGGATTCGGTTGGGGACTTGCTTTGTCTTCTTCAGGCTGATATAGGCATTGTCATTGGATCTAGTTCAAGCCTAAGGCGAGTGGGAAGTCAATTTGGGGTGTCTTTTGTACCTTTATACCCTGGCTTAGTGAACAAACAGAAAGAGTATATTGATGGAAGCACTGTTAGATGGAAAGGGCTTTCTGGCACTCTATACACTGTTGCTAGTTGGGCTGAAATACATGCTTTTATTTTGGGGTGGTAGGGTCAATTTTTTGCTCTCACATCCTCGTCTTCATGTTAGTTAGGACAAACCAAGTTATCGTCTACATATAATGGAACACAGATACGAGTCTTTGACCAATTTTATTAGTGGTCGCATATCTGCTGCTGTTTCCTCTCATATATTCTCCACAAGGAAGTCAATGTCATTCTATTGGCTGCATAATTCTGTCAACTAGGTATTCACCGTCTCCCATGCTTTCGTCCTTCCCTCATTATTGCTGGTGCCAATTCTGTATCAATGCATTTGATCTCAAAGAGTTTTTTGTTTCAGGGTTTCAGAGACTTTTAAGCAGCGTAAAGTGAAGTTCTTATGAATTTGTTTTTGTCCATATTTCATATCCATATACTGCTGTTATATTTGTAATATTGGTGGATTATTGTCCCTGTTCAAAATTTGGCAGGAATGGGAAATTGGAAAAGATTGTATGTGAATTCTGAATGACACAATATTGAAAGGATCCAAGTAACCCCTCTCAATTTTTTGTATCTTGCTACGCATACTTAATGATTAGCGGATGAATTTGGTTCTCCGAACTCCTATTAGCGATTTTTTTAAGTTTATCAAATTTCTTTAAGCCTCCTAATTATAGTGGTGTCAATTTTAGTATTTTATTTTCTTTCTCATCTCTTTCCCTTTTATAGTACTTAGCATATGTATTTGTGTATTAGGCTATATAATAAAGCAGAAGACCCTCGGGATAGTGTGACATAAAAACAGTCATGGATATATCATTAAAAGCAGTAGTAGAAGTTCGATGAGTAGTGGTACTTGATTTATGACACATCAGCTCCTAAGAAACATCATGTGGATGACATGCAGACATCACAAAATATATAAAGTTGGAGCTCGACATCGGTGATATGACTTAACAAGTTTTCGTTCTTACAATTGCGTGCTGTCTACACTTATATCATCGTATCTTTAACTTAAATGTTAAAATAAGATTAAATAATTCAATAACCTAACAAAATTTTAATTAGTGAATGGTATTCCTTTATATTTGAACTCTAAAAGAATAAGAGGAATTACTTTAGAACCTCCAGTGGTGCGCCACTTGACATAATGACACTAAAACATTATTATATCATGTCCTACACAAAATTCATGTGCTCTTTATGTTTACTTTTATGTGCTGATGTGTCAAGTATGCTATTTTTTATAAAATTATTAGTGTCAAAATGCATATCACAAGGAGTTAGCATTAAAAGCCATGATGGAAAAGAAGTAGGTCAAATCTTGGATAGAAAAAAATTCAGGGAATCGTTTCTCTAGTGTGGCTTGCTTACGTCGGAACATACTTGAAATGAACAAAAGAAAGCATTCAATTTTGATAGAACCTAAAACTCCAGTCCAAACTTAGAACGACAATAACCAAAACTATTAAGGTTGGGATCACTATCCACTGGAAAAAAGTGTAGTTGTTTTGCAATCTAGTTTGTTTCCAAAATTGAAATGCTACGACAACTGAAATAAGTTAGAATTCTAATTTTAAGGCAAACATAGTTACCTTTGTTGTACAAAATTTTAATTTTAAGAGCATGAACAAGGAGTTAGATCTTTATTAAATCATTGTGAACTTATTTCAACTTTAGTATTTAGAATAGTATTTAATTTATAAGAATTCTATTTTAAATTCCAATATCTAAGTGGATATTTAAAATTCTTTAAAGAAGAAGTCACTATGAATAAAGAAATGTTTTCCTTTTCAGTTATCTATCTAATTTGTAAGCAATAAATTTGTGTAGACATTTAAAGGAACCTTTATATGAGAACTACCATGCTCATACTCGATAGAATAATGGTAGGGAGTCTAACTCAAACTCTCTTGCTTATCCATGCTAGCCATTTAAAAAGGTGTAGAGTTCCTATTTTATGATTTTTATTAGAAAGGTCCAATATATTCTTTTCTTGAATCACCCATTAAAAAGATTTATTGTAAGAGATTTAATATTAATTGATATTTAAACTTTTACCTAAGTATTATCAGTTCGTAGTAAAAATCTTTTTAGTAATATAAAGTATAAAAAAATTGACAACCTTCTACTATTGCCAATAATTATTTTTCATTAATATGGTATTGTTGCTGAATACTTGTAAAAGTTCCAGAGGTATATTTGCATAAAGACTCATTAGTTTTAACATGAACATCATTGTAATTTATCTTTTTTAATACTTCACTCCACACTTGATCAGAATCATCGATTTCAAGAATTAAATCATTATTATCAGAAGGTAAAGAAAGCTTAGGTAAAGTACAGTACATAACTTTAATTTTCTTTACCTGTTCAATCAAATAAGGTAAACACTCAAATCTTTTATCTTTCTTTAACAATATTTGAAAATGTTTCTTTATTTCGGATATATTTTGAATAAAATCATATGCATAATTTAATACGCCTAAAAAACTTTGGACTTGTTTTATAAATTGTAATTTATCTGGAAATTGTGAAATTTTCTTAAGAATGTAAGGTTGAAGTTTAACTTCTTTACCATTTATTTCCATTCCAAGAAATTCTATCTTAGTTTGACACATCTTAGCCTTTTTTTCAGAGAGAGCAAGACCATGTTTTTCACATAATTCTACAAATATAAGAAGATGCAAAATGTGTTGTTGCAGTCATATAAGTTTAGGGGAGAAATTTGATAATTAACTTTGTTATATTATTTAAATTATTTGTTTAGCGTACTTTGGTTCTTAATTCTTAATTTTTTATATTTGGAATCTCTATCCTTTTAATATTGGCATTTTAGTCCCTATTCTTTTAATCAAAATTTAAGTTAGACCATGACATTTTTTAGTATCTTAAAAAGACACTAATATTTTACAAACTATGCTATTTAGCCATTATATTTTTTGTCAAGATTCCACTAGTCTTGCTTATGTGACATTTTCTTAAGTTAAAGGCCCACATTAACCACTTTAGTAATTAATGTGGACCTCCTAATTGTTTGAAATCCTAAATTTATGGATTTAGGGTTTCAAACCCATGAACCCTAAATTATAAAACTAAATTCAGGTTGTTTATTAAAGAAATGGGAAATAAATGTTAGTTTTCTTAAGCTGTCTTTTCTTTTCCTAATTAGTGATCACTCTTCAAGTGTAAGTTTGATACAAGAATAAAGATAGGAAAGATTGAGAATTGGTACATTATTGTGTCATTACTTTTTATGGATATGATGGTTTGTACAAAAACAAAAAAGAATGGTTGATGCTCGCTCTGTACCGTATTCAACATAAGAAACTCATATTAGGCGTAACTTACAATTCACCAAAATTAAAGAAAAGTTATCGTATAGAAAAAGAATTAAAAACCCAAAAATTCATATATAAAATGCCAGCACCAAGAATGCAAGAAAGGCCACAATAATGGTTGCAACTGAAGTGTCTTAAAAAATGTTATAAATTGCTTGTCACACTCTATTTAGGTTTGAAACCTTAAATCGACAAGTCTAATGTTTAAGACAATTTGGGGGTCTACTTCAACCACCTACATGGCTAACATAAAACCTTAAATTTAAAAATTTTCACATAAGCAAGACCAATAGAGCCTTGATAAAAATTTGGAGTTATGTTAATCTAAGAGTTAAATCACACAGTAAAATTTTAAATTCTTTTTTTTGTACATTCATAAATATTAGCATCTCACTTAAATTTTGGTAAGAACATTAAGGTTTGAAACATAACTTCAACTTTGTCTTTGAATGGTTTTGATTTATTAAATTAAGTTGAAAAGTGAAGATATGATACAAGTATGAATATTTGATATTTTTCTTTACAAAAATAAGTGTCTCTTTATCTTTTTGGTTGATTCAAATGATAAATATGCAAGAATTAATATAAATTTAACTTTTATATAAGTTTGTAAATTAATAAGAAATTTTAATTTTCCTCTCCATTAATTTTTCTTTTTTATTATCAAACATGGCTTGATCATTCTAAAATTTTCTTTGTTATACAAATTAAGATCACATTATTGAGTTCATAGATTAAAATGAAAAGAGCATTTACGTTAACCATTTTGAATTCTTAAAATTCTTACCTTGATTACATTTACCAGATATCCAATATTTTTATTCATGTCTCATTTCTTTGTTAAATCAACCACAATATGTGTTACCTTAGGTCTTTTCAATTAAACTTTTGAATCTTGAAGAGAAAGGTTTGATTAATTACTTGCATAAAAATTATATTTCTCCTAAAATGTTTAAAGTAAGGTGATTAGGATCGGAGTAATTTAAGTTGTAATGTTCCAAATTAAAATAACTAAAAAATAAAACAGATAAAGGAAAAAAGAATATACATACATACATATACATATACACGTGTGTGTGTGTGTGTGTGTGTGTGTGTGTGTGTGTGTGTGTGTGTGTGTGTGTGTGTGTTGTCATGACTTGATGAAAGAACTATTTAAGATGATTTAAGGCTAAGATTCTTACAATGAGATCATAAATCTCTTTTAGTAATTTTAACTGAAATTTCCTTTTTATCACACCTTACCCAAGGACCACTACACCTTATTAAAAACCCCTAATGGCGCAGATTGATATATTATAAGCCTATGGAAATATTATTCCACGTTTTGGTTCAAAAGCTTAATGATGTCCTAAATACCTTAAGTGTATAGAATGAAGTCAATGAGAGTTATGAAATCTTGCTACATTTTGATTTTAAAGAGATTGTTATAAGTTACTTGCTTTGGTTTAAAAAAATTTATAGTATAGGATACATTTTTTCTTTATTGTAAATTTGATTTAGTTCTATAAGATATAATGATTAGTAGTTATTTACTAGTTGGGGATAAGGCTACGTACTACTAAACCTCCTCAGACCCTGTGTGTCAGCAAGATTTATATTAGGTGTTGTTGTTATATAGATAAATTGAGAAATGGAAATAAAAAATAAAAAGAAATATATTGAACTTGAACTATTATATACTTAAGGATAATCAATATCTTAGTGTAAGAAAGTTTGATAAAATGTATAATATTAATATAATCTAATCTAGTTTTGTGCTAAACAATACAAATATATAGATTTGAACCTAAGATAAGCTTAGAATTGAAATTTTAAATACCAATTGGAAAAGTCATAAATCATGGAAGAAGTTTGATGCAAGATATGGTGACAAAATATTTTAATAAATAATACAAGAGTACACTGTATTAAGAACTGGTGAAAACAACTATCAATAGAAAACTTCAATAAATAAGACATGATCATCAATATCAAATTCATATGTTATAAATTATTTTAAGATAAAAATAAGGATGACATTGGGTCAAATTGGACCAAGCTTGCCAATAGTCTAACTTGCCCGACACTTATTACCCAAGGATCAAACTCAATATAAATCTTGATTAAGCCTAGAATTGAACTGACTTAAAATTTAGTTAAGCTTAGGATGAACAAACCAAACCTAACTAGAGCCATTACCAAAATAATGTCATTTTGGTTTATAAGTTCTTAACGATGTCATTTTGGTATAGGAGTTTGAGCTAGGGTTTAGGTCTCCTCCTTAACCCGAGTCTGACCGAAGTTCATTCAACTTAGGCCTGACATGTTATTCTATTTGTTTTACCATAAGTGTATAGTGCATTTGTAGTTAACATTAGCGAGTATGGCTCAATCCTGTGAGGATTGTCGATTAGTTATAGATGCATAATTGACTATACTTTTACGCCCATATTTAATGTATTTTGCTTGATATTTTATACAATTGGTATATATTTAGTACTTAATTCATCTCAAGTGTTTATACAGGTGATAATTGCCTTTATAGACTTAAATGAGAGGAAATTGGATAAAAACACGACATAAAACAAAGAATCAACAATTCTAAAGGAATGCACGATCGTACACTTTCTCGTGGTTGTGCACTTTTGTTATATCTATCGAATGCTGATTATGCAAGATCTGATGCATGGCCATACAAGAGATCGTGCATCGAACAAAACCTAGAATTTCATATAAAACCAATGTTTTAGAGGCAAATGAAGGGGGGCACTGGTAGGCTACATTTTGAAGAGTGCATAGGCGATTCTAAAGGCAAATTGGAGCTTGGGGAGTGGGGACGCAAAGATTTTATTGACAAATCCATCAGAACGCAAGATCAGATGTCTACATCATTAGAATACTCAATAGAGAACAATCAGAGAGATTTAGAATTATGATTTCATTATTTTATATTATGTTTTATGTTTTCTGTATACATGTATATGATTTCATATTCGTTGATGTATAACTAATTTTTCTGTTAGTAATAGGCTAGATGAACCCTATTTCATACCGAAACATGTTTTGATTATTTTGTGAATGCAATTGTGTTGTTTGATTATTGTGATCCAATTATCTTTTTATTATTGTCTATTAATGTGATTTATTATACTTTAATCTGATTTCATACGTAGCGATTGAGAAATCCTAGGTTTGAATAGATCTACGATAGTTGGAAAGATTTGATTGCAACCTTAAAAATATGATGACATAAATCTTCCTAATTAGAGTCAAACTTAATAGAGGGATTCATAATATGGTAACACAATCCTATAAAATTTAACCTGAGTAATTCAATTAAAAATCTTAAGATTAGTTGCTAGTAGACTTAAGGCCAACTACTACCATACCTTAGGAGTCTCCACGGTCCAATTAATCAACAACATAATTGCAGGACAAAAGATCAATTAGATAAAGGTTTACGAGGATTCGATGCTTAGATACTAATTATTTGATATTGATAATAACTCGATGATTATTTTAATTTCTTAACTTTAATTTCTTTAATTCAACCACAATCAATCTTTAGGCTAGAATATAAAATAACGGAAACTACTAGAATTCACCGTCCTTGTGGGATTGACCTGTATTTTCCAGTACTAACTATAGCTACACTGTGTAGTTGCGGTATTAAAATATTGACTACTCATAAAAAGGTCAATCAATTAGCTATCTACGACTTACAAATTTAATAAACTAGATCAAATCTTTATCAATAGTTGAATAAAGAAAAGAAAATACCAAAAAATCTAAATACTAATGCAATCAATGATAAAAAATTGCACCAAACTATAAATTCACTGCATTTGGGTCAGGTTCTCCTAGGGGTTTACTATATTCACTTTCACCTTTGATTAACAAATCACTCTAGCTTCTTGGATTAGTAAAATTTCTTAACTTTGCCTGCATTCCCTCTCAAGACATATAATCCATATTTCAAGATTAATTAATCGAAATCTCTTTTGAATCTAGACATCTTAAGAATGCCTTAAATTGTTATGTGAACTCTCTTATAGATTTTACCCTAACTTAGGAAGATCTTACAACTTTTTATCAGATAGCTTACGACTCTTTTGGTAGATTTTACCCTAACCTAGGAAGATCTTACAAATTTTTATCGGATGGCTCATGCTCATCCCTCTTTACATACATCTCATTTCTCGAATCTCAATACATAAATCATATGTTGAATCTTCCACTTTCACGCCTTTAATTCAATTAATTATAAAAGCATGACAAGAAAACTAGAATTTCACTATTAAAAGAATGAGTTAAAGTACATCATATTTTAAGTTCTATTACCTAAATTTATATCCTGATTAGTTTTTTGTTAGCCAAAGTAAAGAAAGCATTGTCTTGAATCTTGAAATCTTTCAAATAATTGTAAAATTCCTCCTTTATCTTCAAAGAATGATGAATCATTGATCAAGATTGATGCAGTTCAATTGTTCTTTAGTAAAAAAAAGTTTTAATTTATGTCTTTTTCCATCGTTAAAAATTTAAAGCCCTAATTTTTAATGAGCTATGCGCCCCCTATATACATTTCCATTTAGCTAGTTTTATACTTCGTATAATTCTTTAGAAATTAGCATTACTAATATAGGTTTATACATGGGACATGTACGACACTGTGTTCTTCATATGGGATACAACACGAGGCAGATAGGGTACGCTAAAGAAATAAAAGCAATCACTTCCACATATAGCCCTCATTATAGAAACATACATTATGCAGAGTGATACGTTTCTTCTCTAAATCTTCCAAAATTTCTCTATTTATTTCCAATTTTGCTTGTACAGGTAAAAATATGACTTGAAATGACAACTATTGGATTTTTGAAGAAAAAGAAGATAAATAAGATGGGATAAAAATAAAGTTTAAATAATACGTAACACTCCCATACTTTTATTATTAAACTTGGTTGCCTTATATAGACAAAATACAAACAACTAAAATAGATTTTTCAGCTACCAAATCTAGCTTATAAGATAAGATTAAAGATAATCTAAGACTTATTCTAAGATAATCTGAGACTTATTATAAGATAATCTAAGACCTATTCTAAAGGAATTTAAACAACTCAAAAATTTGAATTAATTCTCAGCATTCCCTCTTAATTCAAATTTTCTAGATATAGCATTTGTCTCCTAATCTTCAGAATATTATGTGAAGCACTTCTCTTCACCAAATTCTCGTTGAGGCCCTTCTCATCAACCTGCAATGATTATGTGAAGCACTTCTCTTCACCAAATTTTCGTTGATGCCCTTCTCATCAACCTGCAATGATTATGTAAAGCACTTCTCTTCATCAATTTTTTATTTGTATGATGCATTTTCTCATCACCGTCTTCAAATTTATATGATGCACGTTCTCATCATCTTACCATTGTTGAGCACTTCTTTCAACTAATTCAAAAAAGAGTTTCTTCTTTGACCACTTCACCAAATTTGCATGTTCTTCTTTTTTAAATCTGCAATTTTTTTGCAGATGACCAAATCTTTTGCAGTTATAACATTGAGGCTTTCCTTTGTGCCAACAATATTCCTCTTCATAACCCGGTTTCTTGCAATTTGTACATCGGAGAATGTTTCCTTTCTTCTTCGATGATGGAACCTTTGCTAAATAGGCTTCCTCCACTATCTTTTCGCTTTCTTACTTTCTCACTTAATCACTAATAGGTCTCTCAAGGATCTAAAGCTCTGATACCATGTTAGATTTTTGAAGAAAAAGAAGATAAATAAGATGGGATAAGATAAAGTTTAAACAATACGTAACACTCCCATACTTTTATTATTAAACTTGGTTGCCTCATATAGACAAAATACAAACAACTAAAATAGATTTTTCAGCCGCCAAATCTAGCTTATAAGATAATAATAAGTGTCGTTTTAGATACATTTTAATTATTTAAAGATAATCTAAGACTTATTCTAAGATATTCAAGATTAATTAATCGAAATCTCTTTTGAATCTAGACATCTTAAGAATGCCTTAAATTGTTATGTGAACTCTCTT
>JANZLC010000003.1:22167184-22177343 GCA_026413385.1 Erythroxylum gracilipes
CCACCAAATCTTGCTTATAAGATAAGATTAAAGATAATCTAAGACTTATTCTAAGATAATCTAAGACCTATTCTAAAGGAATTTAAACAACTCTAAAATTTGATTTAATTCCTAACAAAAACTTCTTAAATTAAGTATCCAATCTTTCAAATTCATCTAAAACATAAGTAATGTGCTATGAAAATAGTGCTAAAAATAATATAAGACTAGCGTACATCAACTATTGACTTCAGTCAATTGAGGCTAAAATTTTCAATCCTAGGTAAGAGCAAGAATTGAATGCTAGAAAGATATATCCGTTAAATTTATTTTGTCTTATCATTATTTGAAGGAAAATCTTGAGTCCTAATTTAAATAGAATTCATAATTGTATTTAGAGATAAGAATAAATTTTATTGATCAAATTATCTTATCTAATTAGGAAGATAAACTCATATCTTTAGGACATTCTTAAGGATTTGAAAGAAAATATTCCTTGAAAAAATGTGTAAGATGATTTTCTTTGAAAAGGGAATACATAATTATTTTTTTTTCATAATGGCTTGTACTTTCTATATAATCATATGTAGCCAACTTGATTATTTTCTTGTCAAAATATAATGGAATTTTGACTCTGAAAGTTATGAGAACTAATTTAGTTTTCTTTTGTTCATTGTTCATAAATATTGATATATTTTCTTCAATTTCATAAGATAATTATTTTGATTGATTAAATGAAGATGGCATCGTTTTAATTGTCAAAATAATTATTTGCTAATTAGAATGTCAAAGTAATATATGTTTAATTGTTCTAACATTCGTAAAAAAATTTATTATTGCCAAATTTTCAATCGTATATAATCTATTTTAAATAAATTGAGCTTATGTTCTTATTAATTAGAATCGTTAATAAATTAAATCGTAAAAGCTTATTCAAAGATATTTGTTAATAAAATAATTAACCAAAAATTTTTCTTTTGGCTAACAAAAAACTGTAGAGAAATAGGTTAGTAGAGTTTGTTAATAACCTTAACCAATTTATTCATAAATAAAAATATTATTCTTGCGTAAGGGATTAATTGCATGAATCAAAACTGAGATTAATTTTTTAATTAGAAATTACATATCATATTATTTTTTTAAAACTGTTTTAATTTAAATTGAGACACTCAAAAGTTGTTGTGATCATAGCTTAATTATCCAATAAGTTTTTAAACGAAGTTTCGGCCAATACCTTCTGTACAATACAACTTAAGGAGGTTTTGGGACAATACAAAACATATTACAAGGTATATGTGATTACAACGCTTGATAAGAGCTGAATATTTGCCAAGGTGCATATTCAACCTTCCCTTATATGCTGGACAAGTCGTGTTCAACCTTCCCTTATGCGAAGGACATAAGAGGCAAAACTGAAATTATTTAATTAGAAATTACTTATTTAATCTACTCTCATATTATATAAAATAATTATTATATTGGACTTGTCTCCTAAAATTTATAGCATTTAAAATTACAATACATGCTAATTTCACATGGTATCAGAGCAGGTTTGATCTGAATTATTAATTTTCCGGTTATTCGTCTAGATGTCCAGTTTCAGCGACCCGGTCCGATTACCACTGTGTTTACTTCAAGTCACAACTAGATGTTCAGTCTTAGTTGCACTTGAGGGGGATTATTGATAATACTCATATGTGAGTGTCCCATATTGAAAAAGAGAGGAAAAAAGACTAACATATAAGTCTAGTGAGCTACTCCACATATTACCAATTGATTTTAGAATGGAACTTCACTTAAGCTTATGTGTGGTCTAACTTTCCTTCTCGTATAAGCATGTAGGTCCATTGCTAATTTTACAATTTCTTTTCCTGAATAAAACATAAAATATAGTATATTACATTATAAAAAAAACATATATGGAAATCACCTTTTCTTTTGGTGAGAAAGAATCGCATGATTGAGGCGTGGAATACTGTAGCTAATGGTTTGCTTAGAGAATAACTTAGGTTGGATTAGTTGTGGAGCATACCAAACTTCTAAATAAAATCCAATGACTGTATTATTGACTTCTAACTAATGCTCCATTGGGCGTTACCCACTTTCTAATTAATGAAAATCTAAATGCATCTTTGGTCTTTGAGAAAAGACAAAGTGATTGAAGCACATTTTGGGAGTCTTCCCAGTCAGTGTTCTTTCGGATTTCCAAAAGACTTATCCATTGACTTCGTCAAGCTTCTTTCGGATTTCTGAAGCCCAGTGAAAGACTCATCCATTGACTTGGTCAAGCTCTCTATCCTACTAGTACTTTTCCATTTCCAAACAAATTAGACAACTTGATAAATATCATCCAAAACAGGAGGTTAAGAAGATTAAAATTTAGCGGCCTCATATTAATTTTAGAAATGTATTGTCACCAACCATTCCTGCCTTAGTTATAGGTTAGCACTTAATATTGTGTGATTATTGTCCTTTGCCACTAACACTCGTCAGTAACTTTTCATCAAAACTGTGCACTACTCACAAAGCAATGGAGAACATTAAATGCATGTCCACTTTGATTTTTATATTTCAAATTGGTTCTTAATTGCTATTTCCACACACCTCAAATGCCTTTTCCCGTCAAAAGTTAGGGCTTCTATTTCCTGCTCTCTCTGATTTATAATAAGTGTCGTTTTATATACATTTTAATTATTTAAAATAAGTGTCATTTTTGACTTTGTATGCATGTTTATAATTTACTTCCAAAATTAACCTTTAATTTCTCTCTGATCTTAATTACAAATATCACAATTTTAAGACAATTTAATATGCAATTTCTCTCATATGCTAACAATTTCAAGGTAATTTCATGGGAGTATTAATAAAGGTATACTATAATTTCATTAGCTTTCTTAATAAACGTGCATTTTTCTAAAGCGACACTTATTATGAATCAGAGGAAGTATTTTCTTAATTTGCCTTCATTCCGCTTATAGTTCGTAGAACTATTCAATTTGCTTAACATATTTCCATATTTGTAACTTAGAATAGGGATGCTAAAAAAAAGTGTGATTTTAATCGGACATAATCTAAAAGAAACTTTTTAAGTTGATGGAATTTTGAACTTTAAGTTGATCCCCTATATATATAACGAAATTGTTTTATATATGTAACAAAAAAAACGTTGTTTCATATATTGATGAATATTTATTTTTTAATTTGTTAAAATTTGATTAGCTCAATGTTAAACTGAATACTTTAATTCTTATTGAACTTTAAATTATGGATGACAATGGGCCGGCTTATGGGCTGATCTTACTAAATTTTTTAAAATAATTTTGTAAAATTAAAAGTGTAAACAATGTCTTTTTGTTTAAAATTGAGTCTACCTGACTTATGCCTAATTGAGATCTTCTGCTTAAAAAAGTTGAGTCTTGTATCAGTTTAAGCCTAATTTGACCTATAAATTAGCTCATTAAAAATACCTATATTTAGACTCATAAGCTAACTCATTATCATTTCTACTTCACATATAAACATGGACAACTTGATTAGATTTTAGATTGAATAAAAAGATATTGGTTAGGGCTGTCCTAACCAGCACTAATCAACTTGTTCTCGTATCTATTTAGAATTAAAATATGACGACAAATTATATTATAAAAATTAAAAAAAAAACATTGTTTTGATCACCTAATTTTTAAAAGTTATACCTTTAAACCAATGTTTTCCATTCAATCAAATATATTATTTTAAAACTTTAATTAATTAATCTTTGTTTGACGGACCCATCAACGATTCGTCTTATTAGATTCGCAACCTGGCAGAATAGTCTACTTCCATTTAAGGAGATATTCCATGTATATTGATAAGACACACGCCAGTAATGTATGCCCCCAAATGGATATATATATTCATTTTAGTTCATGTATCGTCCGTCTTGTTAACAAAGAACTAGAAATCCATTCCGTTGGTATATAGCTAACCAACAACTCCGAAATGTTCACATTTCTGTCTCCTTCTCTTGCTACAATTTCTTCTTACTTTTCACATCATTGTTATAATCAATATCGTCTTCTTTTTATTCCTCTCGTTGGCTTCAAATTTACCTTAGCCAACCACTAGACAGTTGGAGTTGAGATGGAGTCACTGACAAGGTTGAGGATGGCGAGAGGGAGATCACATGAGAGCTTAATTGCAGGTACTGAATCCGCCATGGAGTTTTGGGCCAATGATATATGAAAAAGATGGTGACTTGAGGGAATGCAACCCCTCTAGGCAAGTCTAATACTTGGCTTCTAATTTTCATTGTTTTCTTTTGAGTTTTTCCTTTGTAGTCATCAGTTTGATTGCCAAGAAAATGGAAGAGACTGAGAACAAAATAAAAGGATAGAACATTGGATTCTTCTCATCGATATATTAGTAGGTTTGTTTTTCATCTGGGCAATCAAATGAAATGTCTCCTTACATTTCTTGAGTTGCTTTTGAGCACTTGAAAGTTGTAAGAGAAACCGTATTATTGTCTTTTGAATCCTTTTCGGTAGAAATTTATGATATCAACAAGACGTTGTTGTGCCACAGCTGAGCTTGGCTTTTCTTATTCAATCAACTTTGCTGCTTTGCTCCGTTTGTTTTATGAGGACGCATATTCTTCTTACATAGGAATTGCGAGCTTGTGATTACGATGTAGGAGCCAGTGATGCTTATTTCTCGAGATGGAAATGAATGTTTCAGAGCTTAAACAACATATAACTGAGAACTTAATTAGCTTGGCCTTAGCCTATTCTGTTCATAATCTAGCAAATTCAAAAGCGATAAAATCCTTATATTTCACGACGTTAAAACAAATTGTTCATTCGACCAGTAGGCTATTGAAAGCTGAGAATCGTTAAAAACTTTAGTATGGAGGATAGAGCGCAAGATATAAAGATTCAAAGAGTTTGCCTTACTATATCATCACTTCAAGTATGGGAACTGCACATATGTGCAAGTAGTTGACGATTAATACCGGATAAACGAAATTGGTTCCAAATGTATGGGGAAGTGAAAATGAGTCAAATGTTCTCTAGAGTGGTAATGCACTTCATAGGTACCTAAGATGTAGAAATTTTCTGTAAATTTCATGTCTCTCAAACAAGAGATTGAGAAATAACTTAGAAGGCAGCACCTTTTTACCCGAGGTATAAAGTGGTATTATGTGGATCTGGCTTGATCTAAAGGCTCCTTTCCTATTGAACATGGAGATGTCTAAAATAATATACTTTCCATATTTTTATAAACGTATAGGATATCCCCATGGCCCTTCCACTGGAATGCAGAATCTTGATAAGTAGCTTTCACTCCATTCGAAAGCCAAAGGCATTGCAGGGTGCAACGTCCATGTAGCCTTTATGCAACTTTTGAGAGATTAAAAAATAGTTTTGTGAATGAGACATCGCTTTTAAGATAAAGATGATGAGTCACTAAACTACACCTTTGATAGGCTCCTTTTCCATTCAATTATTTACTCCGGTTACTCACTATACGTGTCTTAATCAATGGAAACTGACAAGCAACCCCATCTAAAGAGGGGAAAGCTCGAGTCTATCAGCTGACAATTTTCTATTGGCTAATGACTCATCAAGGAAACAAAGGCAAGCAAACTTGGTGGATTAGTTCATTTGACAGATCCCTAAAATTAAAAGAAAAAAGTTTCAGTGTCCACAAAGATCATGCTATGATTTAGTTGTCCCACATGCAGTTTGGGCCTGTAAACTTTGTACATGCTGCGGTGGCAAAAGTTGGAAAAATTTTCAGGTTCGGTGGTGGATTGTCTTGTCAGTCAACAACTGGGACTCGGGTTGGCTCCAAACAATGCATATTTTTGTTGTCTGTCACTGACGTGTTAAGGCTTATATACCGAGAAGGGCAGGTGATTTGGTCTTTTAAGAACCTGTCGCTTGATTCCATTTTCACTGCTGGTCCCCAGTTACTAACAACACTGCCCATCACGCACAGCAGCCGAAAGGAAGCTGTAAGATGAGTCCTGGGCTGGCTGATTATATATATAAGTTGGAATATCTAATGTCGTTCAAGTATAAGATGTACTCTTTTATGATTCAAAAGTTCAGATTGTGTTTTTGAAATCTCAAATTGAAATTTTAAGCATGCATTGTGTAACAGATTATTGGAGAAAATGGGTTAGATGCTCCCCTCTTTTGTGGAACTTCCATGCAAATGAGCAAAGATTTACTGTCAATTTAAGCACAGTTACAGAAAGCCTACCAAGAAGAGAATCAAACATGATACCTGCGAAAGCTGAATTGATTCAAAAGGAAATATGTTAAACTAAGTATGCAAGATAAACAAACGAACACTCTCGGGCACAATATTCCAACTACTAAAATATCAGACTTAGCCAAAGATAGAAAGATTAACCGTCCCTGAAATTAAGAGTGAAGAATCAACGATAATGTAAATAGAGTGAAGAATCAAGTAATTGAAGTTTAATAAACCATCAGATAGACTAGAGAAGTGAAGTTCTCTTCACTAAAGGAACGAAAATGTGATAGAAGAAAAAAATGCAAGTAAAAGAGAATAAAAATGTTGACACAAAGGGAGTAAAAGTGGGGAATATGTATCAAAACCAATTTAATTCGTTAGGATTTGAACAAGATAATCCGCTTATGGTTTACTTGTAAGTTTTATTGGGCATGCCTTTATACTGCTTTTAGGCAACCATACATGTCTTCTAGTGTCATTTTAATGCCAAAAGGCTTATTAAACAAGAAACCTCGCTAATACTTTTTTTTTTTTTTTCAGATGTTAGTCTCGTCAAGTCATCCAACTACATTTCAATTTGCCAGATATTCCATTGACATCTCAAAATCTAAAACTATACATCAGGCCAATTGGTGGAAATTGGAGGAAGTATTCAGTAAGGGTATCAACAACGAATTGTACATCAACTTTAAAAACATGATATATTAACCATCAAATGATGCATATATGCACAAATTAACCTAAAACAGTAATAAACATGACATTAAAAACAAAAATGATAAGACAGCAAATTCTAGCAAAATAATTAAACAATAAACATAAAATGCAAACGAAGAATTACGCAAATAAAACAAACAAAGCTAAACAAGTGAAACTTTCCCCTCCCTACACTTTAGACTAAACATTGTCTTTAATGTTAGCAAATGAAAGACAAGAACAGTAGAAAGTAAAGGGTAAGAAAAAGCTTCTCTAAGTAACGCGCTAAGGTGACGGTGGATCGCCATAACCACTACACTTGAACCAGTGGGCGATGTTGCGCTCAATCTTGGTGACTTGAGATTGTACCTTGTTGAGTAAATTTTCCAAAGTGCTTTGTCGACGCTCCAACCGCCCCATTTGTTCCACAAGTACCATGGATGGAGCTCAAGATGACCCGGCTATCTCTACATCCGGTGGTTGGATCACGAATTTTCCATCAGCTAACGCACAAGTAACCTGCATCTTACAAAGAGCACTCATATCCAAGGCGAGAACCGTTGGTCCCGGAGTTAATAGATGATAACAACAAAGATCAAAGTTACACAATTTGACAGCAAACAATATTATCATAGAGCCCAAAATCAGTGGATGTGTGCGATGTGCTAAGATATAGAGAATGTGTTATATAAAAATAACTCATATTGACGCTCATGTTATTCTGAGCACATCACAAAAGAAAGAGCTCTGCTTTAGAAATCACATGCATATTATTGGTTTTTCCTGAAAAGTTGAACGCTAAAAAACGGTGAAAAATCCTATACACGGGATCAATCAAAGAATTAGTCTTAGAGGAGCTAGGATTATACTTTTGTAGATCGGCGGACAGCATTGAATAAGTCTCTTTCTCATCATACCAATCAGGATAATCACAAAAAGAATTAATGTAGGAATAATGAGAAAGCAGAGAATCGGGTACGAAGCCTAAAACTACATTCCATTCATTGACGAACATGGAAAAATGACGATCTAGGATCCTGAACCGAATGGTAGCCGGTGTAGTGACATCACCATCAGCAGGCATTTCAAATGCAAATGAAGTATAAAAATCCCAAACTAATTCTTTAAAAATGGGCAGTTGCAAATCAACAAACACACTCAATCCTAAATTATGCACTAAAGACCTAAACCGAGATTGTAAATTAAAGTAAGTCAAGCAAGATTTGTCCACATACCGACCTAGGCAAATCGCTCAACCAACTTTAATCGCTCTCCCTTTAAGTTGGATGAGCAATCGGATATCCTTGTCAGCCTCGTAGCCAAGATTTTTGTCTTGGCCGTGAGCTGTGAGGTTATTCCGCTAGATACCTAGACCACGTTTGGACCGAGAACGGCGTCGACGCTCCTTAGGAAAGGTCTCTATTTCTACCGTGCCCTTTGCCACGCTAGGTCAGGCGTCTTCCTCATTAGCAGTAGGGATCTTGTCTGCGTCAATGACATTCTCCTCCTCTTCACTTTCAGGGACATCAATGGGGGGTAGAGGGGTTGTTGTTAGTGCCTGGCGCTTACGAGTGGAGCATCAAATGGGGACGGATTCTACAGGTTTAGTAGTGCTACTGTCGGATTTCCTGGGAATAGTTCCAAGTTGGGGAAATCAACCTGCAAAATCAGAGAATCACGTAACACAAGAAGGCCTAAAGGGGGTTGCATGGGGTTGGGTAGTGAAGAAAAATAGAGATGTACGTGGTTGAAGGGACATATAGATCACAAAATCTGGGCATGGGTGTTGTGGGTGTCAGATCTCGATTGGTGATAATGTGGGCACTGGTGCGGGCTGGGAGGTTGTTGGCGTGGGTGCTGTTGAGCATGGGTGCTAATACTAAAAAAATTAAGGATTTGTGTAGAAGTAGAAAATTAGGGATTTGGGTGGAAGCAGAAAATTAGGGATTTGGGTGGATTTGGGAGAAATCACAAACAAAAGGGGAGTGTACGACAGCTGGGGAGAAATCACAGCTAGGGATTTGGGTAAATGGGGAGAGGAAAAAACGGTGTTGTGTGGGTGCCCAAAACGACGCCCCTTCTCTATGTGCGTCTCTTGCATTTTTTTTTGCTCACTCGCTTCAGTGTGTTGCGTGTTTCTGCTCCCAGCTGTCCTCCTTTGAGCGTTATTTCCCCAATTAAAAGCACTGCTCTCAAATTCCACGCAAGCCCCCTTGTATTGGTTTTTTTTTCCCAAAAACTAGCACCAACAACTGATCAAACTATACCGTCCTGCAAGGCAATAAAAACCTCTCGACCAAGTGATATACAACAAAATGTTGGAACAGAATATAAAAAGAAAATGTCAAAAAACAAGAAACCTGACAAAACTATGAACAACTAAAAAAAATGAAAAGATGAAAAGTAAAATAAAATTAAACCTTGGGTTGCCCCCCAAGAAGCGCGTTCGTTTAACGTCGTTAGTCATACACGGACCCCGTTCAATTATATGAAGGTTCATTCAAAGTATTAACTTCGACAGATTGGGGTTGAAATCCTTCGTAAAATGGCTTCAAACGATGGCCATTCACCTTGAAAATCTTTTTCGTTTCCATACTTTGAATATCCACAGCACCGTATGGATATATCTTTGTGACCACAAAAGGCCCAATCCACTTGGATCGCAATTTTCCTGCAAAAAGTTTCAAAGTCGAATTAAATAAAAGTACCTTTTGTCCGACTTTAAACTTCTTCTCAGCAAGTTGCTTGTCGTGAAAAGCTTTGGTTTTGGCCTTGTATGTAACAGCGTTGTCGAAAGCATGGTTGCGTAGTTCTTCCAATTCCTGAATCTGCAACTTTCTTTGTTGTCCCGCAGCATCAAAATTCATGTTGCACTGCTTCACAGCCCAAAACGCGCGATGCTCGACTTCAACTGGCAGATGACAGGCTTTGCCATAAACAAGTCTATAAGGAGACATATTCAATGGCGTCTTGTAGGCAGTGCGGTAAGCCCAAAGAGCATCGTCCAAGCGGTAGCTCCAATCTTTCCTGTTAAAGTTCACAGTTTTTTCCAAAATACTTTTTACCTCGCGATTGGACAATTCCGCTAACCCATTAGTTTGCGGATGATAGGCCGTGGAGGTCCTGTGCACAACTCCATACTTCTTCAACAATGCAGCAAACATTCTGTTGCAGAAATGAGTCCCACGATCACTAATGATTGCTTTCGGGGTGCCGAACCTGACAAAGATGTTAGTTTTCA
>JANZLC010000003.1:22177443-22214832 GCA_026413385.1 Erythroxylum gracilipes
AAATTGATGTAGACGTCTTTTTGAGTTGCCAATTTATTTTTAGAGTCAATATTTTATGACGGAATTTTTGGTGAATTACATGTCTGATAAATGTTTCGGTTTGTTTGTTTTGTCTTGGGTGACATCCATGTATTCTCCCAGGGGGTATTTGGTTGTTACATTGAGCGTTTTTGGTTGTGAAGTAGTGTAACATAAATTTTGATGCTAAGGGGCAACAAAGGAAGTTACAGATTCAGGAATTGGAAGAACTATGAAACCATACTTTCGACAACATTGTTTCATACAAGGCCAAAACTAAAGCTTTTCACGACAAGCAGCTTACCGAGAAGCAGTTTAAAGTCAGACAAAAGGTATTTTTATTTAATTCAACTTTGAAACTTTTTGCAGGAAAATTACGATCTAAGTGGATTGGGCCTTTCGTGGTCCCAATTAGCTATCCGTACGGTGCTGTGGATATTCAAAGTATAGAAACGAAAAAGATTTTTAAGGTGAATGGCCATCGTTTGAAGCCATTTTACGAAGGATTTTGGCCTCAATCCGTCGAAGTTAATACTTTGAATGAACCTTTATATAATTGAATGGGGTCCGTGTCGAGCTAACGATGTTAAACGAATGCGCTTTTTGGGAGGCAACCTAAGGTTTGATTTCATTTTATTTTTCATCTTTTCATCTTTAGTTATTCATAATTTTGTCAGGTTTCTTGTTTTTTGACATTTTCTTTTTATATTCTGTTCCAACATTTTGCTAAATATCACTTGGCCGAGAGGTTTTTATTGCCTTGCAGGACAGTATAGTTTGATCAGTTGTTGGTGCTAGTTTTCTTAAAAAAACCAATACAAGGGGGCTTACGTAGAATTTGTGAGCAGTGCTTTTAATTGGGGAAATAACGCACAAAGGAGGACATCTGGGAGCAGAAACACGCAACACGTTAAGGGGAGTGAGCAAAATAAAAAGCAATAGATGCACATAGAGAAGGGGTGTCGTTTTGGGCACCCACACAACACTGTTTCTGCCTCTCCCAATTTACCCAAATCCATAGCTGTCGTCCACTCCCCTTTTGTTTGTGATTTCTCCCAAATCCACCTCAATCCCTAATTTTCTGCTTCTACCCAAATCCCTAATTTTTGGAGTACCAGCACCCACGCTCAACAACACCCATGCCTACAACCACCCAGCCCGCACCAGTGCCCACATTATCACCACTGGAGATCCGACACCCGCAACACCCATGCCTAGATTTTATGGTCCATATGTCCCTTCAACCACGCACATCTCTATTTTTCTTCACTACCCAACCCCATTCAACCCCCTTTGGGCCTTGTTATGTTGCGTGATTCTCTAATTTTGCAGGTTGATTTCCCCAACTTGGAGCTATACATAGGAAATTCAGCAGTAGCACTACTAAACCTGCAGAATCCGTCCCCATTCGACGCTCCACTCGCAAACGCCTGGCACCAACAACACCCCCTCCACCCCCCATTGATGTCCCTAAAAGTGAAGAGGAGGAGAATGTCATTGACACAGATGAGATCCCTAGTTCCAATGAGGAAGATGCCCGACCTAGCGTGGCAGAGGGTGCGGTAGAAACTGACACAGAGACCTTTCCTAAGGAGCATTGACGTCGTTCCCGGTCCAAAGGTGGTCCGTATATCCAATGGAATAACCTCATAACTCACGGCCAAGACTAAAATCTTGACTACGAGGCTAACGAGGATATCCGATTGCTCAACCAACTTAAAGGAAGAACGATTTGCCCAGGTCGGTATGTGGATGAATCTAGCTTGACTTACTTTAATTTACAATCTCACTTTAGATCTTTATTGAATAATTTAGGATTGAGTGTGTTTGTTGATTTGAAGCTGCCAATTTTTAAAGAACTAGTTTAGGATTTTTATACTTCATTTACATTTGAAATACCTGCTGATGGTGATATCACTACATCGGTTACCATTCGGTTCAGGATCTTAAAGCGTCATTTTTCCATGTCCATCAATGAATGGAATGTAGTTTTAGGCTTTGCACCCGATTCTCTACTTTCTCATTATTCCTACATTAATTCTTTTTGTGATTATCCTGATTGGTATGATGAGAAAGAGACTTATTCAATGTTGTCTTCTGATTCACAAAAGTATAATCCTAGCTCCTCTAAGGTTAATTCTTTGATTGATCCCGGGCATAGGATTTTCCACCGTTTTCTAGCATTCAACTTTTCAAGAAAAACCAATGACATGCATGTGATTTCTAAAGCAGAACTCTTTCTTTTAAGTTGTGCTCAGAATAATATGAGCGTCGATATGGGTTATTTTTATATAAAACATATTCTCTACATCTTGGCACATCGCACACATCCACTGATTTTGGGCTCTATGATAACATTGCTTGCTGTCAAATTGCGTGACTTTGATCTTTGTTGTTATCATCAATTAACCCCGGGACCAACGATCCTCACCTTGGATATGAGTGCTCTTTGTAAGATGCAAGTTACTCGTGCGCTAGCTAATGGAGAGTTCGTGATCCAACCACCGGATGTAGAGACAGCCGGGTCATCTCGAGCTCCATCCATGGTACTTGTGGAACAAATGGGGCGGTCAGAGCGTCGACAAAGCACTTTGGAAAGTTTACTCAACAAGTTACAATCTCAAGTCACCAAGATTGAGTGAAACATCGCCCACTGATTCAAGTGTAGTGGTTATGGCGATCCACCATATCCACCGTCACCTTAGCGCGTCACTTAGAGAAGCTTTTTCTCATCCTTTACTTTTTACTGTTCTTGTCTTTCATTTGCTAACATTGAGGACAATGTTTAGTCTAAAGTGTGAGGAGGGGAAAGTTTCACTTGAGTCACCACTAGTGAGGACTTTTCTAAAGTGTGCTAAGAGAGAAGCATGATGTTCAAATGGAGCATAACTCCTATATGAACTATGACACCAGAAGTTAGATTACAAATTACAAGCAACTGATCTGGACACGTCTAAATCTTAAGTTTTAAAAAGTGGAGCTCAAAATCTCAAATGGCGATGTCGAAATTTAATCAAACTGGCATTTCTCTCACCTGATACAAATTAATTGGAATGATTAGATGCATCTCTCATCTGATACTAACAAATAAACTTGAATAATTAGTTGCCAATAGTTTACCGATACACGTTAAAGTACACTTACATCATCCTCATAAGCTTCCTGTCAACATAAAAAATATGTGCTCCAGGTCCGTACGGGATCTCTATCCTCAAATCCTTTTAAGAATGATTTGATCGCAAGGTGCTCTGAAGCATATGTCATGAAAGATGCTAAAGCTAGGGCTCCCACAACCATCAAACCAAGCCTGTACAGACACTAGATATCATTATTCATTTTCCCTCCCTCAAGGAAGTTATATACCAAATAAGAATAAATAAATCTGCTTAAAATGAGACAATAAGAACTTTGCAAACAAAGTTGGACAAGCATATTACCTTGCAAATAGAGCAGTAATCCCAAAAATACATGGTAAAGATGGGGCAAAAACAGCCAAAACTGCCATCCCTAGCCAATAATGACATGTACCAAAATCCCTAATAGATCCTTGTCGCTTATGACCTAAGAAAAATATGTATTAAATTTCTATCTACAGATAAAGACTTGGGGGATAGAAGGCTGATAAATACCTTTCGTGGGGTCATCATCAGGAGATTCAGGATGAGGGGAAATTGATGCTGCTTGAGCTGCCACCATCCTTCCCCGTAAGTGGGTAAAATGAAGAAAACCCCCAAATAAGAGAGAGAACATCGTGAAAGTCCACTCATACAGTAAAAGCAAGCCAGTCCATGGCATCACTTGACGAGGCACAAGTGCAAGACTAAAAGCAAGGGACAGGAGAGCTGCCATAAAGCAAGTAAATACGGAAAGTACACCCAAGTATGTTGGCACCTTAGACTGGGCAGCATTAGAGAACTGCTTTGGAGTTAAAAAATCAAAAAGGTTCATGTATAAGTATACCAAATAGCCATAGATAAACAAACATCATCAGCATGAATAACCAGGCCCACCAAACTGGAATACAAGAGAGAACTCACTTTATGGGGGGAATTAAATGCAGAAGATGAGGAAATGCCAGAATAATTAATTACTCCATGGGATATGATTATGTAGTACAAATGCCCAAAATGATCACAAGGAGAGCTTCTGCAGAATGTCCGTGTCTGCAAAGTAGGAAATGTATTAATATCAAAATGATGATATACTCATAAGCTCATTGTCAATATGGAGGAAGAACAGTGTCTTCTAACCTGCAGCAAAGAACGACGATAACAAAACAGTACAGTACATAAAGGCAACAAGAATAGAAGAATGACGAGACATGTATCCTTTCGATTTCCACCACCAACAGTTCCAGGAAGGGATTCCTCAAGCTGTTCCCTAACTCTCTGAAGCATTATCAAGAAAAGCACTGTGATTTCACATCTTTTATCACCCAACTTTCCACTGAAAGGCATGAAAGGCATGAAAACAATAACATAGAATTTCATCTTTCCAACAACAATGCCCTTAAATTGCAATGAATCCTCTTATGACCAACCTGTGAGGTAATACACAACAGACACCCATACCGCAGCCACTACTCTAGCCAAAAGTGAACTAACATGGCAAACCATCGTACTATCCACATACCAAAGGAAAATGAAACTGCAGACACAAGAGATTCCCCACCCACCTCCAAACCAAATTTTCACCATCAAGAAAAAGAATAAAAATAAATATAGAAGGATCAAAGTAAACTATAAATAAATGAAGCAGATAAAGGGAAAAAGAACCAAACAACAGTAGGTTCTAAGGATAACAAAATTGTTATATCTAAATTGGTTAAGTACCTGCCAGACATCAACTGGTTTTAAAAGCCAAGACGTCCACCAGTCCCAAGGTTTAAGAGGTCCAAGGGTGTAGTGTATGACACGGAGTTCACTCTCATCTACCATCCACTGCACATAGAAATCACACAAAAGCAAGAGATTTAATCAACTACTAGAAGTCGTCAAGCATTAAATCAAAAGCAATCACAAGAAATTAAAGAGAGTACTAGCTATCATTCTTACAACCATACAATAAGAGCAACCAAGTAATGCAAACTGGCAAGTTGCAAACTCAAGTTAGTTCTGATTGTTGAAATACTGTTTATACTCTTAAATATTATGGTTCAAAAAGATACAGAAACTAAGATCAAAAATTAAAGTTGAAGTTCATTCCCATGAAAATTCCCAAACAGATATACAGAGCGTCAAATGTGCACATATAACAACCACTTTTTTGTTATAGTCATATACATCTGATGTAAGATAAAGGTTAGGGCAGCGAGTTTTAAAAATTAGGGCTACATAAGGTTTGATTCCGGTTGGAACAATTAGGGATTACAGCAAAACCTCCTTCAATAATAAATTATGAACAAGAAAGCAGCCGTCTAGGTCCAGCAAACTCCTATTTATACTAGTCTTAACAGAAATCATATTCATAATAAGAAAAACAAGTTCAAGCTTCTAATAGAAAACCCTTAACATCAATTACTACTAGATTTAACAGGAAAGTAACCAAAAAAGTAGTGGAAAACAAAATGGGTTGTGCACATTCCTAAAATAAACAGGGAAACACTACTAAATTTTAAATAAATAAGATAACAAAATAAAACTAATTAAGGCTTGCGGATGCTCCTCTGTTAACTTTTCAGAAATTCCAAATGTTGAGACACTATTAACACCTTCAAACTTATGGTTTCTGAAGCTATAGAAACTAAAATCAAAATAGAGGTCTTCTCAGGAAAATAAGCAATAATAAGAAGAGACATGCCTTTAAGTGTCACACGTTCTATATTCATATATACATGCATGTACATGTTACCTTGTTGGCGAGCATATAAAGACCAACATCTGCATTATAAAGTGTAGATAGTCGCTCCATTTCAGGAACAGGCCTAGATTGAAACACTTCATCGGGTATATTAGGCTGAAATAAATGTGCATTTGGGAAGTCGGGGTAATATGAATTCAAGAATCCCTGATCTCCTGTTAGTATAAACAGAGGAAAGAAGAGAATAAAAAAAAAAACTATAAAGTTCACTGACTCAAGGACAAGAAATCATTTATTTATCACTTCATTTTATGCAAATGATCCACTAAACCTTGATAGTTAATTTCGATGCTATTTAACTGTTTTGTATAGCAGTTAAAAAAATCCAACAATCAGTGCCAAGCAAAAACAGTTATAGGTCTTATTGAGAAACAACGATGATTTATTTTCCAACAAGACAACTTGTATCTTGGAAAAATAGTCATTCAAAGCAGAAAAACCATTAGAAGCAAAGACAACTCCTTACACAAACACAAAGAAATAATTCACCTCCAGTGTATGACTGCAATGTGTTAACTTTGGTCATCATGTCATTGAAAACAGCATGAGATGGCTCCACTACCATAACTCCAGAGTTCAACCTTTCTGAATGCTTCAGGTTCGCACAGAATTTTCCGCATTTAAAAAGATCATCAATATTTTTGACCACGATAGTATCGGCATCAAGATATACAACTGCCCAAAAGACCAGTCTCAGTGTTTCATCAAGGATGAAACGTAAGTGCACGCAACAACCTTAAAAATTTGAATGCAAGCATGTCATATAAAAGTGCATACAACCTTATAATATTTGTTTCATCAAGGTTGAAAATAACAACCTTTTCTGTAGTTGGTCATGTTAAAGATTTTAAGTTTGGTATAAACACCCCAAAACCTCTTCGGACGAACATGATTAGGATTTGCCAGTAAGCTAATCTTCTCCACTATCCACCCATCAGCCTGCATAAATGATTTTTCTTTTTTGCTGTGAAGTGAATTTTCACTTTCCAAAAAATAAAAACAAGAAAAAGACAGAAAGAATGAAACGAGAGACCTGGAGTAGAGATATGGAGAAATGAGAGACACCATCAGAGACCAAAACAACCATGTCCTTGTTCGATCCACTATCCCTAATCGACTTCCCCAAAACCCTAACTCCCAATACAAACTCATCTCCATACAACAAAGTCACGTAGGCCTGCTCTGTTCTCTGCGATTTAACTGCTACTCCACGTTGAATCCACAACAAGGACATCACTATGAACACAGCGCCTAATTTTGGCAACCTCATCATATAAACAAATAAAGAGAGAAATTTGGGCTATTTTTCCGAGAAAGTAAAGGAAAGTTTGGGAGAGGAAATGGGCGTTCGTTTATGTCCGACGATACTTAGGGTTTGTTTGGCCGGTCCGGGTCCGGTTCCGGGGATGAGAAGCTTAGGGTAATTACGGTGGTTCCGACAATCAATTTTAGTACGTGTTGACCGTTATTAGATTGCATAATGACTTACAAAGTTAAATCTTTTTAAATTATTTATTTTAATATTCAACATTTTAAAATTTTAAAAGTAGAACAAATCAATTCAAAATATTATCTTTATTATATTTTACTCTTGTAACTAATGAAACACATAAAGCTAACATTTAGCAAAATTACATAATATTTGTATATAATTTTTGAACATTAAATAAGTGATCACAATTTCAAATATATAATCACTATGAGCGATCCGGAAATCATACCAAAGACCAAGAGTCACATAATTCCTCTAAAATCGATCATTCTAGCTTAATTCATATAAAAGATTTTTCAATCTCAATTATATAAACATAAAAATGAATTGATATAGTGACAAATGGTGAAAATATTAATTCAAGAACAATAAAAAAACACATAATTGAATCCCAAAAAATTGAAAAATAAATTAAGTTTAATTGAAATTACTATAAATCTTCCTTTGGTTCATTTTATCTAGGTAATATAATGATTTAGTTCTTTATATTGAAAGATATAACATCAAAATTAAATGAAAAATAGAAAATCATAATAAACGTGACGAAATCCCTTTTAATCTTCACGAAATTTACTTTAGATCAACGAAATTTTACTCCAAATACTTCTATTTGCTTGTTCTTCATTCTCTGTATGGTCTAGATCATTTAATTATGCCTTATGAACCTTCTTTCTTTTCTGCCCTTCCGTTTTACCTTTTATAGTTCGAAAGTTAGGTTCTCAGGTGGAACACGGGTAAGTACATGACTGTGTACTTAAAACATAAGATTCAAATATGAAGCAAACATATGCATAAACACGAGCTATAAATGTGAACATGGATTCATCACCATACAATACGGGCATGTACCTCTTAAATACCGACATGTAACATAAAATCTCATCTCAAACTCTTCAAACACAATTATGTAAGCTGGAAATTTAGAAATAATAAATAACATAGGCAACTACACGAACATGTATTTAGCTATGTGCTTTTCCTGCAGCTTCACAATTTGATTAAAACAACTCTAAGTCACCCCAAACTTGCCTAAAGTTGTGCCTCTCCAAATAAGTGAACTATGATCCAAAATCAAAATATGAATGAATTAACTACCAAAAATAAGAAAACCACTTAAATAAACAAAAGAAATGCATTAAATATAAACATAAAAATATGAACAATTAAGCATTTATCAAAATCTCCCACACGTAAGCATTTGCTTGTCCTAATATAAATCAATTTCATTTCTCTCAACTTAATGATAAGCAACTCTATGAAAGCATTAACGCATCAAAGATATCAATCAAGATTTTCCATTATTCATTCAATAGAAAAGTTCATTGAATTATTAGGCACATAGTTACTTGCATCAAATTATAAATAAATCTACCTCACTTCATAATTCTTTAATTTCAACTCAATCCCCATCATTTCACTAAATGCATAAAGTGAACATATATGAGAAAAAAATGATAAACCTTTAAACATTTTTAAATCCCTTTAAAAATAAAACACTAAATTTAAACAACATAGGGGTATTTAAAAGCTTGTTTGAAAACTCAACTAGCCTTTTAAGGCAAAAGTAAATACCTTGTCATGAATACTCTCGGTTATTCAACTAGGTCACTATCTTAAATAGCTACTAGCACCACTTTTTAACTTCAACCTTTCATTAGTGCAAAGATAGCAACGAAAAATTATATATGCTCGTTAATCATATATTATTATTATTATTATTTTCGTTCTTTTCCTTTTTTATTTTTACATATGAGGTAATGAAAATGCTTAAAAAGAATTCATATTTAACTCAATGCATATACAAATAATACACAAAGTATCATAATGCAATCAAGTATCCATTCTCAAAATTAATGAACTAAATTAAAATTAACTTAATCATCAGGACTTATAATTACTTGCCTAAACAAATCAAAAATAAAAAAATCATAATCACAATCACAACTAAACTCATGATAAATATCTCGATAAACATTTCTTTAAAAATTTTTTTCCTAATTATCCATTATTAAGCTAATTATAACAAAATTAAAATGCTTGATTGCTAAGTCCCTCCCCCACAATTAAGTTGTACATTGTCCTCAATATGGCAGGCATGTAAGAATAATAAAAATATAAAAAATAATGGGAGAAGGTGAGGATAATTGGTACTCCCCTAATAGTATTTTTTTTCCTTATTCAACATTATTAACATCCATCTAGTGTGTAGCACCCTACTCTCGCAAGACACGTACCCGATATCCTGAGTAATATCTGAGTCCGTGCTCCGCAAGGGTGGCGTACTACACATTCATTCAGTCAAACACTCGAAACTTAGTACAATATTTTTTTTAACACACGCGTATGCGGAATTGAATAATCGAAACGACCTATTTTAATCATAAACTTTTTCAATCATAGAAATACAATCATCATAATTTCAATAGCCATTTGGCCCCATTACAAGTACAAAATGCTTATAGTCATAATTTCATTTCATTTCGAAATCATTCATATACATATTGTACAGAAATTTCGAACCACACAATTTGATACAAATTAAAGAAAATACAAATGTAGATGCAAATTGATTCCGACCTCTATCTCTTACTTGAATGCAGTGTCAGTACTCCCGTTAGCCTAATGGGGTAACTCTTCTGAGCCTGAAAAATATTGCAAAATTTTGGGTGAGTTTTTGCAAACACAATGAGTGACCATCCTCAATGGCTCACTCAGTCACATAACACACAATTCACATCATTTATTTGATAATCATATTAAATCACATACACTTTATCAATCGTTTCACATTTTACATTCAACACATTATAATCATTCATATCATGCATATGCAGTGCACATGAGACTCACTTTTCATTTGTTACTTTGTTGTGACCGAGTGCCTAAACTGTTCCGTATCCATGGTGAATACTGGGCTCATTGATAACTGTCCCATATTCATTGTGGATACTGGGCTAATTGATAACTATTCCGTATCTGTTGAAGATACCGGACTCATTAAACGTTGAACCTGAGGCTCTGATGCACATAACTGAGCTTAAAGCTCTTTTCACATTGGCTACTCTGGTCACAACTGCCTTTATCTTTCATGCATTCATGTAATGAAATGCATAAATCGCATATGATAAATTATGCACTTTTACTAATCATCGGACCTTAGTCTGGCATTCAACATTAAAGTTGAGAATCACTTTTATTTTATTTCATATGTAGACATTTTTCAATCAATCATGTATCACTTATTCCATCAAATTCACATACAAGTAGCACTTCAATATCTTCACAATTAGCAAACTCCTAGAACATTTACCGCCCGGAATCAGAACAATCACAATCACATCTCATTCATAATCATAAAATTCATAATATAAACAAACAAACAATAAAGTAAGACCATTTAGGTCTACTCACAGTACGCTCTAGATTAGCATTTGCTTCCAATTCTATAAACGTCTGAATACGAACGTTTATCCTACACATCTAAATTATGCAATATACACATTGCACACAAACATTAATAACTTTGCATAATTATAAGCATTTATTTATGCATAAATGTGTATATAAAATAAGTACAATACATGCTTAATGACAATCCTGGGTGTATTTTCAAATTTGACACTATATCCATTTTTGTATTTTATAACTCAATTACGCGTCAGTTCGTTTGTAGCATTATTTGCTCTCACAAATAACAATTTCTCATTCACTTTAACTTGATACACTTTATTCCTCTTCTTTGAATCATAACTTCAATCATATGAATGTCTTTATTCCCAAACAAACTCATACCTTTGGTACTTTGATATCAACAAGTCATTCATTAATGTTATTCCAACATTACAAGATGACACATTATCCAAACTCTCATTTCTTCTTATAAATTCTCCAAAATTTCAGACCTTCAGGTCTATTTTCTATGATAAATTAGACAATACAAACGAAGTAATTTGGCAACACTTTCTTCTAGAACAATGTTCCCATTGTCTTAAGTTTCTAATGACACTAAAATCATTTAATTTGGTTCAGTATGTTGAAAGTTTTACTCCAAATATTTTCGGACTATTCTCATTTTATAACGGTACACTATACTCGATGTTCATCCAGAAATTAAAAGTCTTAGAGACTATATCTAAATTATACTTCTTCATGAAATTTGTATCCCTATTTCTCTAGTTTATTTCAAATCAAAACTCATCTCATTTGGATGACTACAGAATAAGATATAACTGGAATACCCAAGCATGTTCAGTGAAATCATATCAGTTCATACTATTCCAACAGATTCCCTTACTTTTGTTAAATTAAAATTTTTGACATCAATTCATAATGCTACCAATTTTTTATGAGAGATAGAAAATTTTTTCAAAAAGCTATAGCTTTAAAAATCAGGTCATTTGGAGGTCGGACAACAAAGTTAAGGCCAAAACAATCAAACATGTTCGGAGCTAGAAAATCCTTCGGTTGCGCTCGCAAGGAGTGGAGTTGTGATTGCAAGGTTCCAAGTTGTGATCACAAGGGATGAAAGTGCGATCACAAGAGGGTTGCACTCACAAAGAAGAAATGTGCGATTGGAAGGGATAACGTTATGATCACAAGGGACCAAGTTGCGATCGCAAGGGAAGCAGTTCTGCAGAAACCTCCTATACAACATCACTAACTTCAAACGATCATAACTTTCAACTCCGATATCCAAAAATTTCATGATATATATCGTTGGAAAGCTAAAAGAAGGATCTACAACTTTTATGAAGACAAGATTATCAAAATATTCCTAGATCAATACAGTTTTTTCCTTGAAATCAAAACACAAAATATACATTCATCCAACAATATACTACACCCAGTTCTCAATTTCATGTCAAATTTTGGGACTCTTAATGATATAATTTAAATTCGATGTCTCATGAAAAATGTATCCACATGTACCTAGTTTAATCCAAACTAAGAATCATCTCATTTGGATAACTACAAAAAAAGTTATGGCTAAAACACAGATGCATACTCAGATATCATGTTGCTGCTACATTTTTCAGATCAACTACTAATTTTGTTTCCAAATCTTACCCTATCACAACTCATACAAAGATCAACTTTTCTACTCCATCTTCTCCTCATTTTCAACTCCATTTCAACTCATTTCTACACTCATCCATTAACACAAGCAGGTTATAAACGCATTTCTATGCTCATCCACTTCCAATTCTCATTAAAACACCCCTTTAACAAATCATAAATTATCACTCATCATGTACACAAAAACAAGACATGAATCTATCCACATTTTTGCATATACCCATTCTCAATTTATGAACATTTAACCTCTAACTACCTTCAAATCATGTTTCCTTCATCAAATCAAGAAAAGTTCATGCTTATACTTACTTGTTAGCTTTATTTTCTTCAAATCACCAAGAAACCCTAGCTCCTCCATATACACGATCATCATTGTTTGAAGGAGGAAATAGATTGGGTCTTTTAATAGCAAGGTGGAGATAGTAAAGTATTTAAGTGGCTAGTGATGGAGGGAAAAAAGATTAAACCTTATGGGTTGGAGAAGAAAGCATCGTGAGTGAAGAAGAAGAATGGAGAAGATAAAGAAATGAAGAAGGTGGAAAAGTAAGCAAGTGTCGTTTTTAGCAAGTATGGTCTTTCACTTTATAAAAATGTGATTCAATAAGTGGTGTGGTAAGTGACACATGTCACTTGCCATATGTCACTTTCCCTTTGCTCCAATTGGTCCACTATAATAACTAGTCTATTTTGTCTCCAATTTCTAATCCAATTGACTCTCAATCTTCAATGGCACTTGTCATTAAATCTCAAAGTCATTTATCAAAATTTTCATTGCCATTGGACAGTAATTTCTACCACCATTTAACAATTATTTTTGCCACTTGTCAATTTTCCTACTCCAAAAAAACCCAAATTTTCAGAAATTATCGTAAATTCACCAAAAATTCTACATCACTAAATATATCCTCCAAATCAATTTTTCATTACATAACAACCACAATTCTCAATAAAATCACATTTATAATCAATTATACCCGGCAATTGTTAATGGATGCATGTACAGTCATTTTGATGTGTGCAAAAATTCAAATTCACATATGTGTATGCTAACATTATGCATGTGCTTGAAATGCATTTTCCTAATCTCTCATTGCTATTTTCTCAATTATAGAAATCTAGGGTTCTAACCCTTAGGTGGGAACGGGATGTAACATTTCTCCCCTCCTTAATAAATTTCGTCCTCGAAATTTATGTCTGATTGATCAATAAGGCAGGGGTATTATTTCCTCATATGCTCCTCCGTTTCCTATATAATTTCATCACTCGAATACTTTCTTCCAAATGACCACAGTCGATAAACTCAATCAATCCTTCAATAACTTATTCAGATATCACACTATCTTAACTGTTTCCTTAATATGTTTCAGATTACTCATAATTTCACTTATCAATAGTATCTCGAATCAATTATGGCCTTTAACCATATTTAGGCCCTCTTCCTTCCAATGTAAAGGCAAATGACTCTTTTTGTCATATAACACCTCATACAGTATTCTAATGATATCACTATAATTGATTGATATGCTTAATTTTAATTTAAAACTATATATTGATCTTATGTTCCTATGAACTCCAAAATGTAAGCTTTAAGAATATCTCCAACAGTTAAAATTGTTGGCAACTTATATATATATATATATATATATACAGTCACTTGGTTCTATATCCTTAGCTGTTAAATGCTATTTCGACGTATCCCTAATAGGATGTATAGCTTAGGTCACCATTTTTACTTTATCCAAAAATCTCTTTCTTAATCATCTATATCGAGTACACATACTTCTCATTTTAATCCCAAAGTAACATTTTTCCTATTCGGACTCAAAATTCATATTCATTTTCAATTCCTTAATAAGATTCACAATTCTGGATCCTCAATTTGGGCTTTGCTAATCTTTTCATACAAATATTTTTCTTTAATTTCAATGTGGCTAATAATACTTTGATTTGCCCATAATTCAACTCGACATTTTATACTCTTCATTACACTAGGTTTGGTAACCTCAATATCTAAATTCGTGATACACTGTCATTGAATTTTTTGTTCAATGCATCAAATTACAATATTGTCTTTACTGGGATAGTACTCCTTGGTACCATTTAAAATCTTTCAGTACTTTTATCCATTGTCTCAGCTTTATATTCAGTTCTTTCAAACTCCATAATTATCATAGACATTATTGACCTGAATATTTCCAAATGTCTCTGTACATCTAATATCTCTAAGCTCTTAAAGCAATTACTATTATAGCAATTCTAAACTATAGCACCCCACTCTTGCAATGACCTAAACTCGACATCGATGGTGATATCCGAGTCCGTGCCCCGCGAGGGTGACGTGCTAAACACTCAATTGCTCAGAAATCGGTATATATTTTTGAAATCACAACACAATATATGCAGAAATCGATACTTAAACTTGGGGCCTCATTCATTCATAAACATTTTCACTTAACACAATTTTCCATAGCCATTCGGGCCCCTTAACAATTACAAAACACTTGAGTCATTTCAAAAATACAAATTTATACAAAAGTTGTGGAATAACAATTCAATACAAAATAGAGAAATGCAATGCAGACGCAAACTGATCCTGACCTCTATCCTTCACTTGAATGTTGTAGGTATACTCTCGTTGGCCTAACGGGGTATTCTTCTGAATCCTGAAAAATATTTACAAATTTTGAGTAAGTTTTGGGAACTCAATGAGTGACCATCATCGATGGTTCACCCAGTCACGTAACACATATATCACACATCATACAGAATTCCAATTTCACATTCAGTAAACTTAAACATTTATATTATGCATAAATATGATATGCTTGTGGAATGACTGTGATTTGCTTGAGTGCAATCATGTGGTTTTCTGAACGTGAAATTTTGATATAACTATGATATCCTTGGGTATGTATGAATTGGGTGAACCATCGATGATGGTTCCTCACTGAGTTTGCAAAACTCACCCAAAATTTGCAATTAATTTTTCAGGCTTTGAGGAGCACCCTGTTCGACAACGGGAGTATACCTACTGCCTGCAAGTCAGAGATGAAGGTCGAGATCAGTTCACGTCTGCATTAGTGTCATCCCTTTTTGTATAAATTTGTATTCCGTAATTTTTGTAAAATAGTGCTTTGTATCTTTAGGGGGCCCCGATTGGCTATTGAAATTCTATTGATTGTAATGTGTTCACTGAAATGTTTATGGATAAAATTGGGCCCAATTTGGTTATGGATTTTTGTACATTAAATGGCTATCTTGAATAATGTTGAGTGTATTGTTATGACTGAAAATGTTTACAAATTAAAGCAGGCCCAAAGTGCCTACTGATTTTCGCGCATATGATTGTATTAAAAAAATTATACTGAGTTTCTGACTGTATTTGAGTGCTCTAGCATGCCACCCTCGTGAGGCACGGACTCGGATATCACCTACGATGTCGAGTTCGGGTCCTGCGGGAGTGGGGTGCTACAATACAACTAATATGATGTTAAAGTTGGTTATTATGAAGAAATTCAAACATTGTTTGGACTTGATTAATATCTTAAGATGTTAGACATAAAGACAACCCAACTTATATAGAGTATATTTGCTAAAGTGGAGCTTATTGTGTATAGCTCATAAATATAAATATTCAATCTTGAAGGCATTTATTATAATATATTAGTTGAACATAGTATATTCGCCAAAATGGATTGTGTATGGCTCATATATACACAGGTACAATCTTTGAGTGCTTTCTTTTTTAGAACGTATAAGAAAAGACATAAGTATAACATGGGCATGTTAGCATAATAAAAGATTTTCTAAAAAGGGACACAATTTACAATATGAGTGTGTTTGAATTTGTGTCTATATATGTGAAGAAACAAAAGGATCCACAGTTTGATACACATGTTGAAGCCCATGTTCATATGCAGGTAGATATAATAAGATTAAGAATTTGGGATATGGGCTCATCATGTGATAATATCCATAGTATAGAATATGAGTATAAATGGCTCGTATAAATGGATTTTTAAATCTAAACTTAATGGTAAAATGACAAATTGGTCTTACAAGTGCGAGCAAACTAGATATATGGGTTCATCTTGTGAGAAATTAAGGGAAAATGGCTCGTATAAATGGATTTTTAAATCTAAACTTAATGGTAAAATGACAAATTGGTCTTACAAGTGCAAGCAAACTAGATATATTATAAGAATTTTTTTTTAAAAAAAGAAGAAGGATGAAAAGAAAATTGATGATTCATCAAAATCTACTAATATAGTATAGATTAAGGAATCAAATTATAGTGATGGAAACATTCTCTCTATTTTAACTAGTCAATTATAGGATTTACGGATTTTAGATATTGGATATTGGATGCTTATATCGCATGATATTAAACAAGGATTAGTTTATATCATACACATTGGGCAACTTTGGCACTATTTAATTAGGGGACAATAAAGCTTGTGAACTTTATCTCTTTAGGCACCTTACATGTGAATGGTTTTAGATATATGATTGAGGAGTATATTAAGGTGGTCAATGGTGTGATGATTAGGATAAAAGGACTAATACTAGTAAGTGAAATACATTTATTGGTGGAGAAGCTAAATAGTAAAGTCAAAGGAAATAGTATGATCTTATGAAGCATACGTTTGAGTCATCTCAATAAGTAAGGGATGACTAAACTTCATAAAGAGAGCTTATTAGAGGGTTTTAAAAGTCTATAGTAAGCTTTAATAATACTGGGTTTGGAGAGCAACATACATTGAAGCAAATATATAGAGATGATGAGTCAAGATTAGCAGAGAACAATAATAGTTCAAAGTTGATATAAGTTGAACTAAAATGACTTGGAATATATACCAGAGGGTCTAAAATTCTAGTTTGAGAAATATAACAATGTCACGAAGAAAACATCAACACAATATAGTCACAAATAGTGCTAGATGGATGTTCAGACTATCAAATAGCTATGGTTAAAAAGAGTCAACCACTTATGGTCTTACCATCAGTCATAAGAATCTAACTACCTTTTATGAGACTATGTTTAGTCAGGAAAAAAATAGATTGAAGGATCTCATCATTAAAGATATGAGGTTTTACAAGATTAAGAAATTGATTGAACTAGTTAAATCTTAAAAAAAATGTTCACACTTTTAAGAATGTAGCTCATACACTGATGAAGTTAGTTACTATGGAGAAGTTTAAGTATTGTTTATACTTGATTACTATCTCATAATGTTATACATGAATACAATCCAACCTATACAGAGAATATTCGGTAAGGTGGAGATTTTTATGTATGGCTCATATGTATGGACGTGTAATCTTAGAAGTATTTCTTGGAAAAACAGAGGGTGTTTCTTAGAAGTCTTTGGGTGATTATGGTCTGACATACGATGGTGTGTCAAAGTGTGCTCTTTTTTAAAATTCAAAGGTGAAGACACAAGATAGAAAATGAGTCCGTTTACGTGACAAAGAATTTTTAAAAAAGAGACGCAATATGAGATTAGGCTTGTTGTAGCTTGTGTCTATATATGAGTAGATATGGGCCATGTTTGGATAATAGCTGATCAGCTAAAAATTGGCTAATTGATCAAAATTAATTGTTTTACTTAGTTAAATAGTTGTTAAATTTGTTTGACAATTGACTGGTTGGGTTGGTTGATTCAACCTAACCAGCCAAAAATCAATAAGCTGCTGGTACCCAAAATACCAAAATACCCCAGCATTTGACCTCTACGTCTCTCTCTTCTTTCTCGTTTTGGTGTTGGTATAATGTTGCAAAACTTGCCTTTAAGCTAGGCATGGCAACTAAGAAAGCATGTGAATGGTTGTTAAAGAGCATGATAGGGGAAGTGCAGAAATGGGGAAGCATGAAGCAGACAGGGGTAAGCTTGAGGTATATGATGGAGTTTGGGTCCAGACCCACTGACATGAACTTGCTCCTTTCCGCTCAGTTTCTTCACAAGGAACTGCCCATTAGAATTGCTAGGAGAGTTCTCGAGCTTGAGATCCTCCCCTATGGTTTATCTCACAAACCTGCCATTTTGAAGGTACTCCGTCTCTCGTTTTCTCTTCCCATTTGGTTGCAATGTTTTTAGTCTTTCATAGTCATCTATTTTGCGTATCTCATCATATCCACAACCCTCTTTCTTATAAAAAAATATAAATTCTTTGATCCTCATCTACTTTTTGGTTAATGACATGGGATTTATATGAAATGAATATCAATGGGAGTTGGGGTTTCTTAAATCTTAGTTTATTCTCTCTTCTTGAATCTAGTGAAGAAGGCAAATTTTTGGTACTGATTTAGGTGTTAGGGAAAGAAGTGGTTGGGAAAGGGCAGGATCCTGCAAATGAGGCCTGGAATACCAAACGTGGAACTCCAGGTTGTGGTATTGACAATATAACTGCTCTACTTGTTTTTCAACTATAGTTTAAGCACTTATTTCTAGTCCTCTTGGAATTGTGTATTTGTTTCTTTTTGTGTTTTGTTTTTGGCCAATATGAGTAGAGAAGGAGTTCTTTATGTAGAAAATATGAAATCCTCTATATACAAATGAGTTTTATTTGTTATAGAAATTAAGTTTTTTCTATAGAGTTCTTCCTAAGATCAAAACCATATGTTCAGATGGTGCTTCCAAGAGTAATGAAGGAGAAATTCAGAGCACACCATTTAGAGACACGAGTTATATTTATCAGGATCAAGAGTACAACCATGATACCTTAGTTCTTCGATATAGTATGGTGGTCAAGATATCTATAACCATCCACAGAACACGCAGAGCTCCAGTATGAACACAGTGGTGAGCACATACTATGATATGTTTCTCATCTCTTTACCTTTTCTCTCATGTGAAGCTATGATTCATGAAAATTGCATTCTAGGAACTTACTTTGCCCCAAATTCTATAATCCTAGGTGATGATATTGGTTATGGACCTTAATCTAGTTGTCAATAAGAACGTTGAAAAGGGATTGCCTTGAATAATAGATATTGTCATACAATACTCACTTGTGTTGTTTTTAAGTTCTACAAAATTTTCTAGACATAAGGAAATGTTGATAGATCAGAGAAAGCAATAGAAGTTGTTGCTTTGTACATGCTTGTATCTTGAAAATAAAGGATGTTGCTAATAAGTTTGCATCAACAGTTCAAGAAGGATGGAATAGAAGATGATTCAGGAAGTGCTTCAAGAGGATGTTGCTTTTACAGTGAGATTATTTATGATCTTCATTTGTAGATTCAACAAGCAATGTCGGTTATGATATACCATTTTCAACTTGAACATATCACTTCCTAATTCCCTTCTTATGTTCCTAATTCATCAATCTGTGCCTTGCAGGTATACTAGCATAGGGATCAAGTATCTACCTTTTGTTCTTAATGTAGGAAGGAAATAACAGTAGGGGAAACTAGCTGGTTAGTTCTTGGTTACTTTAGCCAAAAGACCACATATATCTTTGTGGTCAAGCTACTCCTTGTCCCCACTTGGTTTGTGCAAAGTTTATTGTGGAAGATGTTGAACTTGATCATTTGTTGAAGTATCAATGATGGCTTCATTACCAATCCTTTAATCTAATGAATTAATTTAAGTAATGATCCATCTCCCGCCTCTTCCCTCATTGTGAATAAACATAAGCTTGAAAGCCAATATTTTGTTTCAGAAAACAGCCAAATTACTCAACACATTTCTAAATGGTTTTCGCCAATTAGTTCTAAGAACAAAATGAAGTTATTGCATCAAAAAATAAAAGGTCAAACTTACTTAAACAACTATAAATGTAAAATAGTAATGACTTGAATAATAATTCACTCGTATGTCTTGGTCGAATTTGTGATTAAATATACTGAGAATTGTTATAAATTTATATAAAAATGTATGTAAATTAACACTGTATGAAAACTAATGATGTCAATTAAAGACATCATGATTTTTCAATTGAATTTTTAAATTAATTTTAGAATAAATTCATCAAGACTTATTACAATCTTCGTATTTAAATTTGTTAAAATGCTTTAAATTTAGACATGTATGTGAATTAATAAAGTATTAAAGCATAACTTCTTAATCATGTATCAATGAATAAATTTAAAATTTAATTATAAGTTATCAAAGCCTAACTTGCAACTATTTTGTTTATTCATACCTTTATAATTTTTTAAGTCATGTCCTTATAAGTCATTTTACACATAAACAACTAATACTAAAAAGCTAATTTTACCAAACATCAAATGACAAACAGCTAATGTAATATGCTAGTCAAATTAGCTGATAGAATCAGCTATCAACTAATATAATCAGCTGTTTGTCAAACATGCCCTAACTGTTAATTAAGCCACAAGAGGTTGTCAATTAGTAAGCTAAAGGTCATAACATATATCTCATGAATTAATATCGCTTTATAAACATATTGTCCTACTACGATGTTCCATAATACGTTAAGAATTGTTATTTCAAGATTTAGAGTATAATTTCCTAAGTCAATTTGATGTAGAAGAAATAAATAAATAAGGTTCCAAGGTAATACTCTCACCTGTAACACTAGATGAAGGAAAAAAAGAGTCATATAAACTAAAAATTCATGTATGAACTATATCTCAAATCAAGTCTTAACTCTGGCCTCTTGTATAACAATGCTCCATACCCGAACCTCTTTTCATTATTCTATTATTAAGCTTATATTTGTCTATTGTTTGTTTGGTTACAAGAGATAAGATTTGTCGGGTTAATTTTTAGAGATCGAAGCTCGATTGTGCCCGAACTCGACTTTAATTTTTTTTTATTTTAAAATTTGAAAAGTAACATCATTTTTTTTTCCTAAAAACTTTTGGTTTGAAGCTAGAAATTTTTATAAGATTTGTGGGGTTAATTTTAAGAGATCGAAGTCCGATTGTGCCCGAACTCAACTCTATTTTTTCATTTTAAAATTTGAAAAATAACATCTTTTTTTTCCTAAAAACTTTTGACTTGAAACTAGAATTTTTTTTTAAAAAAATATGAGTCCAGTTCGAGTTCGATCAAACTGGGCATGATTTGTTGACTTAAAACCAGACTACGTCAGACCAGGACTTAATTACCAAGATTAGTTAATCTTTACAATTTTAGTATATATATATTTACGTGGCCTCTATAAAAATTACAATTTACAAGAGAACCGAACTTGCCCTTAGTTAATGGTATTCACATGTAGCAAAATTAGTTCACTTCACCGAACAAAATATCAAGGCTAGGCCCATCCCAAACAGGATCAGGTTAACATAACAGAACTGAAGTGTGGTGGGTTCTAACTTTGGTTAAGGCTTTTATGTTGTATCGTCCTTCCAACTTTACATGGTTGAGCATTTACACTTGTACACTAAAACATTCTCTGGTTCTTTAAGATGGTCTGAAATCCATGTGCAAGTGCACAGGATTGCTTCCAAGTTGAATGATTTTTCCTTTGATAAGTGAGTTTTGAAAATTCAATCTCAAATCATTTGCCGTGAGCTGTTTGGTTCTCTTGTCAAAGGCTGATGGTCCCCAGTAATCATTTCCAATATCTGCATTCAAGGCTTGGTTTATTTCATGATAAAGTCTCAAATAGCAGTAGCAAGTGGTCTTCTTTTACTCAAACATTGATGTGATTATGATTGAAGGATATGAATTATTTGATGAGGACAACCCATTATACTGAAAGTCATACTTGATGATGAAATGGCTTTTCCCCAATGGGATCTAATGTCAGCACCGTCAACCTCTTCATTACATCTTTAAATGCCCTTTACCATATTTTACCTAAACTTTGGTCCAGAAATCAAATGCTGCCCTGCATATAAGGTTGATTAGGGAGGAGTAGGGTCAGTGAGTAATAATATACAGATAGGGTAAGTCTTCAGTCCATTCATGGCTTCTGTTACAGAGCTCTCATGAGTCATAGACTGTCCTGCACATTTACTTTGTACATTTACGTCCTCTCTTTCTCTCGTTTTATAGTTTTTTGCCATCTTTTGTAAAGCAAAAACCTTTCTTTCGCTTTCCAAAGTGCTAGTATTTATCATTTTGCTACATCTTATTTGTAATAAATTGAAACTTTGCACAGATGAGTTAAAACACATGTCCTGCAGCTCTGGGACACCAGAAAATGACTGCCATTATAAAAGCTCAGTTTTTTTATGAAGGATCCATAATACTTATAAAGCATAGGAGAAACTCTAACCTAGAATGGGACATGTATGGAGGAAGAACTTACCTTTGTGGTTTGGAGTTGGAGACTGCATATAGGACTGCGTCTTAAGAGGACACTTGCATTAATTAATGATGTCTTTGCAAGATCTGGACTTCAGGATATATTCACCAAGAATTTGCTGCTTGGAAAAGATATTCGATAGCATAATCCAATCACGACCTCACTTTGAGTTGATAGGAGAATTTAACTATATGAAAATCTGTCTATATTCAGCTTGACAAAATTTGTCGGTTGGGCCACACCATGGATGCTTGTCCTGTTAACTCAGAAGATTGGAAGTCACAGCAAACCCTGAATCTGTTTAAACACAGACAAACTAGCAAACATATTTGTAATGCACAGTTGCATGGGCAGATGAGAACTTGCCAATTTTATATTTCAGACAGAGCCTGTCTTGCTACTATCATGGTATGGCTAACAGTCACAAGTTCCAAGGACCTACAACGTTTTTACTCTTCTGTCCTTCCACTATGTACCGCCTTATATGCAGCTCAAAAGATGGAGTTGAAAAGTTGAAAGACCAATGCCTAGCCTCTCAGTCAGTCTACTTGCATAGAAAAGACTAACACTTTTTATCGAGACCATCAGTCACTCTCTTACAACATCTAAAATTATTGCTGAGTCTTGGCACCCACTTGTTACATGGGGAAGGAATTGGTTTTAATAATTTAAGTTTCCTAGTTGATTTCTTGTTTTCAGAACTTCCCCTGTTAATTATACAGAAGTTGAGAGCATCAGATCGACACTTGCAATAGATTTTATGAGCAGACATTCACAAAATGAGAGCTCGAGAAAGTTTCCCATCTTCAAGGAAGAGCAACGCCATATGGAAGCAGTAATAGCATCAACGTGAGGTATCCCATCATTCCACATGTTTAAGATTTTCAGTAAAGAATATAAAGATGCAAGATAAGACCTCGTGTGGTGTAGCTAGTTAATTCCATTTCTGCACTGAAGCATGTTTTGAACCGTCGTATATATCTGCGACATTATTTGTTTATAGCATTTCCAGAGGTTTGCCGTTTTTCATTCATACTGTTCGTCTGGATCCTTCAATGTTCAATCTACTTCAACTCTGTTCAAGGGCTGGTTCTCATTTCACTGGACTGCAAGTTCTCTAGCTAAATCTTTGTCTCTTGGAGGTGCTTTAGTTTGTAGAGAAGAAGAAAAAGGTCTTTCCATGTGGTACTATAACTTATTTTTGGTGGCATATGTCACATGGAACTTTCTGGTTCTGGGTACTCATCAGTTACAATCTTCGCAAAGGCAAGTGCTTCTTCAGTTAAGAAAGCATTTAGAATACCCTAATCAGCTACAGAGTTGGGATGATCCCGGCACAGACTTTTGCTATTTATCATCATCCACACAACTAAATGTGACTTGCCAGGACAATTTTGTCACTGAACTCGTAATTATGGGAGATAAGCCAGCCAAGCTCGACAATTTTGTTGGATTTGCAATTCCCAATCAAACATTATCAGAGAGTTTCTCTATGGATTCTTTTGTTGCTACTCTTGCACGGCTAACTAGCTTGAAAGTCCTCCGACTTGAGGCCCTCGGCATTTGGGGACCGTTGCCTGACAAAATTCATAGGTTGTCTTCACTTGAGCATTTGGATTTGAGTTCAAATTATCTATTTGGCTCAATCCCTCCCAAGATATCAACACTGACGAAGCTTCAAACTTTAATTCTAGATCACAATTACTTCAACGATACTGTTCCTCAGTGGTTTGATTCATTATCTAATTTGAAAATTCTAAGTTTGAAGAACAATCAGTTGAAAGGTTCATTTCCATCTTCAGTACAAAGGATTGCTACTCTTACTGATCTTGTGCTGTCTGGCAATAAGATATCAGGCAATGTGCCAAGTCTCAGTACATTAAGCAGCCTGAAGGTGCTGGATTTAAGTGGGAACAACTTAGATTCTGATCTTCCTTCTATGCCAAAAGGATTGGCCATGGCCTTCCTTAGCAACAACTCTTTCTCAGGTGACATTCCCCATCAATATGGCCAGCTTGGTCAACTCCAACACCTAGATATGTCATTCAGTGGACTCACTGGAACTCCTCCTGCGACACTTTTTTCATTACCAAACATCAGTTACTTGAATTTAGCATCGAATATGTTGAGTGGCGTACTTCCAGTCCATCTGAGCTGTGGCAGCAAACTTCAGTTTGTTGACATATCTAATAACAGGTTAACTGGTGGCTTGCCTCATTGCTTAAGTTCACTATTGGATGAGAAAGTTGTAAAGATTGGTGGGAATTGCTTATCTGTTGATTTACCCCATCAACATGGGGACTCATTTTGTGTAGAAATTTCTGTGAAAAGGAAACAATCTGGAGGAAAAGCTGTAGGAATATTAGTTGGAATGATTGCTGGTACACTTGTTGCAGTGATGCTTCTGGCGTTTTGCCTTTTCATTCTGTGCAGAAGATTTTGCCCACGAGGGCTCTCAGAACAGCATCTACTGCAGAAGGGAGTGCAAGATCACTCAGCTGCAGGCTTCTCCTCTGAACTCCTCACCAATGCAAGTATGTCAAATACACAAACTAGACTTTTGGGAAATAAGCACAAATTTTGGGAACTTGACTTTCAATATGTCATTTTCTTGTACTAACTTCTCTTTTCACTTCAGGATTTGTTTCCCAAGCTGCAAAATTAGCTCCACAAGGTCTCCCACCTTGTCGGTCATTTACTCTAGAAGAGATAAAAGAAGCTACAAACAACTTTGACAGCTCTACCGTGTTGGGGGAAGGTTCTAGCGGGAAGGTATTATCTAGAACTTTCAAAATGTTAAACTACATGTTTTCCTGTAGAATACTTTGTAGAAACAACCTTAGACTACTGTTAATCAATGCGCGCTGCAAGTTTAACTAGAGATTAAAACGAGATGGTTATAGGGAAAGAAAACAACAACAAAAAATCTTTATCCGAGCATTCTAAATCACGCACTTATCAGAATTTACTCTTTGACATAGATTTCATAGTATTCTGCTTTTCGATCTGCAATTTTGTGGTTCATATATGCCAGGAATGTTTTCGCTGATTGCTTATGTTTGGAAATCAATTGCTTGCTGGAGGATCATGTTTTGTAACCTGCTGGTTAAAATGGATTGGTATCATAAACAACAGAAAATTTGTTGCCAGCGAGTTGCTCGTGTTACATTTACCATTGTTTTGAGATAATTTTCCTCGGAAAACTCCCTAAATGCCATTATTATGGTTTTCCGGTGTTGACATTTTCATGATAATGGGACTCAGAACTAGACTCTGTCTTGTTGCTTACGACAGGACTAGTGTTCCTACTAGAAAAGGTTTATTTTTTGCAGTCTGCAGATGTCTGATTATCGTCAACTGCATCAATTATCCAGAATCGCAAAAATAAGGGTAGTGTCCTAATCCTCACGAAAAATTTGGAAACCTTTTCCTTTTTTTCTGTTTTTCAGCTTTACAAGGGAAGATTAGAGAATGGAACTCAAGTTACAATAAGGTGCCTCCCCTCATCAAAGAAATTTTCAATTAGGAATCTCAAACTCAGAATGGATTTACTTGCGAAGCTGCGGCATCCATACTTGGTTTGCTTGTTGGGGCACTGCATTGATGGTGGACAAGATGATTACAGAGTAAACAAAGTCTTTCTCATATATGAGTATGTCTCAAATGGCAATTTTCGTGCTCATATTCGCGGTAATCTTTCCAACAACCTTTGATCAACAAGCTTTTGCTTCCAGTGAAACAACACTGAAGTTACTTTGAAATTTCTTCATTTTATTCTTCTATTAACTCATGGCATTCATGCTAAGTACATCTATGTATGTGCAGGGGACAATACTGCAAGAGCATTAAATTGGCCAGAGAGATTGGCAGCACTTACCAGTGTTGCCAAGGCTGTGCACTTTCTGCATACTGGAATAATTCCTGGTTTCTTTAACAATAGATTGAAGACAAACAATATCTTGCTCAATGAGCATGGGATGGCAAAGTTGAGCGATTATGGGCTGTCCATCATATCTGATGCAACAGGAAATTGTGGGGTAAGTCTCGTTGTTTTATCGATCTATCAATATGACACTTTCAGGTCTGAAGTTTCTGATGAATTGGGTTATTTATATTCAGGAAGATGGGAGTGCTCTTAAATCACTGTAAGTGTCTCACCTTTCATTATGCAGTTGTTACTAACGCTTCAAGTTTGACATATTTTGTTGGCACACAAATAGCTTAATAATTTAACTCATGTTCAGGCAAATGAATGCATTAGATGATGATGTTTATAGTTTTGGGTTCATACTACTTGAATCAATTGCTGGTCCCATGATGGCTGCTACTAAGAGAGACAAGCTTCTGCTGGATGAACTGGTATGTTTTGGAATCCTTAACTAGAGCAGATTATTTCAGAAGGTTGCCTGAAAATTGCCACATTCAGCAGAAATAGTTACTCATCTTCTTAGCTATTATATCACCTGAAAACATAGTCTTAGAGATTTGAAGGTGCTCATTTTGACATCTTATGAATTCTAATATCGAGATTTGTGATAATGCAGGCATCCTGCAACACTCCAGAAAGCCGTAGAAAATTAGTAGACCCTCTTGTGCTACAAACTAGCTCTCAGGAATCTTTATCAATTGTTATAACTATAGCAACGAAGTGTGTTTGCTCTGAGTCATGGAATCGTCCATCATTCGAAGACATCCTCTGGAACTTGCAGTACGCAGCTCAGGTCCAGGGTACGACAGACGGTGAACAGAGGAATGATCAGTTTAGTCCATAGCTACTCTTAAATTGTCTGTAACCTGAAAAACATTTTTCACTTTTAGGTAGCTGATATTGCCTGTGTCTAAAGATAAAATTATTCATTTATCTTCCACTTTTCAGCCTTCTAATGGAATTATAACATAATACAAAAGAAAGAAAGGCATTTTCTGCCCAGGGAGAGATTTCTAAGGTGAACTGTAATAAATCAATTTTGTGTTGTTGATTCATTTGCAGTTTTTCAACGTATAGCATTAAAGTTGCCACCTTTATTTATGCTACCATTAAGCTCGGATCTCCCGTAAAACAAAATTGTTAATTTTCTTATCTTTGAATTACTGGACAATAATTTTGGTTAAACACAAACAATAGAACGAACCATAGAGCTTGTAACCTGTTCAAGGACCAAATGGAGACACAGATCCGCCACCGTCAGAACTCAGAAGGATGTCTGCTAACCTGAGGAGCGAAAAAAAAAATCGATACTTCAAGCACAGTGTGGATGAGAAGCACAAGATGGTATGTTGATGCCTCCACTGACGACTGGCTCAAGGTAAATGTTGATGCCTCCACTGGACGTGCTCCGGGATATGTGGGTTTTGGTTGTGTAGTGAGGAACTCTGGCGTTTCGTTCATCGCTGGTCGTGCATGGCGCTACACAGGTTATTTCAATGCCACGGTTGCTGGCGCCATTGTGATAAAAGGACTTTAACCCAAAAGTTAGCTTACCACAGAGTTTAAAGTTTTTATAAATCTCATATTAATCTTGTATTTAACTAATATGAGATTCAAGTCTCATACCTTGTAATTAGATCAGACCGTAACATTCGTCCCCTCATAAGGACCAATGTCCTCATTGGTCACGACCATGTTGGTCACGGCTGACACTTTCAGGTCACCACTTCATGGGCCACCACTATAAGATCTTTGTTAGTCACGACTGACATTTCCAGGCCACCACTCCTTGGCCCGGCTCTAATACCAATTGATAAAGATTTTAGGAGAACCACACCCCAAAAGTGCTTATGAGAGTAGAGAGTCCAAAATCCTTATAAATCTCATATTAATCTTGTATTTAATCAATATTGATTCAATTCTCGTACCTTACAATTATATCATACCGTAACACATTGCTATACCTGAAGTGTTGAGTTGGATTAATGACCAGGGCTGGCACAAAGTTTTATTAGAAACTGACTCTTAACTGGTTGTGCAAGCCATTAATAGCGATAAGCTAGATGATGTTTCTGCTGCTTTTGGTTTAATTATTCGAGACTGTAAATCTCTCTTGTCTGAGATTCCAGTCGCTCAGTGTAATTTTGTCTATCGGTTTTGACCACTGGTAGTCGCAAGTGCTTTGCATGCAACATCATACATGTCTGGTCTGGTCAATGGTTTTGAGGGGAGTGGGGCCCACTATATTAGTACTATCTCTTTATCTAAATCGGCACGACAAAGTGGACAGCTGGCAAGTCGTTTGGGCATCGTCAGTATCGAAGCTCACTCACTAGCTCCATAGTCCTCACGGCTCAATCACTGAGAGTGATTACCGGCGATAACTGCCTTCCTCATCCGATTCTCACTCGCGGTCCACTGAGATCCGCAAGAACGGTACCATAGCTGAACGAGCGCCAGAAATGGCCGGTATGTCCTCATATTTCGCCACCTTTTGAACTCTAGATCTTGTAATTTGTTTTTTGTTTTTTCTGGTTTTGTTAGATTACCTTATTAGGATTTTAGAATGATAATCGTTCTATTGTCTGTAATTGATAAAAATCGCATTTGGCGGTACTTAGGCAAGGAATCTTTGAGTGGATCTAGTTCGAATTTGTGGTTGGCTTCTAATCCCAGCAAGAGATGGGCCGAGGTTTTCTTCCTTTGCTATACTCCGTTTTGGCTCACTCTATGTTTGGGCATTGTTGTTCCTTACAAGCTCTACGAGGTAATCAAACCATTGTTTTGCGTTTAGCTGATAAAAAGATTTGATCTATTGTTCGAGTAATAATGCCAATCAGCCTATATATGATCTATTTGCTTGGATTTTTGGTGTTTGATTCGTTAATGTATAGTTTTTATGTCTTTAGTTGACTTGACTGGAACAAGTAAATGGTCCACTTGTAGTTCTGGTGATTTAGTTCGTTAAAATGCTGCCGATTTTCGGTGTTTCAGGGAAATGGGATTGTATGATGTTGTAGAATTAGCAAAACAAGTCGAGGCTTGGATTTATCTTCTACAAAATAGGATCAGCTGATCTTTCATCTATGCATTCTTTTGTCAAATGTTGGGAATTTTCTTAAGAGTATATAGAAATTGTGAATGAGGAATTTCCAGTCTCTGATTTACTTTCGTTCTCTCTGAACATACACATGTTCACAGTGCCCAATCACATTTGCAATACATAACTTTGTTCTGAACACATCTTTATTGAAAATTTACAGAGGTTTACAGAACTGGAATACTTCCTACTGGCTTTAGTTTCAGCAGCTCCTTCATTCTTAATACCTGCTTTATGGGCTGGAAAGGTTAGGTTCTTCATTATGCTATATAATCTTTTTATTTCTTTCTGAGAACTTTTTGTACTCGTTCCTAAATTTGCCCTTGTATGTCCTTATTTCTTTTTGTGTTTAATTATCCTTGCTGTTTTTTTTTTAATTTCCTTTGGATTTTTCACAGGCTGATAGAAGCTTGTCCTGGAAAGATCGCTATTGGGTTAAGGCAAGTGTTTTTCCCTTGTTAGACTTTCGCATCATTGTGCAAAGAGGTTGTCCAGCCATCCAGAATATTGGTCTTGCATCCTTTGACTGATACTTGATGTGGCTTTACATATTAAGCTATTCGGAAGTGTCATACCTTGTTTTGTTCGAATAGCATTTGGGTGGTTCAAACATTTCCATAAGCTTACATTTAATATTTTGCAATTATTAGCACTCACGTTCTACTTATTTGCCAAATTGATAATCTTCCAGTTTCTGGATAAGATTAAGGTTACTGTAAAGGTTGCAAAAATGGATAGGAAATTGGATGACTCATTGTTATGCTACTTTTCTTCTCGTCAATTTTGAATTGGTTGTTAAGAATATTAATTTCTTACGAATTGGTTTTTGTGAATATTAGTTTCTGAACACGTTTATTAGATATTAGGAAATTTCAGTTTTAAGAAAAAAGACATATAAGTTCTTAGCCTGAACTGTGAATTTTCTTTGTGGCAGGCCAGTCTATGGATAATCATTTTTAGCTATGTTGGAAATTACTTTTGGACTCACTATTTCTTCTCAGTTCTGGGGGCTTCTTACACATTTCCATCTTGGAAGATGAACAATGTGAGCTACAAAGCATGAAAGTTTTATTAACCCAGTCGTTCTACTTTGAACTCACTTCATTTAATTGTCATTTGTAGGTACCACATACGACTTTCCTAATGACACATGTTTGCTTCCTGTTCTACCATGTCTCCTCAAACATGACACTGCGAAGATTACGGCATACCATTTCTCACTTGCCGGATAAAATTCGGTGGGCTACTGAGGCAGCTTGGATTTTGGCCCTCTCGTACTTCATTGCATACCTGGAGACAATAGCCATAGCTAATGTATGTGGTAACATGTACACGTCTGTTAACCTTATGACTGCTTGACCCATATATGGATTGACCATTGGGCATGACATTTGGAACGTTTGCAGTTCCCTTACTATGACTTTGTGGACCGCGATGCAATGTACCAAATTGGATGCTTATTTTATGCCATATACTTCCTTGTGAGCTTCCCAATGTTTCTGAGGTAAGTACGAAACCAAAAGTAAATTGCTTGTTTCCGAAAGAGATCTTGCATTGCGAACCTGCAGTCATATGTTTGTTGTTATCAGAGTGTTCTAACTCTTGTATTGGGATTTATTGTGTGCAGGATTGATGAGAAAGCTAGCGACTCATGGGACTTGCCAAGAGTGGCTATTGACGCTCTAGGTGCTGCCATGCTAGTTACTATAATACTTGATTTGTGGCGCATCTTTCTGGGCCCTATTGTTCCTCTTCCAACTGGGAAAGAATGTGTGCAGCCAGGTCTGGTCTGGTTTCCTGGACACGCCAAATGATCTTTTTTGACAACTTCATTGCAGAATGGTGACCTGATTCGAGTTTCGGTCGGTAGAGCAAGAACCAACTGAGAGAGCTTGTCATTGACATTGTAACAACAACACTAGATGTTCTTTCTATTAGATCGCTGTTTTGTTCTTTCTGAGATTTTAACGGCGGCATTCCACTGATCAAGCAGTCTTTAAAGTCCTTTTTCTTACATGGCTCTGATGGGTTCAGACTGTAACTGGACTGGGAGCAGAACTGTTGCTCCCAAATTACTGTATTCTGCGGTACCTTTAAGATCCCCGTCAAATTCATTGTAATAGATGACTGAGATTTATTTAGGCTCAATGGGTACAGCAATTCGAGAACAGCAAATCTGTTTCCTAACTAGACTTCACCAAAGAGAGTGTTATCTAATATCTGGTCTAGGCACGAACCCTATGATAAAAGTATGACATTCGAAAATTAAGGTATAATAAGAGACAGATTGATGAACTTAAAATACTATAAATAGGTTTCTATTGAGTGATAGTTTCCCCATGATTTATGTAGGGATATTAATTTTAGCCCGGATTGAAGTCATTGACAGGCTATAGGCCGAAAGTGGTCGGCCTAATTGTAACTTCAAAAAAAGTGGGTTGGGTTTGCCGACAAGCTATGGGTCAGTCAGCTTATAGTCGGGTCGGGCTACAAGTCAGCTAAGGCCACAGGTCACATAGCTTGTGGTCGGGGCAGGTCGGGCCAGGAGCAGGCATTGACGTCCCTAGATTTATGTGACAATTTTAACTAGTGTTGCGCTTGAACTAATGGTTGTTCGATTGCATAGCAAAATAAATATATAGTTGTAATTCCAAAAGTAGCAGTACAAAGTTGCTAAATTGAACTTCAAATCTTATAATATTTATACAACAGTTATAATTCACTTAGAATTAATACATTAGGATTCACATACAAGTTTTTAAATATATAACATATATTGCCATCCTTTTATTGATAGTTGCATAAGATTCATACACTAGTTTTCTAGGCATATTTTAGGCCTAAATAAAATAGAATTTCTTTTTAATTTTTCTTTTCATTTTAATAATTATTATTTATAATTTTTAATATTATTGAATTATCATGTAAATTTTTATATCATATTCAATTAATTATAATATATTTTTCTACTCAAAAGTGAAATAATATTTTCAGTTATCATATGACATTTTTTTCTTTAAATTATGAATGGCCATACCCATAGGCATAAAAGTATTAAAAGATTAGAATATTTGTATAAATAAGTTTCTATTAAGTAATAATTTTATAATGATTTGCGTTACAATTTTTCGAAAGTCTTTCACTTGAATTAATATTTGTTAGAATTTATTGTAAAATAAATATATCATTATAATTCTAAAAGTAGCACTATAAAGTTGCTAATTGAACTTCAAACATTATAATATCTTGTGCAAAAATTGTGAATTGACTTCGAATTACATTAAGATTCATATATACGAGATCATTATATTTGACTTTTATTTTTTAAAATATATTTTGTATAATGTTAGTTAATTATCATATTATTTATTTTATTATTATTTCTAGTTTATTTTTATTAAAATTAATATAATATTAAAATTTTACACTTTGTCTTAGATTTCTAGATGCACGAAAAGCTAACAGAATATAAAAAAATGAAGTTATGTAAAATAGAAAATAGGATAGATACTAATTTTTAAAATGTAAATATTAAAATAATAAAAGATAAATTTATAAAGTATTCAACGCCTTTAACCTAAATTTTAATATTACAATATATAGATAACTAAACTCTAAGGGGCCGTTTGGTTCTACTTCTATTTTTCAGTTTTCGTTTTCAGTTTTTTGTTTTTTTCAAATAAAAACAAAAATCTGTTTGGTTGTTAATGTTAATATAGTTATATTTTTATCACTGATAATAATTACATGTTAAATAAAACTTAAAGATAAATTTTTTTAAAATTAATAAATGTATTTAATCTCTTATATAATATTTATTAAAAATTATTAATAAAATTATGTTATTTTAACAAAATAAATAATTTAAAAATTAATATTTATTTGAAATATATTTTAATTATTAAGTCAAAATTTATTTGAATATTTATATATTTTAAGTTTAATTATATTCATTAATAATTATTAAAATTTAATTACATATAATTTAATTATAAAACTTAAATAAAATAAAATTATTCATAATTTTTAAATAATTTAATTTATTAAATATATAATCTTGAATTAAATTATTCATATTTTATTAATAATTAAATAGTTAAATAATACATATTTAAATGATAGTAAATCAAATTATGAAAAAAATAAAAACAAGAAACAAAAACCACTTTTATGGTTTTTATAAGTTTTGAAAATTGTAAGAAACTAAAACCAAAAACAGAAACTAAAAACTTAAACAAATAGGTTTTTTTTACTGAATTTGAAAACAAAAACAAAAATGGAAACAAACACCCCCTAAAGAACTAAAGAAGTCAAATCTTTTTTTTTATGTTTCGTTTTTTTAACAACATAAAAAATAATTCAAAAATGTAAAGTACACAATTCCTGTGCCCTTCGAAGAAATTCAAACCTGGCCTTATTACTCGTCATATTATCTTTGTCATCGGTTTTCTTATTATGAAGTAACTGATTTATCCTCTGTCTGAATAGTTTCTTCACAAGCAGTAACTAACTGTGAATCTAGACAATTTCTAGTTTTACCTTTACAATGTCTTTATGCCTGTAATTGACCATTTCTAATTCAAGTGTTCTTCGGTATCATGGGATGCTGCTGGAAATTTAATAGAGAGTGTCTAGATTTTTGGTTTTGACCTCTTTGAAAAATCAATTGTAACATCTTGTAGCATCTCAACCTTATGTGTCCGATAACTCCAAGAAAACGACACGTAGGTACAAATCTTCGATTCTTTCTCGATATTTCTTCTTCTCGGACAGATCTAGACATATCATTTTTCTCCTCATTCACTTTAGAGCACTCACCTTTATAGCCAATGCCTTGAAGATTCCCTTTAACCTTACCAATTTCTATTAACTTTTCTAGTTTTTGTTTATGCTTCCATTCAACATTCTCAATTCCTTCTTGGTACTTCCCAGCTTCAACTTTGTTTCATTAAGCTCATTTATTGTAGATAACAACTTCTTCTCTAGATCTTGAATGATGTTCTTCATGGAATAGTTTTCCTCCTTCAACTTCTCATCTTTCTTACATGTTTGGACCCATTTACTATACATTTACTTATAGGCTTCATAAATACCTTCCTTTTTATCATCTGAAGTACTGTCATTATTGTCATAATCTAAGATTGAGCTTTGAACTGAATCGTCTATGTTTTTTTTTCAAAAGTTTCCAATTTACTTACTTTTTTGTCTTCAGTTACTTCCTTCTCGATTACTGTTAAACAAGTAACTGAACTTTTGTTGTACAAAGTAACTAACGCAGCATTATTGACAGCTTCTTCTTCACTTCTGGATTCGTTATCACTCCAAGTGCTCGTATAGGATTCCCTTTTCTCTTCTTCAAAATGTTAGCACACTCCGCTTGAACATGTCCAAAGCCTTGATACTCATGGCATTGAATTCGATTTACCTTTCTTTCTCCCTTTTAAGTTTTGGCTTGTTGTTTAAAGTTGTTGGTTGATGAACTCCGGTCGTTTTGCCTAAACTCGGGTCTGTCCTTTTTCACTCTCTTCAACCACTTACTGAACTCTCGTGTTAATAGCTCCATATCCTCATTCTTGTCAGATTCATCTTCTACATCATTCATACCTTCTCCAGTTTCAACTTGTAGTGCCAATCTTTTGCTTCTTTCTTATTTACCCCTTAAAAGATTCATTTCGAAATTTGTAAAAATTCCAATTACCTTCTCCAATGACAAGTCATTGATGTCATGAGCCTCCTCGATTGCTCCAACTTTTGGAAAAAAATCTTAGAGGTAGTGATCTCAACATCTTTTTGACTAGTTTCAGATTAGAATATTTCTTCCTAAGTTGATGTGTCTAATTCGCTATATTGTGCAATCTTTCATGAAAGTCCCTGATAGTCTCATTTTCATCCATCTTTAGTTCTTCAAACCTCACAGCTAACATCTGTAGTTTTGACGCTATCACAGATTGGACTCTTCATGAATAGTCTGCAAAGTATCCCATGCTTCTTTTCCGATTCACAGGCTGATATCATTGAGAAGCGTCCTTCATCAACAACACTGAAAATTGCATGCAATGCTTAAGCGTTTCTGAGTGCTCTTTCTTCTTCAGCTCTTGTCCATTCAAATGGATCTTTTAGAACTGTCTCTTCCTTATCGTCAGTAATCATCGGATGTGTCCAGCCATGTAACACCGAGTTCTATGCTTTTGTTTCCTATGCCTGAATAAAGACTCTTATTCTTGATCTCCATGCAGGATAATTGGAACCGTCCAACAACAGTGGCTTAATTATTGATGCTCCTTCTTTTATGGCCATAATTGCAAAACCCAGATACACACCAACTTGCTATCAAGTTCTGACTCGGTAACCTTGCTCTGATATTAATTGATAAAAACCGAAGGGGTAGTAGTTTCGTAAACTTTCTAATTTAATCATGGATGTCTCTAGCACAAACGAAAACAAAAGCAATCAAAAACGAAATAATATAAAGCACCAAAAATTTAATAATGCAGTTTGACACACCTTATCTACGTCTGCGAGGCCCTCACCTAGCTTAATACTTTTAAGAAAGTACAATAGATTTACCCAAGGCTTTATTGAGCGACATCACTTAACCCTTAACACTATCTCTCAACCTCGCTTCCTATGAAATAATTTCACACCCAATAACACGACCGAGTCGTGTTAACCTCGTCAGATGATTTTTCTAAACAAATTTTAATTAAAAGATAATTAATAAAAATAACTCAAGTAATCAATCAACTAAGAACAGAACAATGATATACTTGAGATAAAACAAGAACTTCTATATAGTTTTAACTTCCTAAAATACATCTGAATAATTGTCCACCAGTTGGACTGATTCATGCTAGCTTTAGAACAAGACCACAGCTGCTCAATTAATCAACGATACACAATAGAGATATGCATGCAGTGCTCAACTATCTTCCAGTTGAAAACCCATTGTCTAGCTTTAACAACTCTAGTTAAACCATATGGGACACCACACACACCATGTATATTTCACGCACGCTCCCAGAAGAACAACTCTAGGAAATCAAAAGTTAAACCACAATGTATGTATTTTTAGAACACATGCACAAATTCAACTATATATTTTCCAGAAATCAATTAACACCCATTACACCGTTGATCCAACACCTACGGAATCCACCATTCCCATTGATAAATACATCCACGATACTCACCAACAAGAACTCTTGAGCAACACGCAAAACAAATCCCCTTTCTCTTTTTTTTTCACAAAATCCAGCAATACACATATTTACCTCACCCACGTAATCCATCATACTTCTTGTCAAGATACACTTTAATTAAGGGGTCGTTTGGTTCCACTTTTATTTTTCTGTTGTTGTTTTTGGTTTCTGTTTCCTGTTTTTAGTTTCTGTTTTTTTCTAGAAAAAACGAAAACCTGTTTGGTTGAGATTTGCAATATAAAAACTGAAAACAAAAATCTGTTTAGTTGAGATTTCTAATAAAAAACTGAAAACAAAAATATGTTTAGTTTTAGTTTTATTATTATTATTGTTATTATTACTATTATGTTATTCTTCTTATTATTAATTTTTAATTTTTAATAAGTTATTATTATTATTAATTTTATTATTATTTATTATTATTAATTTTTAATAAGTTATTCTTATTATTATTAATTTTATTATTAATTATTTATTAATTATTTTTATT
>JANZLC010000003.1:22222914-22237428 GCA_026413385.1 Erythroxylum gracilipes
GAGGGTTTAAGCTTCTAAGCATGCAAGGAAGAACACTCAAGGGAGGAGAAGAGAGTAGCAACTAAGTGAAACAAGTGAAAAAAAATCAATAAGAAGGAAGGAGAAGGAGAGTTTCGGTTGGTGTTGATGAGGAACAAAAGCAATAAACTTATCCTTTCATTCTTTCCCTTTAGGAGCCGTGTATATATATCAACAAAGGCAAGGACAATGAAGAAGAATCGAGAAACAAGTCCAAGTAAGCATTAAGCATTAAATGCTTAGGTAAGAAAAGTCAAATGTGGAAAAGTCAAATACCAATCAAATATTTCATAAAAAAATAATCCAAATACCAAATAAATGTTCAATCCATTGTTAAGGGTCCATAATTCGACCCTACCACAAAATATCCAATAGGCCAGTACCAATTGATAGCAATTGCGGTACCGAAAATCAACCGGTTTGTCACTTGGCGATTTTTTTTCCGGTCCGGGAATTTTCTTCGAAAAATTCCAGAAAAATCCCTATAATTCCCGTAAAATATAAAACCTACAAAAACTCAGTCCAATAAATTTTTCAAACACAATTACTACGTTAATCACAATAAAATTCAGTTTAGGCCCAATTACCGGGAAATATCATGAATGCATGTACAGTTATTTCATGTGCACAAAGTCACTGTTGACCAATACCAGTATGCATGACATATTCCAATTCAGTCCTAATCACTCTTGCACCTAGCCAATTTACTATTTTACCTTTCCCGTCGGGGGTGGGATGTTACATAAAGTCCATTTAACGGACATGCACTGGGTTGGGGGCTCTTTTTTCACCTGAGAAGGTCCGTTTAATGGACCTAAAGTCTATCTAACGGACATATGTCACCCAAAACTTTGTCCAAAGCCTTTCCAATGGTTCCTACATCCATTCTAACATCATATTCACCCATAATCTTCCCAAATTCACTTCTTCTAATGTCATATCACTCCCTAAACATTCAATTACCAATTTGAGTGCATCAAACTCCCAAACCTTAACTCAAATAACTCATAATATACACAAATTCTCATCATTCTCCATAGCTATCATGTTCATACCTTCTATGCAACATCATCACTTATAATGATCATGTCTCTCAACTTCGATACCCAAAATTTACATACTTTATAGCGTTGGAAAGCTAAGAGGATAAACTACAACTTTCATTAAAATCACTTTGTCCAATTCATCCTATATTAATCCAGAGTTTTCCCTGAAGTCGGTAACACAATTTCTATACCTATAAAAGCTTGCAAAATGCAATATCTCTTCGTATCAAATCAACTACTGAATACTTTTCGTTACACTCTTAAATCTCACTTCAAATGGTTCATCCCATAAAACCTTTCCAATCTCTAACATCCTATTCTAAAACAAAAAACAATTCGCAATCTCAATGAAGAAGCATATGCATACAAAAAATCCATTTCCACAATCATCATACTCAACCTTTAAAAAAACATATTCATATACAAAAGGAAATCCTCAATTTCAAATTCTCATTACTAAGCAAAGTAAATATTTGAACAACTTTATTTACATATCATTATACACATCACAAACTTAAAACAAATACAAATGGATGCTCAATGTTTGGCATACTTAACAAGCTATACAAAAGTGTTCAAACTAGCTTAGTACAAAGCTAACTACCTCGGAGTTGTCTAATTGCCTTGCAAGGATCACTAATCTTCTCGTTCTGCACCTGAGGAGGGAAAATGATGGGTTGAACTACACAGCTCAGTGGCTAATATATTTATAGCCATTGGAGATGAGCCACACAATCAAGCATATATATAAACATTCATATAGGCATACATTTCTTATCTTAATCTAGCAATGAAAGTTCAGCATTCACAACTCATAATTCAATACACCATCACATTAAACATAATTGATGTAATTTATCATCCAAGCATAACACACAAATTTCCTCAAAGCTTAACATGTCAAAATGTAAATGCACAAACAATTGGCTCGAGGGTTCCGTGGAACAAAACAGAGAAATCGAAGTTTACTCTGCGAACAAAACGAGTTCACTTTTCAGATCTCATGGGCCACAAGTGGGCAGCCGGGAGAAGGCTTTATATCGACGTGCACTTGACTACGAAATGGTTCATCTCTTGCCCAAACACAATCAAATCTCATGCTCAATTCAATCATTCACAAATTCATATTCTCATCATTTTTTCCATTTAATCAAAATGCTATAATACAAGGCATAGCATAATCATGCTCACAATTCAATTCTTATCAAATGTCATACATTATGATGCAATTTCCACATCACAAGATTTCAAAGCGAGCCATTTAGCACACAATACACACACAATGCATTTTGCTCATTACACAATAACTTAAATAAATTACCCACCTTATTTCGCTTGAAAATCCAAACTCAATTGTACCCTTCCTCTTGCTCTTAGGTAGGATTTTCTTGATTTCCTAAAACAAACCAATTTTTCATTCAATTCCAATTCAATAAAATCCCTGAAACTTCAAAATCATAACAAATGAAATCAACCCAAATCAAGCTCAAACCTAACCTACCCATAGTCCATCTAGGTTAGAAAAACCAACACCTAGCTTAGAAACCCAAAAATCAAATGGGTTCTCTCAAACCTTCTTCTTTTAACACAACCCTTCACTCTTTATACCAAACCCCTTTCTCTTTCTAACTCCTTCTTTAACAAAGAAAGAAGAGAAATAAAGCTCACCTTGAACAAATCTTCTTCCTTCTTCTCTTGCACACTCTCACGAACTCTCTCTCTTCTCCTCTCTTTTTCCACATTTTTTCTTGTTTCTTTTGGCCTCTCACGACTTCTCTCTTCTCTCCACATTTTTGCCTTCTTCTTTCTTATTTCAAGACCACAATTTAATTGTCTTTCCCCATTTTGCCCTTCATTTATCTTGTCTTTCCCATTATGCCCTCCTTTTGTCTTTACAACTAACATCTTATACTTCTAAATTCTTAACTAACGATCATGGAAAAATTGAAGGAATTTGATAACACTTCCTTCTAGAAAAATGCTCCTCATTGTCTTAATTTTCTAATGACACTAAAATTATTCAATTTGGTTTGGTAATCTGAAAGTTATATCCCAAACATTTACGAACTATTGTTATACGGAAACAACATTTCGTGCTCAACTTCCATCCAAAAATTAAAATTCTTAGGGACTAAATTAGAACTTGATTTCATCAGATAATTTGTAACCCTATTTCTCTAATTTAATCCAAATAAAAAATTATCTCATTTGGATAACTAAAGAAAAAGTTATGGGTAAAACATCGAAGCATACTCAGTGAACATGTTTCAACTACATTTTTAAGCTTTTAACTTCCAACATTTCACATATAAGAGTTCTAACTTCCAAGAAAAGTTTGGGGTCCAACAACAAAACTCAAGTACATTTCTAGAAGAATCAGTTAATGTTGTTACTGCTAATACTTTGCAACTACAGTAGTTCTAGGAGGATATGATTTAATTCCATTAAGATACAATGTCTAGACTCCAGAAATTAGCAAGCCAGGTGGGTTAGTTGGCAGAAGCTATCAACCGCCTAGCATCATAAAGTGAAGAAGCACAACTATCTCAATATGAGGCGTACCCGAGGGGAATTAGTGCAGAAGCCTTAGAAAGTGAAGAGAAGTTTGAAAATCTTGAGAATACTACTCAAGGAATTGGTTGTGCCGAGGAAGTAGAGAAGGAGCTCGAAGCAGAAAAATGATACATCATTCAGCTCGAAGGTGAGTACTGAGTCCATAATTATTTTTAAGACTAACCCTTCACCTTTACATAGTATATTGGAGAAATTAAATGGAGAAGAAAAAGGTGAAGAGACATTCAAGATATTTCTAGACTGTATGGACTCAATAGGGATTAAGAATTTGAAGATAAGGAAGATGCTGAAGGTGAATGATCATCAACTTAGGCCCTATACTGAATAACATCACGTTGAGGAAGTGAAAACTATGACACTCGAAGATTATAATTTTGTCACATGAGGAGAAAACAATGAGTCGAGACAGCGACACTAAACAAAGTCACTTTTTGGGAGTTAACGTAAGTTAATTTCTTTTCTTTTACATTTTCACATTTTTTTTCTTATATGTAAGTTTGTTTTAATTTTGTTTGTTCTTACTTTTTTTTGAGTTTTCAAACAAAATGAGAGAGAGAATAATAAAATAAACAAACAAATATTTTCTCTTTTTCTATTGCTTCTAGGATTATATACTCATAATTAAAGTGTGAATTGACTAGAAGAGTCAATGGCAACTTTAGCACATACTTTTACTCTTGTGATAGGTCAATATGCATCATCTTTAGAAGAGTAGTGACTAGTGGTAGATAAAATCAAGTGAGATTTTAAGCCTTATTAGGCTAACACATTTATATCAGTCTCATTGTCTTTGGTTTATATGTGTCCTTCATAACATGTCCATCCTGACTTTGCCTTGAATTTCTATTTAAGACCACATTTTTTTTACTTGCATTATCATAAAAAAGATTAGGCATTCTTGTTTTTACAAGTTACATTAGCCAAATAGCCTACCCATTAATATGATTTTCCTTTTAATAAGACCCCTTGAGCTTTATTAGCTTTTCTTTTTATGCTAACCACATTACATGCTTTAAACCTAACCAAATGTCCTACACAAGCCTTAAAGCTAGTGGAGAATTTGTTGATTGTTGATGATTGTGGATATACAAAAGTATAAATGTGGGAGTGTGCATATGTATAGGATGGTTAGAATTATTGGGATGTTATTTTATGTCTTATCAATGAAATTCCCATGTTGATGTAGCTTCTTTCAATTTTTAAATGGGAAAAAGAAAGAAAAAGAAAAAAGGAAAAGAAAAGAAAAAGGAAGGAAAAGAAAAAGAAAAAGAAAAAGAAAAAGAAAAGAAAAAGAAAAAGAAAAAGAAAAAGAAAAAGAAAAAGAAAAAGAAAAGAAATAGAAATAGAAATAGAAAAGAAAAAATGTTTGAATAAAAATATTGAAGAGGAAATACATTTGTTTTGAAAAATTGTGCATGATTAGCTTCTCCTCCTAAAGTTGTATTGAATGGGTGATTTGCTTATAATGCATATGAGGTAGATGTGGCTTTGAAGGATCACTCCTTGTAGTTTTAATGTATTGTCATCAACTATATGAATGATTCCTTCTAGTTGGTTATATACTTCATGTGGTTTATGGTATGAAAGTTTGAATTTGAGCTAGGAAACATAGTTTTTGCATTCATCATAGTTGATGTGCACAATTGTAAGTGAATGTTAGTTTTTGCACTTAATATTACATTGAGTGTTACTTTTGATTTACCAGCTTTGATGGCTTTTACACTACATTACCCAAATACATCTTACCTTACCCTTTCCCACATTACAAGCTTAAAAAGTCCTTTGATTCATGATTATGCATGTGAATCCTAGTGGTGGAGAAATGAAATGATTTGCAAAGTTGTGGAATGTTATGATTATGAATGGTATTAAGTATACCCGTGAATATATCTTAAACATATTTTGTCCAAGTCTACCATTAGATTGCTCAGTTTTTGAAGGTGATTATTGTTAATTAATCATGAGTAGAAGCATTGAATGTTAAGTTTTTGCTATGGTTTTTAAAAGTTATTCACTTTTTGTTATGATTATATACTCTTGGTAAATATGAGAAATGAGTAAATGTTTTGGGTTTATGATTTTGATTATAATGTTTTACCCGAGGATCAAAAGCTAGTTGTGAATTTATTCAATAACACTTAGTGATTAATGTTTTAAAGTACTTAAGACACTCACTTTAGTTCATTTATAGTTTTAGGCACAATTCAGAAGCGAAGAAGCTAAAGTGAGTCAAAAGCATTATAATTGAACCATTTTTTGAAGATTCACACTCACTTGTCTTCATGGAACAAGAAGAAGAAGATTAGAGCAAGAAGAAGACAAGAAAATGCCCCAAAAAAATGAAGAACATGAAGAATGAAGAGTGAAGAACAAGGAATTGGAGAACTCACGGTTAAGCAATCACATTGTCACAGACGTAAGCATTAACTCACTATTGTGACAAGGTGTCTCACGATAGTGGGACATGAGAAGCTCCTCACGGTCGTGAGCAAGTGGACAACTCACCCCATTTTAGCCTAGCTTTTTAATATAAAAGAGAAAGAATGGGACAACATAGCATGTTTCGTGTGGGAAAATGTTGGAGCTCTCAGTTTTGAGGTTTTAGGAGAATGAAGAGGGACAAACCTCTCATCCTTTGGAGACCTATCGAGGGCTAGGCATCCCGACACTGGTTCGGAGATGACATCAATGTCGAAGAAGCCAGTTAAGCATACTTTCCATTTTGTTTGTTATTTTTACTATATTTTCAGATTGTTTACGTTATCTTACATTTATGGATTACGTATTGTGTAAGAATGATCTTGATGCTCTATTGGATTGTTTTTTCACGAGAACTCATTGTTAGAACTTTAAATACAATACGTAATAGTCATGTTTGAATTCATTTGTAGCAACTAATGATATTATATCATTATGGATGACATAACCTAGGTTAAATAATCCGAGCTTATGTAATTATTGCTTAGATTGGTCTGCTTTTCTAACTCATAAGATGGTTTTCCGGTTAAACTTAGAGAGCTTATTCTAAGTTATCCAACAGCTAGGGTTAATTAATAAGCTCTTCTTAATTAACTATGACCTAAGGAAAAATCGAAATTAACAGAGCTTGTTGTTAATCTACGACCAATAGTTTAAAGAGAGGTGTGAAGACAGCAATTCAATGAAATATGTCTAAATGGGTGTGGGTTGAGATTAAACCAAAGAACTGGGTCCCTAACGAATTCATCACTTTCATCATTTTTGCATGTTTTCTTTGATTTGTTTTCATTAGTTTAGTTTTTTTTTGTTTTGTTATTAAACCAATCCAATCCCCCCTGAAACCTAAACACCAATTATTTTCATTTCAAAAACTTTACACACACTCTCTATGGGATCGACCTAGACTCACCACTACTATAGTTGTAAGTCTAGTTATATTGAGTAGTGTTACGATGCGCTACATCAAAACTTTGATAATCGTGTTTGAATTCATTTGTAGCAACTAATGATATTATATCATTATGGATGACACAACCTAGATTAAATAATTTGAGCTTATGTAATTATTGCTTAGATTGGTCTACTTTTCTATCTCGTAAGGTGGTTGTCAGATTAAACTTAGAGAGCTTGTTCTAAGTTACCCGACAACTAAGGTTAATTAATAAGCTCTTCTTAATTAACTATGACCTAAGGAAAAACTGAAGTTAACAGAGCTTGTTGTTAATCTACGACCAATAGTTTAAAGAGAGGTGTGAAGATAACAATTCAATGAAACATGTCTAAATGGGTGTAGGCTGAGATTAAACCAAAGAACTGGGTCTTTAACGAATTCATCACTTTCATCATTTTTGCATGTTTTCTTTAATTCATTTTCACTAGTTTAGTCTTATTTTATTTTGTTATTAAACCAATCAAAATCAATTAGGGATTATTAATTGGGGTTAAATGACTAGGTCTTGAGAGAGAAATCTAGGATCGATACTGATTGAATAAAAAATGTTAATGCAGCAAAATGATGATAGAATAAATCCTATACTTTCGTAATTGATCATTCTTGTTTCATTTTGTCAAATTAATTAATAAGTGGTTAAGTGCTCAATTTAATTTGATTGAGATAATTTCTGAATTTTACTTTTTGTTCAACTCATATTTGATTTCTTAATTTTATAAGTATTTTTGTTTTCATTTAAATCACAATTTTATACAACCTTAGACAAAGTTAGGATTTAATTAGTTTTCACTAATTCCTTATGGGATCAATACCTCAATTACTACAAGTTTACGATCCATATACTTGTGAGGGTTTTACATTAGGTAAAACTTGCTCAACACTAACTAGAACAAAGATTGAACTAAGAAGCAATCAATAAAGACAATAGTACCCAGATAGTGAATCTCCTTAGGGTTTCTTATACAAATAAGACTTCAAACATCAAGTTTAATCTAAAGTTAATTAGATGGTAGAAATTCCTCAATTACGCTAATATCTTTTTGAATATTGTTAATAACTAATCCTAATTTGATTGATTAAACTCTCTATTTTAATTAATACCTTTAGAATTGCAAAAATAATTTATGAATTCCTCTATTTTATTTAACCATAATCTAGAAGATTTATGCTAACCTATCTATAGAATTATATGCAACTCTTTTTGATTATGCTAGATCAATTCATACAAAGGATTTCTCATTCTCAAATGAAATCAAACATAAACTAATATATTGGTAATATTAATTCAAGAAAAAATAAAGAACATTTATCAATTATCAATTAAATTGAAAAATAAATTAAATTAAATTGAAATCACTATACTATCCATCTTGGGTTTCATCTTATCAAAGTACAATAATGATTTAGTTGCTCATATTGAAAGATATAACACTGAAACTAAAGGAAAAAAAAATATAAAAAGAAACATGATGAAATCCCTTTTAATCTTCATAAAATTCACTATAGTTTGATAGAAATCCACTCCAACTACATCTCCTTGCCTGTTCTTTATTCTTTCTGCCACTCTAAGTCATGTAATTATGATTCTCAAACCCACTTTCTCTTTTTCCCTTCAGTTTTTCCTTTTATAGTGTAAAAATTAGGTTTTTCGGTAGAACATGGGTAAGTACATGACTGTGTACTTAAAAAAAAGAGATTCAAATCTAGAGAAAACATATGCATGAATATAGGACAAAAATGTGAACATGGGCTCATATATATAATACGAGCATGTACCTTTTAAACATGGTCATTTAACATATATGAAGTTATTTTGCCTAGTAAAAAGGCATCAAATATTCAAGAAAGCTCTGGCATTACTCAAGTTTAAGAATGAAGGCTAAATGATAAAGGCACTCTAAAGGGAATCAATAGCTCAATAATGAGCTAAAAATGAAATTTGATGAGCTTAAGAGGCTTTTTATAAAACACAAGCTTCAGATTCTTAGGCATCAATCTAATTTTATATGAAAATTGGAAATAAGAATACTATATAAAAAAACTAGTAATGGTCGAGATACACCTGGCGTAATTTGAGGAGAAAAAAATCAATAAACCAATTGAAAATCTTAATTATATGTCTGAATTTATAACTCCTATAATAAAGATGGTGAACCATCAATGTTATTATTTATGGGTAAAATATTTCTCAATAAAGATGGTGAACCATCAATGTTATTATTTATGGGTAAAATATTTCTCAAACTAGCTTTTCTTTTATGATTTCAGAGGGAAACTCTATAGATTGTGCAAATAACAGAAGATGCAAATTATGAAAAGAATGGAGTAGAAAAAGAATTAAAAAGAAGTCAAGTTAAAGCTCCACGATAAAGTTTTAGGAGGAATAAATATAAGATGAAGAATATAGTTTTTACATTTGCAATCAAACCTCATTCCATGCAATGATAGGTAGAATCTAAAAAAGTCTAATATGCATTTTAATATAAAGAATAAACGCTTAAAGATTCAATCTGTTAGATATGAGAACAATTATGATAAAGAAGAGAAGACATTTGGGCTTAAAAATTCAGTAGGATTTGAAGAAAACTCAAAAGGTCTTTAAAAGAGATTGAATCCTTAAATCCCAAACTAAACTATCAGGAAAGGAAGGAAGGGTAGTATTATGAGTCCCTTTTGCTAGTTGAGAAGTCCAGTTGACAATATTATAAAAATAATTAGAAAAAGTCACGTGGCCTTAAATTAATAAAACTCGGTTAAGAAGTTAAGGTTCCGTTAATTTAGAGTTTAAAGATAATTTTTTAGAAACATCGATCCTAAATGGTTAAAGTTAGAATTTAGATAAGAGTGCAAATTTAAAAGTAACATTTTCACCAAAATAGAAGTTAGATCCTAACATTTTAGAGCATTTAAAATAAGCTCTAACATTTGCAAAATGTTCAAAATAAAGTTTGAGTTGATAGAAATTTAGGCAGAGTTAAGTCTACAGATTTGGCATAAATTTATTATTATTATTTTATTAAACACATAGATGTGCCATATGTATGCTACATGGCATTCAAGGACCCACATATAATATTAAACTTAAAATAATTTACTTATTTTATTTAATTTTTAACAAATTCTAATTAATCTAATTTAATATCAAATTATATCCTAATTAAACTCTTTTAAATCCCATCCAAGTCATCTAGAAACAAACCTAATTCTCTAATCTCATTTATTTGTCCCCAATCTCATTGAAGAAGTTTATCAGTACTCAAGAGGTACATTTATAACTGCATTCATTGGAACGTTCCTAGTTACTTATGCACTATTTTTCTGATAAACAAATTAGGACTATGGCATGGAATGGAAGAATTGGAGCAATTTTAGAGATACATGACCATCTATAGTGACTGTGTAAGTCGATGTAAACATGTGGACCTTCAAAGACACAGTTCTTGCCCGTGTGAAGTTACACGCCTGTGTATATTAATATATGCAACTGTGTATGCTGTTTGTGTAAGCTTTTATGACCATGTAAAGTCACAAATTAAGATGTTTTTGGAGATACACGGTTACCTACATGACCATATAAGTGCCTATGTATATCTCAAAAACCTTAATTTGTTGCTATATAAGGATATTATTAAGGCTGTATAAAGGGAGGCAATTGAATTCAGAAAGAAGCAATTATGAGTCATAAGAGACACCTAAAAAGGAAGGAAAAAAACAAAAAAGGGACAATAGGTTTTCTAGTATAAGGAAAAAAAAGCACCTCTTTTATTATTTCCTTGTTGTTGATAAATATTTATGATGATTAGATTAGGATATTTAGTTAAATCTATATATTGTTAAATTCTTGAACTTTATATTCTTAATCTAATAAATATGCTTATGATGTTTATTATTTATAATTAATTTTGATCGAGAGATTGGATTGATTTACTTATAGTGTGTTGAGCAGCAAGAGTTGGTACTGCAATAGACCTATAAACATCAAATTAATAGGCAATTGAAGAGAGATCTAAATTATTTATTAGTTATCCATAGGATTACTTCAAATCCAATTGAGTAGATATGAATAGTTTTGAGAAATCAAGAGATTACAACTTAACTCTCATCTATTTTAATTGAGATTACTTGATTAAATCTTAAGAGGGGGTAATTATAACTATAGGATATCTAAGATCAATTGACCATAGTTATGTGTTGCAATATTTATGGTTATATACATCCCAACCATGAATATTAGATGCCTTACATCATATGGTAACTGATTAATTAAGTTAATTTTATAGGGAACTAGATTCAAAATAACTTATGGTAATAATTGTAATCTAGGGTGGAGAATTCATCCCAAATTTTAATTAAATAATTAAGTTACACACTAATTTTTATAATAATAACAACAAGAAAAGAAGCTAAGCCTTGAGGAGCTTATAGAGAAATTCGTTACTACATTTGAACTAGCTTCCAAAGTTTTAAGGCATCTCTTTAAAATCATTAAGGCTCTATCTATAACTAGGAAATTCATATTAGATAACTTACTAAATTTATCTCTAAAAGGAAATAAGGTAAGTTACCTTATAACACCGAACAAAATCTAAGGGAGTAAGTGAATGTAGTGATATTAAGAAGTGGAAAGGAGCTATAAGCTGAAGAATTAGAGAGAAAAGAAAGATAGAAGGGTGTTGTAAAAGAAAAGAAGGATGAGGAGAAGGGGAAAGAAAAGGAGAAGCCTAAAAAGTAGTTATTAAAGAGTATTAATTGAAGATTCCACGCCTAATCAAGATTAAGATAGATAGAATGGAAGATAACTTTTTTAAGTTTTTATAGCTTCTTAAACAATTACACATTCATATCTCTTTTGTTAAAACTACTTCATAGATACCAAAATATGTCAAGTACTTAAAGATCTTCTTTCTAACAGAAGAGGCTTAAGAAGTTATTAGTGGTTAATTTAAGTAAAGAGAGCTCCTCTATCTTATAAAATAAGTTACCCTAAAAGACTAAGATCTAGGGAGTTTCACTATTCTTTGTAATATTAGTAACTTATCAATTAATATTGAACGGGTATTAGTAGACTTAGGAGTTGGAATAAATTTGATGTCATATAATATGTTTAAGAAATTAGGATTTGGTAAACCTAAAACTACTAGGATAAGCATTCAATTTACAATAGATTCATTAAATATCTTAGGAGCATTATAAAAGACAATTTATTTGGGGTTGACAAATTCATATTTTATATAAATTTTATGGTTTTGGATACCGAAGATGGCGTAGAGGTTCATTTAATCTTATGATGAACTTTCTTAGTTACTACTAAGGCTATAATAAATATGAATGATGGAAAGTTATTCGTAAGGATAAGGAATGAGGATGTAGCTTTTGAAACATTTGAAGCCATGAAATATTAGAGAATTGTATCATGCAAGGAGAACAAAGGGAGATGGATAACCCAATGCTAACGGAATATGAGGAAGCTAATGAGCCTTTGATTATGAAGGAGAATGGAATCAAGCCTTTGATTATGGATCTAAGATAAATAAAGGGCTTGAGTACGAAGTGCATTTAAGAAACTCATAATGAAATGCTTGTTAGGAGGCAACCTAATATTTAGGTGTTTTTGTTTTTATTTGGTAGCTTTTAGGATCTTTAGCAATAGTTTTGGTTTGCTTTAGTAGTTCTATAGTCATGGATTTAAGTTTATTTTGGTGTTCTTTCACTCTTGGATCATGAATATTCTACCTTTTATAAGAGTTGGAGTTCTATAGGTCATATAAGACAAAGTATTGTAGTAAAGATTATATTGCATCAACTTTGGACAAATATTGATGGCATTGGTCAAGCCCAATAATTCTTTTATTATTAAGGGAATACTAGTTACCCTTACCTCTTTTCCATTGTTTTCTATGTTTTCATTATTCTTGGATGTTGTGTATAGTGAAGAAAATGTATAACTTAAGGGGATGGAATTAACTATTATGCTTATTAAATTTATTATAATTATCTTAATAAGAAAAATTATGAGAAAAATTATATAATACTATTTAAGATGACTCATTATAACTTTAATTATTATTGTAATTTGATTGTTCAGGAAAAAAAGTTATGATCTTTGATGATTAAGTTAACTTCAATTAGCTTTATTAATTTTAAAAATAGTTACTTGATTTACACTATCATAGTTTTCTATAATTTTTTTATATAATTGAGTCAAAAGTGAATTCCTTTAAAGAATTTTTATTATTTCACATAAAAATGAAAAAAGAAAGAAAATTGTATGTGAATAAGTGAGCATAAATGAACTCATTCTAATGGCTTCAAACTAAGTAAAGAGTATGAAAATGTTTAAAAGTTAAAACATCGTTCTCATGTATGTTTACTTTATGCATTAGGTCAAAATTTTGTGGATTAAATTACAATTTGAAGGATTATAGAGTGAATTGAATTGATTTATGATTTGATGCAATTAGACAAATGCCTAGCAATTTGATGAACTTTTCAATTTAAAGAATACTGGAGAATCTTGATTGATGTAATTGATTTTTTAAATTCATTATCGGAGTTTCAACCAATTTAAGTTAAGAGTAATGAGATTGATTTGCTTATGGATTAGCAAGTACTTAAATGTGGGATAATTTGATAAGTGCTAATTAGGTTATATTTTTTAGCATGATTTGAAAGAATTTTTTTGTGTTTGGATGATTTTTATTTTTTTAGAATGTAAAGAATCTATGGATTAGGAAATAAGAGATACGTACAAGTCATATCCATTTGCTACTATGACTACAATCAAAGGGGAACTACGTCATAAACTGCATAATTAATTAAGTCTAGGATGTTTGTAAAATGGTTTAAAAAACCCAATCATATAATCCTAATTACAAGTATATACATTTTCTAATCATTAATTTTCTTATAAGCATCGTAGGGAATCTGATTATTACGTTTGTGATCTTTTAGCACTTTTTATTATCTAGTCTCTAACCACTTCCATAGATCATCCTTGTTTGATTCCAGTAGGATTTAGTACTCACTGCAACTTATATTTTGTATACAAGCCTTACTTTAGCTCTCAAATGCAGAAGGAATAAATTTAGGCAAAATGTAAAAGTTTTGGACAGCCAACCAAGCGGGGTCTTTCACTTCTCAATCAGCACAAGCTATTGGACGAGAAGCGCTGGCATTGGTGACATGGGTGAATTTGGTGTGGCAGCAGGTACTTTCTCCTAAAGCAAAGATTTTTGTGTGATTGACAATGCTGAATCGGCTGCGAACGAAAGTCCGATGGTTTGGCTCGTTTGATCTTATTTGTGTATTATGTAAATTGGTTAATGAAAGTAGAGATCATTTGTTCTTTGATTGTGTTTACTCGAAAGCAGTTTGGAGTAGGATTCTGCTGTTGATGGGCTGTATTCCCTCCTCTTACCAATGGAGTGAGGTGGTGGCATTCGTGAT
>JANZLC010000003.1:22256538-22271625 GCA_026413385.1 Erythroxylum gracilipes
ATATTGCACACACATTAGTCACTTTGCATAATAATAAGTATTCATTTATGCACAAATATGGAGTATGTACAATGCATGTTCATGACAATCCCAGTATCATTCTATAAATCACATCACAAAATGTTCCCCTATGACTTAGGAAACCATAGACACCAAAATTACCCAATTCGGATCAGAAATGAAGAAGTTATGGCCAAAACACTTTCAGACCAAAGCTAAACCACGACTGAGCATTACACCTAACTTCAGTCCATAATTTAAACATCTTAGGGGCTAAATTGAAATTTGATTCCTTCAGAACATTTGTAGCCCCATGTCTCTAGTTTAATTAGAATAAAAAATCAATGCAATCGGAGCTCTATAGCTCACGATATCACTAAAACACTGAACTATGTCCAGACTTTTTTTTTCAACCGGTCTACTCACTTTGATCAAATCAATCTATCTCAATTTAATGACAAGAATGATCAGTATGGTATGGAAAGATAGAAAAATTTCTTAGGAATCCAACGCTTTAAAAATCAGATCGATCGGAGGTCGGAGAAAAAGTTATGGCTAAAACAAGGAAGAGAGGTCGGTCGGCCAAACCGCTCGGCCAATTGGCCGAGCGATGTGCCTGCACGCCCGAGCACCCGCGCGGGCGCTCGGTCGAGCGAAGCCCTCGGCCGAGCTGTTCTGACCTCCTAACTTATAATCTTCATATCTTTTGACTCCAAATTTTAAATTTTACAAGCTTGGTACCGTTGGAAAGATAAAAGACCGATCTACAATTTTCATGAACGACCCAAAGCAATTTAGGTCTCTAAAGGGGTCAAAAATTCACTCAAACGTGACTGATCGATACTCCCCCATAAACAATAGCAGAACTTATAAACATCATAACTTTTGACCCAGAACTCCACATTTTGCAAATTTGGTATCCATGGAAAGGTAAAAAGACGCTCTACAACTTCTATGAACAATTTAAAAGCAAATTCAACCTCTAAATAGGTCCAATTCTCAATCAAAGTTTCTGCCCATATGAGTTACCCTGAGCAGTAACACAATCTTCCAAAAATCATAACTCCCTACTCAAATGTCCAAAAATTCCATATCTTATAGAAATAGAAAGATCTGAAAACATACTACAATTCTAATGAAGGACTTAGGAGCAAATCCCATCCCTAACTAGATCAAAATTTCACATGAATGTTGCTGCCCTGTTTCACATTGTACAATCAGCATATTACGTAAACCAAATCCAAACTTTACAAATTCATAACTCACAATCCCTATATCCAAAATTCGCATATTATACCTCATTACAAAGCTAAAACATTCTTCTAAAACTTTCCATAAGACAATTTGAGCTAATTAAATCACAACAGTCCAGAATTTGGCTTCAATGTTCAATCATCACAAAACCTACACTTAGCATATTTTCCAGCACAAGCATATCAACATATGAAAGTCAACAAATCACTACTCTCACCCTAGACATCGAAAAATTCCATACTTAGTGGCGATAGAAAAATGACAAGAAAATATTCAAGTCTCATAAAGGTCACATTAGCAAAATTTATCTCTAACACCTTAGCGAAATTCCTCAAAGTTTTAGGTCTTCAATGTTGGAATCATAATCAGGGCACTATTCACCCTACACCATTGCCTACATTCAAAGCAAAATTCAAGACCCTTCAAACCACAATTTGCCAGAACTTCCTTCTTAAGAATTCTAGCCACACAAGTTTAATTTAAGCTAACAATCTCCTCAATTGCTCAACCATATCACAAGTTATGATCAAAACATTGAAACATGCACAAAGTCAAATTTCCAGCTTTTACACCTAACTAAATCCTATCACTTCCATACTTTTTCCAAACCAATTCTCACTCATTTCACTTCATGTTTCCACCATAACCAACTCATAACCTATCCTTGAACATAAATCCACAAAATTCCAGCACACACATAAAATCATTTTCTCTTAAGAAATCATCATCTAACATCACTAAAATCCATCCAAAACACACAATTCAACTATAATTTACATGTTATAGTATTCATCCTTAATTAATCATAAATTAATCAAGAACATAACCTACCCATTTCAACCAACGAAATTCTCATGCAATTAGATGCATAAACATCACAATTCATGCCTTTAATGAACAATCAAGACTTAAAATACAGTCTTACCTATTTAAGCTTTTAACTCATTTTATTCTTCAACTAATACACCAACTTCTCTACTTTTCTTCACCACCCCCTCACACACATGACAATCACCAATTTAAGGGAGGTAGAAAACTTAAGCCTGCATACATGAAAGGAAGCACTTAAAGTAGGAGAGAAGAGTAGTAATTAAACTAAAACAAATGAAGAGAATCAACAAGAAGAAAGGAGGAGGAGGTTTCGGATGAGAAGAAAAAATTGCTTTTTTTAAAAATCACTTTTCACCCTTCCAATCCAAGAAGTGTCATGAATGTAAGCAAGCGCTAAATGAATTCAAGAGTGTCATGACACATGTCATGACACTTGGTATTTAATGAGAGAAAAAGACAAGAACTAATTAATGACTTTTAGTAAAAGAACCCTAATAAAATATATCTTTGATTCATCCAATTTCAATGGCTCTAATTACAATCCCAAAGTCATTTACCTCAATATCCAGTGCCATTGGATAGAAATTTTCAGTACCGGAAACCAATTAGCCCCCCACTTGGTGATTTTTCCGGTCCGAAAATTTTCCCCGAAAATTTCCAGAAAAAATCCTAAATTTCCCAAAAAAATATAAAACACATAATAGTCTACTCCAATTAAATTTTTAAGCACAAATACCAAATTTTTCACAACAAAGTCACATTTAAGCACATATACCGGAAAATGTCATGAATGCATGTACAGTCATTTTCATGTGCAATTTTCACTATTCACGTGTAAGGATATGCATGAATATTTCAAAACAATCCTAACCACTCTCAGCCCTTTCTAAATTACTATTCTACTCTTCCCATCGAGGGTGTGATGTTACAACTATTGTTTAAAATCACAAATAATGGGAGATTAAGCCCAATACCAAATTCATGTCAAGAATTTGAATTTAATTAGGAAACTTATTTACAACCCTATTATGTAGGGATTTGGACTTGGATTTGTTTAGATAGGAATCTTGTCAAGATAGGAGAAGCCTAGGTTGTGAGTAGGAATGGAGGAGAACAATATGTCCAACACTTCTACACATCATTCTATTTTCATTTATTTCTAGTATATTTCATCTTTTCTTCTATTTTTGGTGTTGGAACTAAAGTCATATATGGCTAAATCCAAATATTCTAATTCAAGGGGACTCAAAACTCTAGTTGTAACCTTGTGAGATTTTGTTCTAAACTTAGATTCATGCTTTAATTCTAGTATTTCATGTTTTATGTTATTATATTTCATTAATAATTAATATTGATTAATCTAAAAAATTAATTTGATGTTAATCATTCTATAGCTATCTATGAATTCAGTGACTCATAATTATCATGAAGGATTGATACAAGTAGCAAATAGGTTATTTATAAATTTGCATATTTAACTTATGAGAAACAAAAAAAATTGAATAGTTATAGTAATCTCAATTATTTAATTTAAGGTTTAGTTCTTTTTACTAAGCTTATTTCTATAATTTAATTGATACGAAATGTTATTATACTCAATCAATTAATAGTAAGCATTAGTTTGAGAGCTAGGTTTAAACCAAATAATTTAGAAAACTTTGAGACTTATTATAACTATCCTAATATGCTTTAGACTAATTGCTTGAATTGTAAAAATTATTCATTTTAGACCAATGTTCAATGTTATAATTAGATGAGATATATTTCCCTTAAATCGGAGTTAAGTACCATTGAATTTCTCACTTTTATACTAAGTTGATTTATTTTGATTCCATGTTAAATTTAATTTATTAGTTAACTAATCATAAGCCTCCTATATGTTATCAACTAAAATTAAGAAACTAGTTTTAGTTCCTTTAGAATTCGACTTAATTTCACGACTAATACAAGAATTTAGAGAATCAGAATAAATTTCGAGAGCTTTGACAACGCGATACTTTAATCACTGAATTAATTCCTCTCTCTTCAAGTTAGGATTATAATTAGGAGCAATCTCCATTAAGTCAAATCAAATCCTTTGATTAAGTCCCTATTGATTGTCTTTTTAAACTTCTCTTATTGTTGTTTCCTCGAGTCTCTAAGTACTAAGAATTCACTAATATCAATTAATGGTCCAAAGATACTAAAATGATGTGAGCATATGCTTGAACTTCAATCTCACTTGCTCCTTCATCTTTAGAATGTGAATCATAGTCCATGATGTATTAATTTTTGGACTAAAATTTCGATTCTTCTTCTTGACGTATTGAGTATTTATCTATTTAACCTGCAAGGCTTATTTATCAGGAGAATTCTCCAAGTTCTCTTAATCATTAAGACCTTATTAATGATTTTTATTGGAATAATTTTTAGTTATCTTTCCTCTTTAGTCATAAATATATAATTCCATTTTACCTTGATATCAAATTTCCTTATGATATATCCTGACAATAAAAAAAACACCTGAGCATTTTCTTTATTGTTTTGATCTAGCTTTTTGGAAATTCAAGATGTGAGGACTATTAATTATACATGCATGAAGTTGGGTACTGAACTTTTGAGTTGGGTTCTACTTACAAAGTAAAGGCTTAACAAAAGGAGAATTGAAATTAATACACAATAGAGTGTTATTTTTAATCTATTTGTATTTTCTTATTTCATTTTTAATACAAAATTGATAAACTTAAATTAAAATTTCTTATTTCTATTGAATTAGAAACTAATTTTTCATGTGAAATTGTTGAGAAATATAATAATGTTAAAAGCATACTAATCATATTAAATAAATACTAACATGGAGAATATATATTTAAGATTCTAATAAATATCTTTTTCACAAAAAAATAGAATATATAAAGAAAATCGTGAAAAATATTTTAGTATTTTTAAAACATAATAAAATTCTTAAAAAATAACTTCAATGTTCTTACTATATTTTTTAAAAAGTTATTTCTTTTTCTCAATTATATTTTTAAATAACCTTATTTATAAATAAAATGAAATTTTATTATGATTCATCTTTCTTCTTTAATCTTTTCAAAGATCAAATGAATAAACTCTAAGTAGGGTGAAGCTAAACAAAAATTTATTAAGGAAAAAAATTTAAGATTGAACTTTATGAAGAAAATTTTTGTTACATTTAATAAAATTATTTTTACAACCTCATACCAAATTTTGATTAAAATTACTTTTATGTTAGCTCTAGTGAGGGTAGTTATGCCATTAGGGCCAATATAGCTTTGCCCCTTCATGTAAGAAGAGCAACAAATGAAACTAAACATGTTTCTTATTATTTAATGAAGGGACCAAGAAGATCGTTTTCATTTATACTAGGCAACATAATCTTTTGCTAATGTACTTAAGTTTTATAATTTTAAATATTGGTTTATACTTTATAGCCAAATGGTTGGTATAAGATTTCGTGACATAATTAAAAACATCTTTATCTTATGCGTTTATTTCATTTACTATCATGTAAGATAAAGTCAGTGAGATATATATATTTTGCAAACAAAATTATAATGAGATCATAATTATGATATTCATATTGCATGTACGTATTACTCATAAATTGTTCTTGATCGTTGCTCTATTAAGACTAGACATTAATATAACAGAAAGACCAGCACATTGTTTCTTCCTTATAAAGGATGTAGTAGATCTCATAGGTATGAAGATACTTAAAGCAATATATGAGTACTTATCAGAGAATAAGCTTATTGAATTGGCCCAATTATGAAAATCTCAAATAGAATATAACTTATATATTTGTGGATCTTTCTTGAGATTACCAAGATATTTGCTATAAGAATTATTATGTTTTGAGAGTGCTTATAACATATTCTAATCATAGTAGCTCAGTCGGTAGTACTTGATAGAGTGTGAACTATATAGAGATAATTAATTAAATCAATAAAGGATTTGTTGCCCAGAAGTAATTAGGGAGATTGTTTTACTATTCTTGATTGGTAATAATTTAAGGAATCTTTTGTTTAGAGTAAAATGAGATTTAAAAATAATATTTTTAAATATCTATTATAAATTAATCAATAATTAGCAAGAACAAAATTGACTAAACTTAAATATAGTAGACATTAATTTCATACTCTACGACTAATTAGCACATTAGATGACAAAATGATTAAACTATATGTTATAACCATTTATGGACAAGTTAAGTCAAACCACTTTGACATTTCTAATATTTGGGTAGTCATAACATATTACTAGACTTCAATTTTGATTTATAATTTATTAATTATTTAACTAGAGAACTAAAAAATTTATTTAATTATAAATTATAAATTATAATTATTGCTAACATATTATGAATCTAATGGGTCAATAATAAGAATAGTTTAAGAGGAAATCTTAATTTAAATTAAGTTAGACTTAATTTTTGAAACTTAAACAGTTTATAAATTAAATATAATATATTTGATCTTATTAAGATTAAATTATAATAATAATTAAGCTAAACTTTAATTATAATTAGGAGTTTAGTTTTAAATGAAAAAACTAAAGCTTTTTTTATAAATAGGAAAAAGGTATCAATGAGCAACACTCTTATCTTTCCCTCTCAAAACTATTTAAGATTTTTTTTCTTTTCTTAGCGTATATCATTAGAGATTAGACATTTAAACAACTTGTGGTTCATTGTTAGAGAAGAAGAATTTTTAGGAATCTGAATTAGGTGCGTTTCAACACTTTTACTTCCAATTTATATTTTTCAAGTTATTCAATTAAAGAGAATTGAATAAATTTTTTTAAAATAAATTTATTACTGGACTCGTAATTCGATTATAGTTAATTTATTATGGGAGAGATGAGCATGTATACTTTTATCGTGATTTTATTGGTGCGATAGACAAGAGTGGTGTATAACCGTCTTATATTTATGAGCAAATATGAAGTCGTTGGCAACAATATTGGACATTACCTGAGGCAATGTCTATTTCACAGCGTAACTTTCCCAACAGACGTGGAGGACCGGGGGGAGAGAGTCTTCCCGTACATACGGGAGGTTCTATTACCCACCACGGTGTGACATTCGTCAACACCCGACGTAGAGAACTTAATGTATGTGAAATTTATGTTTTAATATTAATTCTTAATAATTATCACTTACTAATATAAGCTTTGCCTCCTAATAGGACCGTCGTGGAAGTATCTTCAAATTAGGTTTGTTTGTGAATACATGTTATTCGCAATCCTCCACGTCCAGCACGACAACATCTAGTAAACGGTCGACAACCAATTAAGTCAATGAGCTTTGGACCATAGTGCAAACATTGATGGAGTACATAGCTCAGCTGAGACATGAGGTGGATGAGTTGAAAGAGAGGGGTAGCACCTTAGACCATCTGCAGTCAGCAGAACAATAGGATTGTTGTAGTCATTTGGTTTGAATTACAAAGACTTATTATGTACAATTTAATGTTTTTATTATCAATTAAGTTAATTTTAACTTTATATCATCAATCAACTTTCTATTTAAACAAATTATATATATAAACAAATCAAAATATTATGCACAGATAATTCATAACTGTTGAAATTATGCATTAATCATAAGATCATGAAATAAAATTTATTGTAATTTTTTAAAAAAATTTCTTTTAAATTATTTACCGACATAAAATACAAGTACGTCAATAAATTTAAATTTTTTTAAATTATTTACCGATGGAAAATACAAGTACGTCAATAAAATCCAATATATTTACCGATGGAATACTACAAACTATCGGTAAAATGTAAGATATTTACCAATGGAACAAAGAATAACTGTCGGTAATATTGATAGTTGTCGTCAACTTTACCGTCAGGATTTACTGAACCATCGGTATGCTCACCGACGGTCATTCATAATCGTCGATAATATTACCGACGGAATAACCAGTAAAGTCGGCAAATATTCCAACAGGAAAAAAAGGCTGTAGGTAAATTTACCGATGGTCACAACCAACCGTCAGTATATTCACCGACGATTACATAAAATATCCGTTGGTAAATTTATCTGCGATCGTTTTTATGACGTCTTTATCCGTCGGTTGATTCCGTCACCAAATTATATTACCGACAGAATTCAAAAATTTTTCTGTCAATAATATTCGTCACTAAACGACATTTTCTTGTAATGATGGTATCAGAGCTTCTTTTAATTGATAACTTACTAAGACTTTAAAATGTTGTTCTATAGATCTACCTAATATAGATTAGGGCAAAATTGATTAGGAATTTTGTTTTTGTTTATTGAAAACATGATGCATGCCTTACCTTATTTTGAATTTCTGAAAAACTTTGGTTAAATCTGGCCTTGTGATGAGTTATATTTCTAAAAAACACAATTTGCTTGCCCCATAAAACTTGCTTGCCCCGTAGTATTGACTACGGAAAACTTCGTTTTCTGTGTTGTTTCTCGAAACTTAGTCACACATTCCCTAAGGTTTTGGTGTTTGTGTTGATTTTCCAGAAACTTGATAATCCCTGTGCTTATGCTCTGGCTAGTTAGCTATGATTTTGGAACATTTATTTAGAGTAATGTAGAAAAACTTTTGCTTGTCCACCCAGCTTTAGTTTACGGAAAACTTGTCTTGAGACCACTAATTTCTGATGCTCAGTGACTGATTTAGGATCTAACTAATCATGATTAGGATTTGTGAATCGATTATTAATTACGAACTAAAGCATTTATCACCAGAGGCGATGGGCCACTGGGGAGAAATCGATGCCCAATCAATCCTTATGCTACTGCCGATGGAAAAGAGCAATGGGAACTTATGTATGTGATGCTATTAAAGATGACTTGCCCAGATGAAGCTAGTGTCTCGCAGTATGAGACGTGATCAAAACCCTTCAAAACAGCACGATAAACAGATGGTAGAGTTGAACCGGAAACAGGTAGAGAGGCGGTGGCGCATAGAGCCAATAACCCTAGTTCTGAAAAACAATGGTGGTGCATGTCTCATATAGTTTGACCTGTGCTCTGCATATGACATGCACCAAGGGGATGACATCATGTGACACAAAAGTCACAGCATATGCAGAGCACAGGTCAAATAGTTTCCCCTTTCACTTTTCTTTTTAAATTTTATATGCTTTAAGCCTTTAAATTTTGATTAAATTAGTTTAAATTCCCTATAAGTATAAAAATAATTTTAATTAATTCAATTTTTTCTCAAAAGGGTAAAAATTTTATTATGAATATCTTAAATTTTAATTTAATTTTGCACGAGTTGAATTATTATAATAAATTAATTATCAAATTAACAAATGGATTTAAGCAAAGTTTAAAAGAGTTATCTTTCATAATTAGATTATGTCAGATATAATTAGTATAATAAGATTATGGATGTCAGAGTAGTCTAAGTCCGATCTTGTCTTATGCAAACTCAACAAGCTTAGTCTGAGTTGATTGGACTCTAAGTTGGACCCATACTTCCATTTTTAAAAGTTTTTAGATTCTGAATTGGGTTCGAACTTGAACTCCACAACCTCGCCTAGCTCGAAGCCTAAAGCCTACTTATTTTTAAAATAATGTTGTTTTATTTTTAAACAAAACTATTTTTTTAATAATAAAGCACATTAAAGATAAGGGTTCAAAGTCCAATTGTGCAAAGTTAAGCTTAAAACCCCAATCATTTATTAGATTTATGATAGGCGATTATTCAAATACATTGTCTTGGATGGCTCCCATAATTCAGCGATATGGAACGGTTTCTCGGGTGCCACCCTAGGATCCCACTTTATTCTCAAACCTGGTGGCTCTAACCTTCTCGTTAGAGGATGTCTAGTTGATGATGTTTCCTCTTCCTTGTCTTTTTACTTTCAATATGGAAGTTGAGAAATTACAAATCTCCCAAATGATTGGGATTTTATGCTTAACTTAACCTAGTTGAGTTTTGAAACGTTTAATATTTTTCTAAAAAGGTTGGGCTTTTAGGCTTGACCTAGTCTAAATGGACTTTGAACCATTTATTTCTTTAAAGGTTAGGCTTTTAGGCTTAACCCGACCCAATTAAGCTTGACCTGAATTGGGTCTAATTAAATACTAATTGAACCTAAGCTTAATCCAAGTTAATCAAACTCGATCAAGCTTCATGTAGCCTAAAACACGATTAGGCCCAAGTTCAAGATAAGCCTCTTAAGCTCAATCAAGCTTTAGGTTAGGAGCTGACTTTAAAAAGAATTTTAAGTCAGTCTGAGACCATAGGAGACTTGAGCCAAATCCTATACATTGTCATTCCTAGATAAGATTATATTAATTATGAGGAGCCCTTTTTAAAATTAAATTACTTATTTTAATTAGATCAAAATAATAATAAAATTGATTATTAATTAGTATTTTAAAAAATATTTTCTAAAATTAAATTAATTATATTTCATTCATATTAGAGTTAATAATTTTTAGACTTTTCAAAAATAAGAAAGTTATTTTCTTAAGTAATTAAAAATGTATTTCATAATTAAAATAAATTATTTCAATTTTTTGAAAAGTTAAAGAAATGAAATTAATAAAATAAAGAGTATAACATTAATAAAAGCCTTTTGGTAAAGGCCTCCATGCTTTTTATAAGCTCCACATTTTCTATTCAGACAACATAATGTAAAGATTATATGATTCAAGTCTAATCCTAATGTTGCTTACAAAAAAATTATTGAGAAAGCAATTTTAATAAAGATAGGAACATGCTATTATAAAAGAGGACTATTAGCTCCTCCAATTTTTTAGTGGATATCTAATTTCTAAGCTGAGACTAATGCAGAACTGCATTCTCTCACAACTTTGGAGGGCAAAAGTTGTTCCCTTATCCATCGAAAGAGGTCAACCTTCAATTGCTCTATAGTGATTTCAATTACTTTAATGCATATATTGTTCCTTTCTCTCTATATCTTATACATGCACGAACCAAAAGTTACTATATAGACAGTTATATTCCTTTTGGTAATTTTCACATCTACAACTATCCATTACAAAAGTATAGTTGGGAATTTTCAAGTCATGCTTACAAAGGCCATAATTGTGCTCCAAATGGAACTGGAGTAATCACAACTAAAGAAGAAATGCTCTAAGGATTCAGGTTGACATTTACACAAACAACAAGTAATAGGTACGTTGAGCTAACTCATTCTATCAAGAGTGACTAATCTATTATTGACAACTAGACACTTGAAGAAGGATAATTTTGGTAAGCAAGTTACTACTTCAATTTGCACTACTCTAGGTCCATTTTTTCCCTATAATCCTAAGAAGTTCTCTGCATGATTTATTTTGTAAATCTTCCAAAAGTGTGACCAATCCAGTGACAATATATTCATTCATCTCAATATCTAAATTGTATTCAGGAATGGTATGAGTAAATTTAGAAGGGAAATTTGACAATCAGTTAAAACTGATCCACATATTCACTTTAGAAGAGCTTGGATATCTACTTAACACTTCTAGCAAGACCTGAGAGTTATTAAGAGATCTAATTTTTCTCCATTTATAAAAATATAAAGAAGATGTTCCCATTACCAACAATGCATATAAGTTCCCAATTAATAAAATGCCTAGCTATAGAAGTTGGTAGAGAAATTATGAAGTAGAAGATTTGTGAGTGACTTCTTAAAAGCTTTTTCCTTTTAAGAAATAGGTGTAGATCCACCTTACCCATAGGGCATCTTTGTTAGTCAAAAGTCTATAAAATCTCTTCCCCATAACCACCTTATTATTTAGGTTTACATAAATCTACTATCATGCTTCATAGGCCAAATAAAGCATCTTATTATTATCTTGATTATTTTGATCAATAACTTAGAAAGGAATATGTGAGATGACTAGAAAATATAGAGTGAGTTGAGCACAAACTTAAACAATTGCAATCTTCCCTCAAAGATAAAAGCTTTATAACACCAATGAGTCTTCAATGGATCTTTTCAATCAATGGAAGAACTCTCTAAATTGCAACTTCTAGGTTGTGATAAGTAAGCCTAAGTAAGTGAATAGAGGGAACTTTAGTTGGCGCCCTAATATGGAGGAAAGCCATGCAACTATATATTAAGCACTAGTTGATTATATCAACTAGCTTTTGTTTAGAGTGATTTCCAAACCAAATAATTCCTTAAAAGCTTACAAAGAAGCCATCAAAATAGTTATTTTATTTATCATAAGCTCTTGAGACTAAAATCATATCATCAGCAAATGATAAGTTAGAGAGTTCTATCTTTTTATATTTAGAGTAAAATTTAAATATGGAGTTTTTCATAATGTTTTGTTTCACCAATCGTGTGAGGGCTTCTATGTATAAGATAAAAAGATAAGGAGAAATGAGATATTCATACCTCAATCCTATTCCTCCCATTATCAATTTTTGTTGTTTCACCATTGATTATTACACAATACAAGGTGGTTATAATGCACTGTCTTATCTAGTTAATAAAGATGATAAGGAAACCAAACACTTCAAATAGATGTAAAAGAAAATCCTAGCTGGCAAAGTCAAATTCTTTATAGAAATCAACCTTAATAGCATATTTCCTTAGCAATTTCTTTCTTCCTAACCCTTGACTAACTCCTAGGTAATAAGTATGTTATTACCAATTCGTCTATCCTCTAAGAATGCTCTTTATGGGTCATTGATTAAAGGCTTCAATAGTCTCATTGCCAATATCTTATAGATGATTCTGCATAATGTATTATAACAAGAAATTATGTTATACTCATTTAGAGAATCACGATTGAACATTTTGGGTATGAGGCATAAAATGTTTTATTAACCTCTTTAAGCCTCTTCCTCTTTTCAAAACATTCAAGTACAACTATAGTTACCATCTCCCTGATCAGTGGCCATGCTTTTTTAAAAATAACCAATTTAGCCATTAAGGCCTAGGGTCTTACATAGATTTAATGCAAACAATGCTTCCTCAACATCTTGCTCATTAAAAGGCCTTCTTAATAACTCTTTTTCTACATCAGAAATATAATCTCCAATATATATAGAAGTTTAGGAAGAAGAATAGCTTAGGCAGGGTATCTATAGAGTTTATGAAAAAGGAATAGGGCTTATTCTTAAAGCCTTCTTATGAGAGATTAACTTAAACATTATGTTTGAGACGAGAACAAATTTTGTTGATTTTCCTCCTTGTCAGTATTGGCTTACAAAAGAAGTTAATATTTCTATACCCTCCTTAAGCCATTAAATCCTATATCTTTGTTTGAGGAAAGATTTATGGATTGCTACAACTTTAATGTAAGAGTTGAAGGCATTCTTTTTTTTTAATAATCTTGACATTGTCACTAGGAGGTTTGTTTTTTTTAATCCTTGGAATAGATTATCCTTAGTAGTATATAAAAGAGCAAAAGTGTTACTTCTCCTCATCGCATTGAGATCTTTAAGCTCCTAATCAACTTCAATTTCATGAGACATATGAAGGTCTTATGGCCTGAGATAGGATAGGATATCCTTTTACATATTGCCTCATCGAATCCCTCTTCCTCAATTAGAAAGTTATTGAACCTAAAAGGAAATTGCATCTTGATATGTTAATACTAAGGTGGCATAAGTTCAATATTTTTATTGAAAAAAGTGGGTTCCATACTACCAAATGACATCATCTTTAAAAATAATTTAACTTTTAAAAAACTAAATTAATTATTAAATATTAATTAACTTAAATAATATTACTTTGGGTAATATTTGTTGGACTTGCCTGTGGTTTGGCATATTATTAATATACTCACTGACTTTTAAAAACTATCAATAACCCCTTATGGTTTTGGTGTTATAACGCCTGTCTCTCTGCCATCAAGTCTCATACAAAACCTAGTTACGAACTTCAAAACAATGTAGAGTAATGTCACGTGTAATGTCATGTATATTTCCATATATTGAAAATGACATCATTTTAGAGTTTGCAGTTATGGTTTTTAATGGAAGTTGATGGCAAGAGGACGAGTGTTATAAAACCAAAACTATAGGGTTTTGATAGTTTTTAAAAGTTAGGGTTTATATTCATAATATATCAAATCATAGGAGGATCCAACAAATTTAACAATATTACTTAATTATAATAATATTAAATTTAATTAAAAATAAAATATAATTCCCAAAATGAAAACTGTAATATGAAATTTAAAATCCAATTCAAAGCATTGGTAATGGCAAAATTAGCAATGGTGGTGGTTTTATTATGGGACTAGAAAAACCCTGCTATGGGATTTAAAAAAACCCAGCTCCAATTCCTACTACTGCCATAAGAGAGAGGATTTGTTATTGATTTCACAATCATGTCTTTGATTGATGATGAAACCCAATGAGATGAGGAAAATGAAGAAGAAGATGATGAATTTCTAATAAACCTACCAAAGATAACTTTACACTTGATCCTCTCTTTTGTACTAGAGAAGGATGTATGAACTTTTGGCTTGCCTTCTCTTTGTGACTTCACTCTCTTAAGATTGCAGCTCCCAAATCCAATTAAGATTCTTTGAAAATATAGCCTTGATCCTTTAATAGTCCTATATTTATTTTATATGGAAGTGGTTGGTGAGGTTGTTTAGTACGCTGAGTAGGGTTTTTTGTTCTATGGCCTTTGTTTTAGGGTTTTCTCTTGATATACATTGCGTCTGAGCTCTGCTCGATTTGGGTCATTCTTGTGTTAATTTTTTGTTCTCCATTCTCTAAATATTGTTTTCTTGTTTATTTGTTGAAGGTTCCCTTGTTTATCCTCTGCTATGTAGCAATCGACTTCTTCGAAAAAAAGAAGAAGAGGTTGTTTAGTACATAATATCCAATTGCTAATTTCTTGCAATGGTAAAAGGTGTAGAGATCAAATTCTCTTATAATCCTAGAAGTTTCTAGTCCTTTGCTCAAGCATAACTTGTTAAGTCAAAATGACTTTTCGTATTAAATGAATTTTGATGACAACCAAAGAAAGAAGAAAAGCAGACGAAATGTAATCCTAACAAAAATCAGACGA
>JANZLC010000003.1:22304190-22328633 GCA_026413385.1 Erythroxylum gracilipes
GAAATTATTAATAAGAATTGCAAATGATATAATTTAATATTATATTTAATTAATTACATTAACTATTAATTAAATATTCAATAATTTATATAATTTTTGTAATCAAATTAAAAAGTTAATTTAATAATTATTAATAAATATAATTAAATCTAAAAGATATTCAAATATATTAATTTTAAAATAAAATTATATTTAATAATTAAATTATATTTAAAATAAATATTAATTTATAAATAAAATTTTAAATTTTTATTTTAATAAAAATAAAATAATTTATTATATAATAGATTGAAATAAATTTAATTAATTAAAAAGAAAAAAACTAAAAACTATAATAAAAAAATTTAAGTTGAGCCAAACTGGATCCTAAATTAACCCATATGATATTTAAGACAAATTAGTGAGACAACTCATGTTATACAATGTGGCAAATGTGTTAGATCATAATTGGGAGCAACTAAAAACTGGGCGTGCCTAGCAAAAGATGCAGCACAAGCTTTCGCAAAATGTTAGGTCAAAAGGCACCAAATCTGGCCTAAGAAGACGTGTACTCCACAACCAATGCAAGTTGCAAAAGCTTTGTTTTATAGAAAAAAATTTCAATTGGCGATGCATGATTTCGCATTATCTTTGTTATTGGTTAAGTGGCTGCTAATGCTTTATTAATTATATACATAATTAGGGCTTTTTCTAGTGGTCCAAATTTCATTAAAAACTGTTCCAGCTTTTGCCGCAGATTCCTTCTTAATTTGTTTCTTAAAGTTTCAACATAAATGTTGGTAAAACAGCACTTCAAAATACAGCAGTTCAAAGAACTGAGGAGTCGATTTCGGATTATATTATTCAATAGCATTTGAATATTAATAGCCAACGTGGGATTCAATGTGCACTGCTTCTTAGACTCATAAAGGTTGAATTCTCTAACCCTAAGGGCCCCCAGTCGTAGATCCGACCACTGTTGGAGGATTGAAACACGGTTTAATCCCAGCCAGCTTCTCATGAAGGCGGTCCTGTACTTAGTGCGCATAAGGGACCCCCTACTGGAGGAACCCCCATACTGTCGCTGCCAAGATTCGAACTAGAGACCTTGGATTCAATTACGCAAGATGTGCACTGCTTCTTGGAGCATAGAATGTTGTATCCAAGTAACTAGGCAGTAAGGCAGCAATGATATATTAATTAGTGTTCATTAACAATGGCATGTGAATCCATGTGAAGAGTGTCTTTTGTGTTGCTAAAACTCTTGGATCCTTTAATTTTGAGTGTCCAGAAAACATCCTTTTTCAACATTAAGGAGATATTGACCTGAAACTTTGTGCTCAGTGCCTTAACTTTTTCTTATATTAAATAAAAAAGCATCAGAACTCCTCTTCGAGCAATTCACTTTCTTCCTTAGTTATTTACTCACGAAAATGATTCATTATGTTCTTTAATCTTTATGCATACATTAGTGCATTATATATTCACTATGGAGAGAAAGAAACCAGAAAATATTCAGAAATGAACAAATGGAAATACAACTATTCTGTCAAACCACACTCTTCTGGAGAAATTATCCTAGTAAAAGGTTTCAATACAAACATAAGTAAAGACATGCCTACAATATAGAATCTTCCCCGAGTTTACCAGATTAATGGTTGGTTCAAGGTTGTTTATGGACTCCTTTTTTTGTATTGGATGATTTTGGTTCCGACCTGCAAAGGTGTTTTCTAATACAATTCTTTTTCATTTTCCCAAAACAAATTAATGCATAAACGATTAGCAAAAATATAGGTGGTGGCGTGTTTGCTGCGAAGTGCTCGGCTGAGGGATCAGAGGAAACCTTAAAAATCATGGAAAATTTCACATGAAAATCAGATATCGGATTGATATCCATTCACTTAAAATGGCAGTGCATACATGTATTTCCTGGCATTAGGAGCTTCTGTATGTAGTGCCGTCTTCAATGATTGAATTTCAATAACATGGGTCATTCCTTGTAGTGCACAAGTTACTAATACTCTCAATTGAGATTCTGAGAATACAAAATAGTAAAAGAAAACTTCTTTTCCACTTCCTTACCTTTTCCCAAGGACAGAAAGACATGCTTTCATCGGTACAAGCTAAATCTAGGAAAGGATAAGAACAATTATTATACATATCAGATAGGCACATAGAGTTCCTCATAACAAAACTTTATGCATAATTTAAAAAAAAAATAGACATGTAAGTGATTCTTGAAATCGTCTCCTTTAATTTTCTGAAAGGACCTGAAGGCTTCAAACTTGGATAATGCAGGCAATATAGACCAGAAACATGCATCTACCAGTTAAGCAAATGATATGATGGTCTAAGCTATTGGGTTATCCTTCTTTTCGTCTTTTCCTAACTAATTTGATTATATTAGATTCTCTTGAAATACACTCTCAACAATCAATTTAAGAAGAGAAACAAAAAAGACTTATTAATTTAATTTAACCTAAACTAGTTCTAATGATATCATTAATTAAATAGATAGAAATTTCATAATAGAAAAAAGATTTAAGATTGCTCAAACTTAGATGTTAATTTAAGTTGTTTTAAATTTTTAATAAACTCTAAACTTTTATAAGAAATGATCTCCAGTTAGGCAGATATATGTTCTGTAATACGACTATTAAAGCCTATTAATTTGGAGATTTAGAACCTTATACCATTGCTCTTTAAGATAAAAAAATTTAGAAGAAATATCAACAGAAGTTGTGTTCACACATTGGATATCTAGTAATGATACTTAAGAACATTAAGAAACTTCCAAGGAAAAATGTGTAGTGACTCAAATCAATGGGATGATGATGCTTTAGGCTGCAAGCAGACGCCTGAAGACTATTGTATACCGGTAATACGATGAGTTGTGTAAAGATTTTGCCAAGAATAGAGCATTACCAGTCTATTCCAGCTTGCTTTATTGTTTACTAATGATATCTATAAATGTGAGTGTGTGCATATATATATATATATATTATGTATTCGTATACATGTACCTCTTTCCTCTAATTTCTTCAGACATCAAGAAACCAGATTCACTATGAAGATCCTACGAGATACGGTACCCTGAATTTTAAACAATCAACATGAGATTGAAGTATTCGAGTTCAAGAAAGACAATTTACTGAAAGTGGTCATGGTTTTCATCTATTCTCAATTAGCCTCATTAAAGTTCTCTAAAGAAGAAGATGAAGAAGGAAAGAAACTTACACTAACAAGAAACACAGTGATAGCATAACAGGAAATTTACAACATAAAAACACGGTGATAAATCTTATTTATTTCTAACCTAACTTGGTTGTCTCTCTCTCTCTCTCTCTCTCTCAACTCCCAACCATCACCATTATAAACTAGCTAGCTAGATGTATCATGAATCTGCCTCTTCTTCATTCTTAATGTTGTCCTAATCCATATTAATGTTCTCATGTGACGCATTTTTTGTTTCTGATTGCTACCTAATAAGGTGGTCTTCCATGAGTCCAACCTCCATATCCCTCATGGCTAAGTTGTCCCCCATTAGGCACCAAATTTGGAGGCAAATTGTACAATGGCATGGATGTTGCCGGATCTCCCATTCCCGCGGCGCCACCATTACCACCAACACTAAGCTGACCTTGCCCAGCTCCACTACCACCTTCCTCTTCTTCCTCCAGTGGCAACCTCTCATAAGTGGCATTTGAAAATGTTGCTGCAATCAGCATTACTGATCCAGAGGCCACAAGAGATCCCACTACACTACCGCCCACCACCTGCCCTTGACCCCCCGAGAGATATATAGTCAACCCGGTCGCCCCTGGAGGCGCAGGTCCAGGCAAGAAAGCACCGGTCAGCGACAAAATTTCAAACCTACCGTGAAGTGCCATGACAGCTCCAGGAGCAGAAGGTTGCTTAAGGGTTACACTGGTAACCATACCACTTCCACTTATCACACATACCCCTCTTTGCCTCTTCCTTGCAAAACAAGCTAAGCTCTCAACTATATCAGACCCATTAGCTATTTCCATTACATGACTTTTGAGGGCATTAGGGCTATCTCTGGTTACAAAAATGGGAGGTTTAGGTTTATTCTTGGAACCCGGTGGTCGGCCCCGTGGCCGGCGAGCTGGGATTTCTATAGCGCCTTCTTTAGGCTCATCGCTGTGTTCCCTCTCCTCTTCTTGCTCTTCTTCTCTTCCAATACCACTCTCTGTTGCTTCTCTATTACTGTTGGAGATGGATATACCTAGATCTGGCTTCTTCAACGGAGATGACGAGCTTGTCGAGGTATCCATTCCCTGAAGACCCACTTGTCCCGTCCACCACGGGTTCGCCATGTTTGTCAACAGTCAGCTAGTAGATGATTAATAAGCAACGGCGGCCTGTAAGATCGGAACTTTCTCTCCTGAGTAGTATGGGAAATTTTAGATAAACTGATTCTTTACATAGAGTACACACATCAATCCGACAAAAGGGTTGATTTTGGATGAAACTAAGAATGTATGCAAGGATATGATCTATAGAGGAAACAGAAAGAGAGAACAGAATAAGTAAATGGACTTCCGTTACAAAAGAAAAGGAGCAGAAGAAAAGCAGCTAGAATAATATTACTATTCAAGTATAAAGGAGATTGAAAGTTTTGAAACCTAGCTTGGAGTTATTGGAGCAAGATCGAAAAGTAAATTGGAAGAGATGATCACTTTTCAAAGACTAGTCTTGCGTATTATTGAGGTTTATATCTGTGCATAATTATATATACGCGGATGGATGTTAATGGAGTATGGCTTTGATTTAGCTAGAGTGTGTGCTTCTTGTAATTTTATCGTATCATGTAGCCCCCTTGTTCTCCATGTCCTCTCTCTCTTTTATCACATTTGTCCTTAATATCTAATACAGGATTATATATAATGAGATTCATACGTATATATAAAGAAAATAATTGCGCGCGGGACAAGCATTATCTCAAAGAATATTGCATTAAATAAACCAATACAAACTTCCCAGTACTCGTATTTAAATGTTGTTTTATGTTGCGTTTGACCAACAAAAGCTAAGTTAAGCTTTTTAGTTTACTCAAACTCTAGGTAATTATTTCATTAACTTCATAATATGATGTATACGTTGTTGTGGTTATACAATGTTTTAAAAAGTAACTTTCCCTATTTTATGACATATATATACTTTAAGTACATACATATTTCTGTTTGAATTTAATTATTTATGTATTTTTCTAATTTTAATCTCTCACGTTCTTATTATTATACTTATGTTCAATTATTAAAATTATATGTTACTTTCAAAGTCAATAAATTTGAAATTATTCATTAATTAGATTTAAAAATAATTTTATTGTATGTTTCTCATATTATTTTAATCAGCTTTAGAATTAACACGTTCAGTTTCTACGTTTGATCCTTCCTACATAAATTGAGTCTTTGACACTCCCTCCCCATGAATAGGAGGTCATGGAATTGAATTTTCACTTGAAATGAATTAAGATTAAGGTATACCTAGAAGATAGTTGTTGTGTGATATAAAATTAGGTTATTCAGTAAACTCTATATATATGTGAGTGTTGGTGAGTGCGAGATATGATCAGAATCTGGATCGAAAATTAGGGCTTTTAGGCGTGGGGCCTCGTGCTCATGAGATGGTGGGGTGCACGTCCTCCTCGTATTTCCCGACATGTATTAGGAGATGCTTGTGAATATAATTTTTTTAACAAGAAGAAAATGTTTTTAAAAGTTACAGTGTTTCAAGAGGTTTAGGCCTTCTTGTCCTTTTCCCATTATTCGTATAATTACTTGCTTTGACTCCATTTTATTTCATGCAGAAGGCAATCAAGATTTCGCATTTCAGTAACTTTATATATTGACTGGGCTGCTGTTGTGGGTGGTGTCTTACGCAGTTTCAATGGCTCGTGGTTGGTCGGTTTTGCTCACAATCTTGAAATCTATTCGGTTACAAGTGCGGAATTATGGGAGTTGCTTGATGGATTGCAAATCGCTTGGAGTATGGGCATCAAAAAGGTCGAGGTTGAGGGTGACAACATGTCGGTGATTCAATGGCTCAATAACCCTATTCAGGTGGGTACGGACAATGCTCTCATCTGCAGCATCCGGGAACTGATGTCCCGCAGTTGGCAAGTCAAGATTCATCACGTTTTTAGGGAGGGAAACGCTACAGCGGATGCTATGGCTCGGATCAGACCTGAGGTGTCTTTGGGTATGGTGGTTTTTCAACAACCCCCGAATGCTATTCTGCCAACTCTCAATAATGATCGCATGGGTGTTCGTCGCACTCGGCACATTACTCCTGTTGCTTGCTCTAGCTAATTGTTAGCTCTTTTATTTACCAAAAAAAATAAAGTCCTTCGCCAAAGTTCTAACAATAAATTGACACGCTTTATCTCCACTTATAACTAAGTCGATGTGACCCTTCGGCTAGCTGAACCTATACAACAACTAACTTTTCAAAATAAGTCAATTGAAAATGTTAAATTAATTTTGATGTAAAGAGAGAGAGAGTTAAAGGTGACATTTTTTATGTTAGAGACAGTGTGCCGCAACACGAGGTAGGGAAAGACTTGGGTTCGTGCTACATTTTTTCATTTTATCATCATACATTAATAAAATGATATCTTTTTATATTATATGATAAGTTCGGACTTCAAACTGGCCAAAAGTTGTGAAGCTCAACTTTTTGTCGAACGTTTTCTTCATGTCATTCCTTACAAACTCTATATGATGCTTTTGGTAACTACAGTAGTGCATAACATTGCAAAAGGAACTGTTAATGCTTAATCTACATTAACATGACTTCTAACCAAAAAGATGTCCATGACATTGCAAAAGGAGCCGAAAAACAAACTCTACTTTCTCAAAGGCTAACAAAATTTCGTCTTCTCATAACAGTATATGAATGCACACTGAAGGTCCATGAGAAGTGCATGCCATTTTAGAGCTTATAACAGGAAACAACTGATCATTAACAGAAGAACTGGATCCCAGCAACACGAGACAATGCAAAATGTGCAGGAAGAGGTGCTTCTTTTTATTTGTATTGCAATCCTTAGCGCAGCGAAGCTCCCTAAGGACATACCAGCCATGAGGGATGTTGTAACAATGCTTCGCTAGACAAAGCTACGAGGAACAGTGCCTGTCATAATGGAATACAGCGGTAAAAGCCAAGAGAAGCGTATTCTTACCAACTCACCAGTAGTAGGAATTAGTCAGGAACAAGTTTCTTGAAGTTTTTTCCTTGCGGTTCTCTCCAGTGTTTATCTTTTTCCTAGAAACCACAATGGACCACGAGTTTAGAGACAGCTAACAACTAATAGGCACACATGAGCATTTATACGTAATTGGATGCAAAAAAGAATTGAGCTAGATATATTTCAAGCACGTGGTAGCTAACCTCAAGTTTATCAAGCCTGAAAATATTGGCTGTATAGTAAATTCAAGAAGAAAACAACTCTAAAATTCACGAGCTTATGCAAATGATTATTTTTTGAATTTTTGAAAACTTAAAAAGAAAAGGTTTAAAGTTTCTTATAGTTCTTTTCACATCAATGTCAATCCTTCAAAGTTTTTAATCAAGTTCCAAATTTTAAAAAACTAACTCGGTGCAAAATGTTTATTTCGACTGGAAAAGGATAACGTGGCAAACAAAAACATTAAGAGATTTGAACAGATGGTTCTGCCCTTTGACTTTATTCAATTGTGATAAAATTAAGTATTTCAAATAAATATTCATTAGAGATAATTTTCTCAAGTTTTAAATAATAGTTTCATATGCGCAATTATTGTTAGTTTTAAATCAAACAAACTCTTCAGCAGACATCTTGTTTTTAGATGAAGAAATGTTTTACACTGCTAAATTACACTTTTAAAAGGATTGAAAGTTGATTGAAAAAATTAAATCGTGCACTAATGTGGAAAAACTCAAAAAGAATGAATTTATAAAAACAAATAAGTGATCTCTTATTGACAGGCATTCTTGCACTAGTGAAAAAATGGCAATAGTATGTTACATTTCATTAGCAAAGACCAAGGAGTTGTTGTAACTTTGAGGTGAGAAGGAAATAAAGAGGCCTTTCATCAATTCAGACCTAATTCTTATACTTCAAGTTCAGTTTGTAATAAAATCTACAAAAATAAGAAATAAATCTGGCTCATAACAGAGACTTTTGTACCATTAAGGATGTACCTGTGGTAAGAGCCAATATTCTCTTCATTTTAGGCAGAAGCACCAAAAAGAGCAGGTCCTGATCCATTCCCTACATCAAGGAAGCTGCTAGAAATCGGCTGAAAAAAGATAAAATGTAGAACACATGCTTAGTCCACCTGAAAAACTGAAATTAATACTTTGAAACAAGATTTTAAATAACATAAATTGGAATTAAAATTAATTCCTACTAAAATGAAACCAAAATCCGTGCTCAATAACTTTTGAAAGTAAATGCAATCTAGTAACCAGTACAAAACCTTCATGTAATAACAAACAGTACAAAACGTTGTCATTTTTCCAGTTAATTTCTCCTCATACAATTGCTTTTAGATCCTTGATAGTGTGTAATCCTCATTAGGGATTTCCTACAAAAAATGGGCACGCTTTGCTCTTAAAGACTCTGAAAAGTACTTGTCCAAAGAAAATATATATTTGCATGGAAACATAATATTCATGACCCCCGTTTGTTGTTTGGTCTCTGACTTTTATAGTTAAGCAACAACTTCTAAACCCTACGATTTATTTGTGTCTATTTTGTCAGCTCATAAATATGGTTGCATTCTTTAGTATTTAGAAAGAACTCATTGTGCAGGCCACCAAAGAACTAGAAAACATTTGTGCAGGCCTCCAAAGAACTAGAAAGCAATCGTCATAGGTATTTCCCATGAAACATCTTAGTAAACTATATTCTGCAACATAGAAGTAATAATTACCAATACTCAAGCAACAGCCCTTCCATTTATATTCTGTATTTTCTTTTTCTTATTTCCAGTTTCTATTTAAGATGTCTCCAATAAAGTTCAGTTATCCAACAAATAGTACTCTTCTGAACTGCAAATAATATCAATTTCAAAAAGGCCAATTTTCTTAGACCCTGTTGCCCTAAACTCAACAATTTACATTCCAAACTACTTGGAAGATGCCTCCAATGAAGTTCAGTTATCCAACAAATAGTACAATTCTGAACTGCAAATAATAACTATTTCAAAAAGGCCAACTTGCTTAGACCCTGTTGCCCTAAACTCAACAATTTACATTCCAAACCACTTGGAGGTAGCCACATTTTAATAGTGTAAGCATCCCACAAACATAAGACCTATTGGAAAGCAATCAACTACTTTACTAGTTTTCAACACTAGTTGGAACAAAATCTCAACTTTTCTTTACAAAAGCACAAGTTGCATATCTATGCACAATAACCTTTACCAGACAATCCACGCTATTGTAAAAAGATACAGCAAAAAGAGGAAAGAAAAGAGAAATGTTGCTAAATGCTAAGAAGAGCATCCTAAGATGAGGTGCAAAATCTGAATTATACTGCAAGCAGATTGTTAGTACACCTCCAACCTGTACACATACCTCTCTATACTTGGCCTCTAAAAGAGAGAAGGGCTCCTTCTCCCGCACCCCGCCATTACTTTCAAGCGTTCTTTCTAAATCCTGTAAGTTAATGTTAAGTTGTGTTAGAATTAGCAAGAGTGCATAAGCACCTCATATTTTCTGGAAAAGCTTTAGCAAAATGTCAGCTACCAGTTACAAGAGCGAAGAGTCAAAATAAATGATCTTCTTGAATAAAGTACACCAGTTAAAACAGTTTTAAACTGCTAGGTCTTTACCTTGCCAGCCAATATCTCAAATTCGAGCAGTTCTTCAACAATATTTTCAAGAACTCGACGATTTTTCTGAAGCATTTCTTTTGCTTTAAAATATGCCAAATCATAAATCTGCAAGAATAGAACTTCCAAATGTTACTAAAAGAAATGCTGTCTTGACAACTGGAACCGGTCAGAAAGGATCATAGTCCTAAACTATCAGAAGAAAATGTTTACCTTTTCAACTTTAGCTGCCATTTCGTACTCATAGTTGTTACCCATGCTTAACGATGTACCCTAAAACAGTGTGTAGAACATCCACTTGTAAATGGTATGCTTGAAATCTTTTAATTTTCTGAGTTTCAGAAAGTTATATCCAATATTGCCAAAAGCAGCACATGACCTAATCACATGGCATTTCTAACAAATTTGATTGTAATTATTGCTCAAGCAGGAGCAAAACAATTAAACAACATAAGGCATACTTTTTATTTGCTTTTAACCATATTTTGAGCTGAAAAGAATTTGGATTACCGCATTGTTACTAAAATAAATAGCTGGACTATCATCAGGACCCCATCCATACTGAATCACCATCCGTGTAGCTATCTAGTACAATTTGGAGACAACATTAGATACATGGCTTACTGAGATGATATAGAAGCATTGATAAGCATTTAGTTGGGTGACAGTAACCTCCTGGGCCTGTTTCAGTTCTGCAGCAGAAAGAAAGTTTTCTTCTCCAAAGGGAAGTAATAGTTGGGATGCAACATATGAACCAAAACAAAATACTAGCTTCTTTTCAAGATATGATCTCGACTCCAAATTCCCATTCAAGGACCCTTCGCTCCTGGCCTTACTAATCTTTGTGCATCCAATTCCCTGCAAAAAGAGAAATTAAACAGCTTCCCTCTTTCATTCTGTGAGTCCGGAAAATATAGTGATTATCGACGGTCATTTTCCTAAAAATATTGTTTTCAGAAAGAAAACACTATTATTAGCCAGAAAATAGAACATATACACACGTAAGAAATTCCTGGGTAATTGACCCCTGGAATCTCTCACAACAACATCAACTAATTCCTGAAACAAAATTATCTAAAAAAATATGTCTGGTTGATTTTATTGCTGTTAAAACCCATTCCTTCGCCCATTAGGGCTGATTTGTTTTTATTTTTATTGCTCCTAGCAATTGCTTCTCGTTATGTTAATTTTCGTTATATTGTAAAATTGATTCATGTTGAGCTAGTTTTTCCTAGCTCATATACAAATGACATGAATCTGATATTATAATTTCCATATTTCTTGTAGCAAATTGGCATGCCACCTCACTAAATGGCTACGAGGATTATCCATCTTTTAGTAGTTCCAAATCCATCCCTTAGAGAACAATTGAAATAAACTTGGTTACAACAAAAATTACTAACCTGCCAAGAACAAGGCTCCAACCATAGATTATCAACAATGTCAAAGTTGGGTAATAGAATTGCAATAAGACCACGACCAGCAGCCCAAACAGCATGTGGGAACTTGGCCTCCCTTGTCCACTGTCACGTTTTAAACTCTATTAGCTGACTAGTAACATATCAGATGGAAGTGATGTTCTGCACATTATTGCAAAAATCTTTTGTACGATCACTACAGCCTCTGAAAGAAAACCACGCGGATTTCCAATTTCTAACTAAAGCAGAGAGAATGAGAAATGAAAGAGGGGGAGACTCATTGCTTGGTTTCTATCATAGTCAGACTTAGCTACATCATCTCCCAATATTAGGTTCCTATAACACACCTGAGACAGAAATCTATTGTGTTAAAAAGATCACATTTTCTTTGTTAATGAAAAGTTGGTAAGTGTCACGAACCTACATGCTGTACACCAAATTAGGCAGCCCTTTATACCATACACAGTCCTACAGAAGGCAAGCTATTTCTACAAAGGAGAAGCTTGCATGCATTGCCATATTAGAAGGGGACTTGAGTTCAAATATCATTCTTTCACAAGAAACCACTAAAAAGCACAAAGGGCAGAGATACCTCAATGCTCTTCAGTAAATCACATTACAAAGGATTTTGAATTATTAAAAAAGTTAATATATATCTTTCACAATTTCCGTTTCTTTCATGGCATCTTTGTCAAAAGTTGAAACTAATAATACGATATATGGTAATGTAATAGTATGCAAACAGTATAAACTAAATAAAGCAAAGGACAATGTCATGTCTCTAAATAACTTGTCATAAGAGTATAAGTCAGTCTAATGGTAATTAAAAAAGAGATATAGGTAACTCTGTGCGTTGCCTTATAAAAAGGAGTGGAACATGCTAGTACATGGAAAAAGAATGTCTAAACATTATTCTTAACCTTGTAATAACAACACAACAGCTTACATCAATAGGGGGATTTAGGAGTTCCATTCCATTGCTTATCTGACCATATGGCTCCATTAGATCCACCACATTCTCGAGATCTTCTTTCGTCAATGCTAGTCCCAGATGATTCACCAGCATTCTACTCAATTTCTTTGCAGGCTTAGTTTTCTGAACCCATTTAGGAATAAATCTGCTGAAAGTCTACAACACAAGTTGAGATATAATTAGAAATCCACTGCTATAGATGAATCAGAAACAGTCAATATAGAATTGGAATTTTCTTTTGTGATAATGTCTATCTTCATTACACGTGTTTCAAAAGCAATTAATGTAACTAAAACAGACGTAACAAAATAATAGTTGTAGACAACTTAAGAATTCCAAGTGATTCACTATGTTAATGAAACTCTTTACAGATTAAAAAAACTTATATCAAAACATAAGACTTAGACTTTTTGTTGAATATGTCTCCTACCGCAAACCAGCTACAGTAGCTCATGAGCTCATCTTGGTCGAGAAATTTGCTCCTAAAGGCACTACCTTCTAAAGCAACTGGAACAAGTTTTAATTCTATAGGTCTTAAAAGAGCAGTCTTCTCGGCAACCTGAAAAATTCAAAAGATGATCAAAGAGAAACAATATGTAATAATTAAGTTTGGTAAATTCATAAATTCATCTAATAAATTGGCTTCTGAGAATTGTAGTTAGCCAAAGATGCATATCGAGAAACAAGCAATTTTGGGGATAAGACAAAAAAGACAATCTCCTAATTGGGTGTATTTGTACTGCAAAGAAAAAGTATCATGGTCAGATAAAGGACTGAGCTAGTGTACAAAGATATGCATACTTACGTCATCTCAAGGAATAATGATTAAACAGAAATCTGTAAATTAACAAACACTTGGAAAGAGTAAAGGTGAAAACAAAATTTTTCTCAGAATTATTTTAAACAAAAAAATGTGAATTGGCACTAGAAAAAGACGTGAATGTCATCTCAAGAATATCTGCACATTCAAGAATTACCTTCTTCCAATCTACATAGTCAACAAGATCCTCATCCATGGACTCTTTTGCAGCCATATGTAAAATCTTCTCCCTTTCTGCTTGAGTCGGTTGCTGAAGATAAAATACCCTATCCATCCGACCAGGCCTTTGTAAAGCTTCATCAATTTGTTTGATGTTTCTAGTTGTCGCCATCAAAACAACCCCATCTTGTTTCTCAAACCTGTACAAGTATAGTGTAGCTAACAGGATGAGAAGGATACCAAATAAAAAGAAAGATTATGAGTTGTAAACCAGTAGCATTTAATTTCCATGCAAAACCACAATTAATGCATTGCAAAAACTCCAATTGGCATTAAGGAAATAAGATGACAACACAGCTCCACAAGTTAACACATTAAAAAATTAAAACAAAAATGAGAGCAAGGAAGAGAGGGAAATAGAACAGAGCCATATATTGCAAAATCACATTGGGTATCAAGGTAAAAACAAGTTAGCCAAGAAAAATATGTTAGTCTATAGGCCATAAACTTTTTGATGTTCAATCTCAATTTTCTCCAAGGAGTAGGTTTTAGTCTATAGGCCATAAACTTTTGATGTTCAATCTCGATTTTCTCCAAGGAGTAGGTCCAGGAGAAAGTATACAGATTTACCCTTTAAGCCTCTCCTCCACCCACAATAAGTAATATCAAGGAGAAAAAGAAACTCAAAATCAAATTGAGAACAGAATAGTTGGTTAACATAAGCAACTAAATAGTATTAACTTTATATTCTTCCAATGAGGAATTCCCTATAGAAAAGAAAAATAAGTTTGCATGACATTTGCACGTTATCACCTCAAAGTATATCAAGGACTTTGGTCAAGCTGCAAAATACTCAGGGAATTACCCATCAAGTTCCACTAGAAGTTGATTAATGAAGGCCTCGTGATCCTGTTTTTTAGTATGAATGAACTTGCCACGGACACCGGCGAAAAGGTCAAAATCCTCCACAAAGATGATCACAGGTGCCTAGAAGTGACAATTGACAATTAGCAAATATAGAATGAGCATGTTTAATAGATGTACATGTTTCTCTCATGGAAAAGGAACATTAATTAATTATCAACAATTATGCAGTGAAATTCCAGTTATAACCATTTTTGCAAAAAAAAAAATTCAATTCTGTACCTCAAGCTTAAGCCATTTACATACCATCAGCAAAAATTACAGCCTACTGCCAAAGCTAAGGTAACAAAACTCAATACTTTCTAACATAGAACTTCATTAGAACTTGCTGAAAAATGTAGAACAAAAAGGTTTCTAAAGAACAAAGTTAAATTCCAAACGTGCAACATGTTGGCAGACGTTTCTACATTCAAAAGAAGATTTTGAAATGAAATCTTACAAGGACTTGATGAAGACTATTTACTGCACAACAAAGACTTTCAGAAAGCTAAATTTTCTCTTCCAAACAGACTCAAATAGAAAATTCACCCTTAGCTGTAGCAAAAGTGATTAAATTACCAATCTTGTAACGCAGGTAATTTTGAAGTTAAACAAGCTAGTTTTCCATGTTATAGTGACATAATATGTAAAATCCTTGTGTCTTTCAGAAAATTCAAAGTCTAAACCAGAAACTTCTCACAAACAGAAATACAAACCCGGCCAGGAAGAAACTACAATTGTGAAACAGAAGCATTCATCATTAAAATTCAGAATAACCAGAAACTTATCACCATTCTCTCCTATCACACTAAATATCCGCAAAGCAATGCAGAAACGAAAGGTAAAGAGTATGGAACAACCAAATCCCTAGCGGTTTGAAATAGTTCTCTAACATTCGATGCACTTTGGCCAACCCATAATCCAGCCTCCAATTGCTGGGCTTTAACTTTGACAACAGGCACCTTAGCTTCTGCAGCAATAGCCAGTGCTAGAGAAGTCTTTCCTGTTCCTCTCTCACCTACAATGAGAACTCCCTGCAATATAACCTCAAATGTTTTACAAGTTGGCATGACCAAATTAGAAATAAACGTCTACCCGGAAGCAAAAATTAACACTCTTAAGACTCAGAAACATCCAAAGTTCAAATTACACTTCCAACAACCACATAAGAGAACCGTAATATGCAGATTAAATCAATCAATGTCTTCAATTTAGTTGGAAAACCTTCAGCTGAAAACTACCAAAAATGGTGGAAGGAAATCCCTTGATCCTGATCAGCCTCACAATTGTAGTCTCCAATTACACACAATATGACTATCATGCAGCAAATACTATCTAAAATTGCACCCTGATGAAGCCAAGTTAACCCAATCTAGAAATAACATCCAAGAAACTTGATCCTTACGATTAAGACTTATGAGAAACACTGGAAGTCTTGATCACTGCCAACAAGATGTGATTGCATAAACTTATTGCATCACAGCTTAATTCTTAGATAGCATAAACTTATTGCATCACAGCTTAAATCTTAGATAGCAGGTCTGAGATAACCAAAGAAAAGAAGGCGCAAGATGAAACAACGACATGCATGAATACAATTTTACTATTGATAAAGTCAAGAATAACATACCCGAGGTGCACGGGCACCCATCTCCTGGAATGCACTAGGATTTTGTAGAAATGCTACAACTTCACTGATCTCCTCTCTCATAGACTCAATGCTAGCAAAATCCTTCAAAGGTATAGGAGGATTCTTCACCCTCTGGAAAGCAGTTCAGGCTATTATAATCCATTTTAACAAACTCATAAATCAGATAGTGCCTATGAAATAATTCTGAACCTTCATTCGGTCAAAAGCACTTCTAATAGGATCGACTCCAGCCTTCTTTTTACGTTTGATTCTCTTGACCTTGTAATTAATGTAGGCTTTCTGCAACATAGCATAAAGAGAGAGAACACTGAAAAACAATCAACTAGAACTATGGTCCTGGAGCAGAAGCACTATTGAGCAACTAAACTCCAAAGCAAAGTTGGTCAAAATCTATAAACAAGACCAATGATGTTTTGTTTCTTAGTCAAAGAGAGACCAGTTATGCAGGTAAAAAGTGATTCAATGGATCCCACAAATGATCATGTAAGGCCAACCCAAATCCCAAAACTATAACTGGAGTATTGAATGACAAAGCATGTGAAATCAGATACAGAAATTACTGACAGCAGATGAGAAAATATTGTACTACTACAGAATGTTAACAGCAAGAAAGGTGAGCTCAGTATCATTTGGAGTGGGTAAGACACCATTGGAAGTCCCAATTCAGGTAGAAACTCACAGAATTGAACTTCGTAAGCAAGATTAAAAAATATAATAAACTTGGAAATCAATGATCTTTAAATTGTACTTGTGAAAACCTTTCACTTTTGGGACACTCGGAATTGGAATTTGACCCTAAAAATGCATATTACGCTGTATGTGTCAAATGCAATTAGAATTTTGATTCCAAAGAACTTAAATGGAGCTATTTTTGTTAAAATTCCAATTCTTAAGATGAACATAAAAAACCCAGTTCCTAATAACCTGCTTCTCTGTAAATTATATTCACTAAAACTTACTGTAATTGCAATTGAAATCAATTCAAAACAATTCCAGTTCCAAATTCAGGATCATCTAAGAAGCAATTACAAGTTTATAGTAATAAATTTGGCAATTCACAGGAAAAAGCAGCAAGAAGAGAATTCGGAGTACAGGAAACCCATAATAAATAAAGATAATGCTAACTAAAGGGAGGAGCAACAAAGTCCACTTTTACAATGAAATCAACCCTGTTGAGAACCAAGGCTTATCTTTACATTTGAAAAGTAAATTTTCCAAGGTTTTGAATTCTAGAAAGAATTAAGAAGACTACCACTGAAGAAAGCCATAATAATACAAATAATATGAAATAAACAAAATAAGTTTGAGCTATCATTCTCTAAATTTTGACAAATTCCAACTTTACTAAAAGAAATAGTGATATGAATATCTTATTCAAATTCCATAAAGTATTATGACTTATAGTGATAGCTGCAAAGGGGAGTATATTAATTCAGCTATTTCATCTGCACATTAACATCCACTTAGCGCAATGGGCAACTCATGAAACACTTGAGCTTTATAATAATGTTATAGTTTTATACACATTGGCTACAGAATTAAAAGAATTGCATCCGTTACTTCTCGCTCCTATTTGGTTTAAAATTTCCTTAAAGAACCACAATATCTACACTTTCCTTTGGAGGTAGTAAGTTTTAACTTTCAAGACCTTGATTATAATGTTACAATTTCCACGTCATTTTTTTCTTGAAACCTAGTAACATCAAGAATCAAAACTATTCACCAAAACCAAAGTAAAGCTCTTCAAAACCGAAGCAGTTATCAATAGCATTGGCAATGATCATGAGAAGGAACAGAACCTTATAGTTTTTACAACACGCAGATTAGGAACAGTTTAAAATATTCAGAACTTGAAAAGGTTATTAAAACCAGAAGAAAAAAGGATAAAGTCGTACCACTCTCTGCAACTTCCTCAAGTTTGGATTTTTGCGTAAAGGTCCAAAACCAAGAAGCCTTGGAATTTTTTTCTTCATAAACCGTAATACATGGTACACAATGTATCCATATATGAAGGTTCTAATGATGAACCAAAAGTACCACTGAAAGCCATCTCTTTTCCTGGACCTAAAACTCATTTCTGCCTCAGATTGCCATCTCAAGTACCATGTTGAGGCAACAGATTGACCAATTTCCTCTGGCCAAGCCATTCCCAGTCTCATCCTTACCTGTACAAGAAGAGGAAGCTTAACACTATTGAAACATACGCATGCAAATATAATCACTTGTGAAACAAGTCATAAGCTTTGAATAATCAGTTACCGAGAAAGGAATGAGCAACTCCAGCGTAGGAAAAATTATCACCATCATTATATCATCATTGAGATTTTTAATTTTTTCTAACAACAATTCTCTCCCAGTTGATACGACTCTGTTCTTCCACAACTCATTTAGGCATTGGCAAGTAAGCCTTATCATTAAGAGAAACTGTTGATGGAAATTCAATTCTGAGAAAGGGATCCACATCAGATACACTGCAGTTGGTATACCATTTGCAAGTAATTTCATGTAGAGCCCATCAAAACCTCCAAAATCTTCAAAAAGCATATCAAATTCCTGGAGTAAAACCATTATGATTTATTATTTTGGTAGAATGACCTATTTATATGAAAGAGATGAATTTGACAATATCCTATATAACCTTAACGTCAACATAAAATTCCTTTTCATCTCCTTTCAGTGTCATATACATAGCACCCCAATCATGCCTGATTCGAACGTGTTCCACTAATTTTTTTGATACAACATGTGGAACAGCCAACGGGTTCATTTCCCACCTTTTCTTCTCATCATTGTACCAAGTATTTGCAATCACTCTATCTCGATCCAAAAGAATTCGTTCCTACAATCAATGTATACCGCATGGCTGATGATTAAATAAAATCAAAATGATATTCAAATATCATGTAATAAGACAAATAGCAGAACATAGAGATATACAGAAAAGATAGACTTTCAAATTCAGTTTCCTCACATTGAAAAAAAAAAGAATGTAAAGTAACAAATATTACATGGATACCTTCACCATTTACTTTCTTTGACTGATAAAACTAAACCCTGTATCTGCCTCAAGATTATAAGTAAAACTTCCAACAACAAGCTATTAATAGAGAACTAAATGTCACGACATAATTCTACACATTTCAAAAGGGAAAAAGAATATCAATATCACTTGACAAGAAGAAAATTTCAACTATTGAAGGAAATAGAACAAATATCAAGGTAGGAAGAGGTGAGGTTGTGGCAGCTTATATGCATTCTAGCTTAGATTTAAAAAAAATTCAACGCTTTCTGATGAATAGGCACAGTTCATGTGAGTGCATAATCTAGCTACTTGAAAAGCTTGTGTGGAAGTGTCCTGTATAATTAAATGGAAACTAGACTTCAAGGGTCATAACAAAATCACATGATTCCTTCAAATTTACATTGTTTTTTTTAAGTCCAAATGGCACATCAATTAGCTACCTGCTTTTGGGCCACATAGTGTTTACCAAAGTCAACATCTTCCAATAATTTTCTTTTCAGGTCGGCCTTTGATTCTTCACGCCATTTCTTCCAGCCATGGTACAAACGGAGACGTGCAGCCTTAGGAACCACAATTTCTTTATCTCCAAACATCCACTTCAGCTCAACTTCTGGGTAACCCTTCACAACCTCATCTTCTGGAGTTTTTACAACAAAACGCTTTTCATCACCAAACTTCTTCATCTTTTTTCTCATACGAGCCTCTAGATCCTTCTGTAGTTCACTCGACTCTCTAAGGCCTAGCTTTATACGTATTGCAAAGTCCATTGAATCTTGATCAAATAGAGGTCCAAGGCCTTCAACATCCACGACAGCTGGCAGAATCTTTTGTTCCAGAAATTTTCTCTGTGCAGTTTCCAATTCTTTTTGAATTTCTACTTTGGAGAGCTTGGTTATTGGCCCTTTTTCAGAACTGCAAGAACAATATGCAACGGTCACATAATAAGTTTTAGCACAACACTCCTTTTACCAACAGTGAGTAAGAAAATGATCTAGAGATAAAGGGGCAGAATATAATTTCTAATAAAAACACATAAAAATATTGTGCTAAGTATAGAACGGAGAAGCAATATAGTTAAAAACTGATCTTAGTTGCAAGCTTCAAAATATATCACCTGACTAAAAGGAAAAGAAGCAGGTACTGCATGGCTAATGAGTTAGAACAAAAAATTACAAGAGACGAGCTAAAAAATGCTCATAAAGGTGCACACTGCTTGAAGTTTCTACATCTATTCTGACCACACACCAATACTACTTCAAACAAACAAATGCATCCTCACCTTGCATTTCCTAGAAGGTCCTTCAACATACTTCACCCAATTTCCTAAAATGAAATTTAATATTCCTCCCATGATATTCCCAGAAATGCTTTAGATCTAACTCGTTCAACTATTTGATCTCTATCTATTCACCAGATGCATCTGGTAACCCATTCAAGGATTTCAAGCATATACAACTAAGCGAGATTTGACAAGTATACTGCAATGGTGGTAGCACTAATGCTTTTGATGTTTAACCTTAGTCTGCCGATTATAACTGCACTACTTCCATGGAAACTAACTCAACAAGGCCCACAGGAAAAATTTTGACCAGTACGCTAAAAGCGGAGCAAAAATATTAATCATATAAATAACCATCTTTACACCAGAAATACGATTTCTTTAGTTCGTCAAAACTCAAACTGTACTGAATTACCACTTACCTAGTCTGCTGTCGCTTCAATTCCTGGCTAAACATCTTCACCAACTCGTCACACTCCCTCTCAATAAAGCAAAGCTCTCTAATCCCAACACTCATTGCCATTGTCTCCCTCCGCAAAATTTTATCCTCAATCTGACCAACTCTTTCCCATATCCCACTATACTCTTCCTCCATCACTCTCATTTTCTCCTCCAACTCGTCCATTTTGTCCTTCTCCTCATTTGTCTCTGAATTCTCATACTCTCTCCTCAGCTTCATAGACTCGTCTACCATCTCATCTGCACGATTCATCAAGCTCTCTTTTTCTCTTTTCAACTCCCTCACTTCCTGAAATAACTCTTCCATTATCTCTCCTTGCAACTTCTCCTTTTTTGTTTTCACGGCCTTTAACGCCAACTTAACTTGCTCGAGGGCTCCATTTCCCTTTCTAGCCTCCTCTATGCGCTTCAACAACTTTGAAACCTCCTCTAGCAAACTTCGAGTACTATCTGAATACCCACGCCCCTTTGATTCAGATTGTTCATCCAACTCTTCCTTCAATGCAGCTTCACCAGAAACTGGACCAATAAAAGCCTGAGCAGGCAATGAGCTAACTGAAAAAAACCCAATGGCAATGCAACACAAAGCATACACTATAGACCTTGTAATTCCCTTCATTATGCATCTTTCAGATTTTGTGACACATCCAATTGAGAAATTCGATTGCTTTTCCTGTTTTGAGCTCGCAGGTGGATCCAAAAAGCGACCGTGGGCATGTTCTGACCTTAAAGCTGCTCTTTGGACACTCCAAACCCGCAAAACCCTCGCTAACGGAAGATTCCTACATGATTTAGTGGTGAATTTTGAGGTTCTCAATCTATATCTGATTGGTGGTGAAGAAAGTTTGTGGTTTTGAGAGAAATGGAAGAGAGAAGGAGTGAAAACTGAGGCCATGAGGGCTTAGTTAAGTAACAAGGAGCAGGCAAAGGAAAGTACGAGGTTGTTGGCCATTGTGGGATTGAGTGAAGACTTGTGAGTGAGAGTTTTTGGTCACTTCTTCTGAGTTTCACTAGAAGATAATTGCAAGACTCACTCGGGCAGTTCCATTCGAGGGTGTGACAGAAGCATGGGTACGGGATCGAAGGAGAGTTTGGTCCGGTTCATGTCCATCCGGTTCTTTTCCCTCTCCTTTTCGGTTTAGACTTGCACAAAGTGCGGAACTTTTTTCCTTATAAATCATAACGAAAATATTGGATTTTGGGTCCGTTTTAAAAATTCAACCTTTTTCCTTCTATAAAAGGTATGCTATTATTGTGAAACAATTCTTGATGGAATTTAATATCTTGACAGATTACTCAGTGTTTGTAAATTGAGTTTAATCTTGATACTTGATATTTAAAAGGTGTAAAATTAATTAATTGTCATATTAACGCTTCGGAAAAATAGAATTCACTATAAGTATATTAGTTAAATATAGTGATTATAAACAATTTTCAGGTTTTTTAGTATACTTTTTTTAAAAAAATAATATGTAATTGAGATAATTTAAGAGATTATAAAAAGTTAAGAGGTTGCCCGATTATAATTAACATTCAATTATTACCGATATTTTAAAATTTGAATCGGACTAGTTGGTTCAATAAAAAATAATATGAATTAGCTAGTTATCTGGTTTGGTTTCATTTAATAATTTGTATGTATAAAAACTAGCCGATTTTTTTTTGTTTCCCACGAGGTATTCTAGAAGGGTCTCAACTATAAGAAGGCACCTTTAAGTCATATATTCAAGCTGGGTAGGTTCCTTGCAGGAGGCAAAGCTTTAGCCTCAAGTTTTAAATGACTGTATACATGCGATTCGAACCCACGGCCTCACTTAAGCCAGGAGAGCCCTTTACCAACTCACCTATACCCTGAGGTTTAAAAACTAGCCGATTTATTAGAAAACTAGCTAGTTTATCAATGAATCGGTCGAAATGGTCAATCTATATACCTAAACTTCAGATTTTAGAAATAAAAACTTAAAACTCTCCTCTCCTATACTCTTTGCTCTTCACCATCTTACCCTTCACATATCTCATCGCTTCTATAGAAACATGTAAGTAAAAATGATACCTATGGGTAACCCATAGATTCAGAAATTGAGCCCTATTGACTCTCCTTGGGCAGCTATTATGAACTCAATGGTCGAAGGAGTTATGTCCTCTAACATGCGTAGTTAGTCTGAGATAACGTGCTTGTTGAAGCAACTTCGATCTCCTAATTCCTCTAAGACTAAGCACCGTAATCGAAGGGATTGTCTCTACATCTGACTGAGAAGGACTTCTTGAAGGTTTCAAAGACTGTTTTTATTATGAGGGTTTGTGAAGCTTGTTTGAGTTTAAAATGCAATCTTTCTATTTTCTTGAAATTATTGCTTCTCTTATTGATCTCTCTCTCAGAGTTGTAGTGGCTCTTGGGACAGGTTTCTTCATGATGCAGTGACCATTGAAATTAGGGCTCTCTCTTAGAGATGCAGTGGTGGAACTTTAAACTTGGATGGTTGTCTATGTTATTTCCATAAATGAGTAAAGTATCTAGTGCAACGGAGACAGATTCGGAAAGCCACCGCGGATGGGTAAAGAGTCTAAAAGAGAAGCCCATTCTCTTAAAGCCACTCATTAGAGAATGCTGGCCAAAAAATGAGTTTGTCTGCTACTTTCTTTCACTGGGAATGGGAATAACGCCTGACATATCTCTCAAACGCAAGGTACTGCTCATTTTCTATTTTGGTGCTGCTATTATTGACTTACTGGAGAGGATGAGGGAAGAATATATTGTAGGTTCCTATGAGGTATGGGAACTAGATGGATAGAGCAGCAAAAAAATATAAGAGTTAATGAATGGGTTTTGGAGTGAAATGCTTATTCTAGTTGTCAATCCATGCTTCTATAAAGTTCGAGTTTGTTTAGCTTACTGTGTTATTCAAGGCTTCAATATGTTAAGAGATGACAGATAAGGTAAGGCAGTCAATAGCTTCAACTACAAGAGTAACAACTATAGGAAATAGCTTCTTTATTCTTACTTATTGATTAATTAGTTTCTATAACAGTTAAGCTCTATTCATTTTAATCTCTGATTTTGATAGTTGTGTTATATTACTCTGTTGAAGTATTCAATTTGTTAATCTAAAACACCAAAACTAAAAACTACGCTTGCAATATTTAGGCAAAATAACACTCGACTATTTGAAGTGGGCAAACCTATAAGAATTTGGTAATTGTTGGTGCAAAGTTTAATAAGTGAGTGTGGTTTGATTTCATTCACCATTCTATTGTTGGTCTTCTGTGTATATATATGGTCATTTGTGTGCCTTGATACTTTTTAAGGTTGATCCTATTGGAAAATACGAACAAAAAACTGAATTTAGTAACTTCAACATTTTTATTTCATAACTGTTGTATTTACTTTCAAGTTATCTATGCCGATATTGAAGCATTAAATCCAATCCATTTATATACTTCCCTTGATTGCATTTGTTTGGCATTGAAAGGAAGTTCAAAATTTTTGGTAGGAATGAAACTTCTGTTTTAGAAACATCATTCAAAAATACTGAATATGATTTGAAAGGTATTCCTTGTAGACTTCCTTGGAAGTTTTATATTGCCAATCATTCAAAAATATTGAATATGATTTGAAAGGTATTCCTTATAGACTTCCCTGGAAGTTTTTTATTACCAAATGACCAATTTTTACAAGGTTGGAACTCTTAAGATTTAAAGGTGCCCTTTTAATAATTTCCTAGCAAAACGATGAGCTCACTTGTCAGTATGCGACAAGAACAGTGCAATATAAGAGATGTAAAAATGAAGCAAAATATTTGAAACACAATTTTTTTTGCCCACTCTGATGTAGTTTAAGTGATTTGTTAGACCCTGAACTTTTCATGCAATTTTGAAGTGTCAAGTGACATGAAATGAGAAAATTAGATTGAATAAAGAAAAAGAAAATTTTG
>JANZLC010000003.1:22328733-22345395 GCA_026413385.1 Erythroxylum gracilipes
ATCTATTTTGGATAGTTCATTGAGCATCTCATTATTGAGCATCCTGATGTATTTTGTTTTCAGCATGAATTGTATGATGTATTTAAACAAAGTTGGTTGATGTGTTGAAGTATGTATGACTTCCGCAGTTTTTGACAGTTGTTAATCCCGACAGTTCACCCTGGGTCCAGCCTTGGGGTCGGGACTCAGGCCCAACGGTCTTCGATTGTGTTTTCGTTGTGGATAGTTGGGCTCCAAGAACGGGGTCCGGCACGGATGGCTGGGCTCCGGGACCGGGGTCCAGCACTTGCTATATTTGAGGCCCAATCGGTTGGCTTTCGTTACTTCGAGGAAGTTATGTGTAGCTCTGGTGTCAACTAGAGCTTTCACGACTTTATCACCCACCTTTACTTCCACGAACAAACGTCCCTTCTTCTCGAACTTGGGCACCTCAACTTTGGCTTTGATGGCATTTAAGATTTACAAAGACCCCATCTTGGTCTCTTCACATTGCCATTGCTCCTCCCTTTCTTCAATCAAGGCAGAGAGCTTGCTCTTCTTTGAACAATCTCTTGCTTTGTGTGGTCCCTCATAAAAGAAGCACTTTATCGAAGCTTTTCCCCTTTATCCTCCTTATGGCCACCCTCTTGTGTTTTCCATACTTGTGGGAGCCCTCTTTGCTTTGATGGTTATATCCCCCACTCTTTCCCTTGCCACCCTTGTCTTTATGAGACTTGGGTTTCTCAGGCATCTTGAATTCAATGAGAGACTCGACAATGGAAATGGCAGTGGCGAGGTCTTGTGCATCAAGCCTTTGAATCTCTAGCTTAACCTAATTTTGTAAGCCATCCATAAAAGCAAAGAGTGCTTCCTTACCTAGATAGTTAAGGATCTCCAAAAGCACCTCAGAAAACTTCTTCACATAGTATCGAATGCTCCCCTTTGTGTGAGATGACGTAATTTAGCTCTCGCCTCTGACTTGACATTCTTGGGGTAAAATTGTCTTTTGAGTTCCTTCTTGAACTCATCCCATGTATCGATACTGCAAGTACCCCTCTTGATGTCACCACGCCTTCTCCTCTACCATACCATCGCAGTATCCTTAAGGTAGAGAGTGGCATTGTCGATCTTCTTAGCATCTTCCATGACACCAAGTGCCTTAAAATAGTGCTGCAAGCTCTAAAAAGAAGTTATCAATCTCCTTCACGTTCCTTGACCTACTATATGCCTGTGGCTTTGGAACGTCCACCTTCGAAGGAGCAGTGACTACCGTAGGTGCAACATTGCTTCCCCCTTGAGCAATCACCCTCTTGCAAAGGACTAGCTCATCCACAACCTTTGCAAGTTCTTCCTTAAGGCGAAGAATCTCGTATTAAGGAGTCTCCTCCAAGGCCTTCACTTGGTCTTGACATTTATAAGCAGCAATGTTCAAAGCACCTTGCATCTTCCCTTAGAACTGTTTTTCCCTTTCTCGAGTTCCTCGATGCGTTGGTCTACCTCCTCAAAGTTGTCTTGCCCTTCAGTCACTGCCAGCTCCACCTTCACAAGCCTTCCATTTATGTTTACCAAGACGTCCCTCGACCTTGATCTCTCCTTACTGGTCTTCTTCTCCTCTCAAACATTGGTAATCCCACTTGTTCTCGACATCTTTACTAAGAAATGATGAGCACAACCTTTGGCTCTAATACCAACTGTCACAGACTTAGTCTTTTACCAATGAATCGCACGACACTTAGTTGTATGCCTCACAGCTAAGTTAGCCTCTCCCTCAAATGCTAGAAACATAGCTAGCACAAGTTAGTAAAGATGTAAGATAAAATAAGAACAAGAATGAGGAAACTTGGAGAATGCTTATATTGCTTAAGAAAGCTTTACAGGGAAATTGCTAAAAACTTCTATTCATCTTACAAATGAAGTCCCTTGGGTATTTATAGCCTTCCACCTCCTCAATGGATGGCTAGGATCTATTTGATCCAAGGGCTCACAATCACCATCTAGAATTCTCTACACTACTCTATACACTTTATGTACATTATGTACATATCTACAACATTCTACAAGCTTCTATAATGCTCTATATTATTCCACAATGTTCCACAAACTTCCATAGTCTTCTACCATGTTTTAGAAGCTTCCAGGGTCTTCTATAAGCTTCCAAAATCTTCCAGAAGATTCCAACATGCGCTAGAAGATGCTTCTGGACCAAACCTCACCTTATGGGCTTCAAAACATACATAACGTGATAGGTGATATAGGGGTGAAAAGAAAAAGGGGGATCCTATCAACTTGTTTCGACCTAAGATAATATGCTCATAAGCGTGGTCTAACTTCATCGTCGAGAAATGAAAGAAGACTTCTATCAACAAGTTGAACTCATATAAACTAAAATGCACTTCCAAATAATTCAAATTAATTTTGTTTATCATTCTCGATTTGGGTCAAGACTTGGTGACAAATGAACACAATATAATAATAGAGACATTGGAATTACGTCAAAATCCCTCCCCTAGTTCGATGTTTTTGGAGCATAAGTGAGTCACCATCTTCCTTCGAGTTCTTAGCTCCTTTGAATTTTGTTATGAATATTTTCAATCCCTGCAATTTCATTGCTTCGACTGTGGTGTTTTTCAAGCATTTACTCAAATGGGTATGCTAGTAATTCTTTACTTCATTCTATGATCTATAGGGCAGTTTAAACGTGATTGTAGACTATCTAAAATAATGAAAAAATTTATCATAATCCATGTTCTTGTTTTTTGTTAAGTAGTTTTAAAATTCTCCTTTACTTGCAAAAACTATTATTGTTTCACTAACGAATTCTTGGAAGGAACTAAGTTGAACTCATGTCACAAATCCATAATGTTCATGAAGAAGTAAACATAAAAAAGAAGGAAGAAATTAAACCTCGAAACATAAATCAAGTTTTATCAAATGACTATTTGAACTCAAAGATTAAAAATTCTAACCAGTTTTGTTAGCAAAAATAGGAGAAAAATAAAATTGGAATGGCTTATCTGAAAATGCATGGCTTCGTGAAAAATTACTGCCCTAAGTTGGAAATTCTCCCTCTACAATGCAACAGGATAACGGGATTCGACACTAGGGTTAACGCCTCCCCTGCCAGCTTCAATGCACTCCAAAGGGTTGAGTAGGAACTGTCTCTAGGAAGTAATAACAGTAAAAGAACAAAGAAGATATGAGATAGGAAGAAGATGCTTATGTATTATTGTTATGGAAGGAGATATGCGTGTATTGTTAAATGTCTGTAGAAAAACTTTGTGTGTTGTATGGAGAAATAAAAAGCACAACAACCGAAGAAAGTGGTAGATAAGTAGATGTATAGAGGAGAGCTTTACTCATTAACCATGACATAAAGAAATATTAAAGTATATTAAAGTTATGAACGTTGCATGATAATGGCAGTAATAACATTATAAACATTATTGGTAACTGAATATTACTAAAACACATTAAACAGGTTTTGAAACAATGACTCTAACAATCCCCCACTTGGTCCAAAACTTGAAAAACAAACTATAACAATTTAGGAGCAAGATTGATGAAAACTAGGTGAACTAAGTCTTGAACCTGGTGTCTAAGAAAATCGAAGACTTAACCTGTTAGAGAAATAAATAGCCTCAAAGTGTCGTGGTCTCATTATTGTTCTAGAGAGATAACCCAAATACTCTCATAGGAGGGTAGCTAGCCCCCAACAATCACTTAGGTGAGTCCATCAAGTGTGTACTGCTCACACCACATAATCTTGGGCTATATAACTCATTAAGGATTAAACAATCCAACCTTATTAAACACAGTAAAGTCATGTTAAAGGATGTTATTCAATAACTAAATATCTTAGTATTATTCCACAAACAATGTACAAGTAAGTAGTCACCATATAACTTCAATTGACCTTTGTTTCCCAAAATGGTTGTCTACCACGAGGTTACTCCACAATTGCATTCAACCCTATCCCTTTAGCATGCTCCGAAACTATTTTCCTACTCAAAGCTTTTGTAAATGGATCCACTAAGTTTCTCTCTGACTTGACATAGTTTAAAGAAATTACACCATGTCTAATTAAAGCATATACAATTTTATGTCTCAATTTGATATGTCTACTTTTGCCATTATAAGCCTTATTCTTGGTAACATGAATGGAAGCCTCTGAATCACAATGAAGGAACACAGAAGGAATTGGTTTTTCCTAAAGCAGGATATTAGCTAAGAGGTTCCTTAGCCACTCAGCTTCCCGTCCTACTAGTTCCAAAACTATAAACTCAGTTTTCATTGTTGATCTCGCAGTACACATTTGCTTGGAAGATTTCTAAGACACAACAACTCCTGCTAAGGTAAAAATATAACCACTAGTAGAGTGTATATCATCACTCTCCGTAACCCAGTTAGCATCAAAATACCCCTCTAATATAAGAGGATGACCACTAAAAGATAATCCATAATGTATAGTACCTTTCAAATATCTCAACAAACAAATCAATGCATTCCAATGTTCTTGACTAGGATTATGAGTATACATACTAAGTATACTCACACAGTATGCAATATCAGGAAGATAATAGTTCATTAACTACATCATACTACCAAGAATTTTAGCATCCTCACCTTGGTTTACACTATCACCAAAATTTTTCTTTAACGCAACACTAGCATTATAGGGAGTCTTAACTGGATCAACATCATAGTAACTAAATTTCTTCAAAATTTTCTTAACATAATGAGTTTGATTAACCTAAAACCATAGACAATCCTATCAACTTTACCTCCCAAAATAAAGTCCACAGGTCCAAGATCTTTCATATCAAAGGAAGACTTTAGCAAACTCTTGGTAGCATCAATGATAGATAAGCTAGTACCAAGAATAAACATATCATCTACATAAAGAGTTATGATCACACAGTCATTGGCATCAGATTTCACATAAATGCACGAATCAACATCACAAAAGGTGAAACCATGTCTGAAAACCTCGCTTTCAAATTTCTCATGCCACTGTTTGGGAGCTTGTTTAAGTCCATACAAAGAATTAACCAACTTACACACCTTTTGTTCTTGACCAGGCACTCTAAACCCCTCGAGCTAGACCATATAAATTTCATCATCTAGATCACCATTCAAGAAATTTGTCTTAACATCCATTTGGTGCATATGAAGCTTAAATACCGAGGCAATAGCAAACAACATCCTTATAGATGCATTTTTAGTAACAGGAGAGTAAGTATAAAAAAGGTCTAATCCATCCTTTTTTTTAGTCTTTAATTACAAATCTTGCCTTGAACCTCTCAATGGTTCCTTCAGGTCTTAATTTCTTTTTGAAAATCCACTTACACTCTAAAGGCTTACACCCTTGAGGTAGATCAACTAAAACCCAAGTTTTATTAGACATGATTGATTCAAACTCACTATCTACAGCTTCCTTCCAAAATGTAGCATCTACAAATCTCATAGCTTCCTCATAAGTTTTGGGATCTTCCTCGATAAAATAAATCACCACAAACTCGTCATCTATCTCCTCAAGTTTTTTCGCCACAAAGGAAGTAATAAATTCATAACCAAAACTGGTGGGTACTTTAGTTCGTTTGCTTCTCCTTAGTTTAATATTTTCCTCTTCCTCTATGTCATCATTAGTAGAAGAACTAAGGACAGATTTTCTAGGAACTTTCACACTTACTTTCATAGAAAATATATCTTCAAAGAACACTGCATCTCTTGACTCCATAATTGGTCCATAAGTGTTAGATCCCTCTTCTTTAACTATAAATCTATAGGCAACACTATTAGAGGCATATCCCACAAAAAATGATCAATGGTTTGGGCCCAATTTTCTTCCTCTTATGATCAGGTAGAGTGATCGATAGTTTGGTTATGTGTAAGTTTTAATTAATAACCCTTGATAATCTGCAAGTACACAGTTCGTTATCGTAGTACCAAAGTTGTCGATCCTATAAGGAGAGAACTAATCTAATCCGAAAATCTAAGGCCAGAAATAAATAACATAAGTTCAAAATGCAATGAAACTAAAACGAGAATTTAATTCAATCACTCAAATTAAGAATCAAACATTAAAATATTAATTACTAAGCAATTGCAACACGCCCAAGAATCAACCGAAAGAAATTACCATTTAAGAGAAAGGAAATTTTCATGAATTATCGGATTATTGGTTCTAGACTATCTTAGGGTTGATTACTCTCTTTCAGTTATAACCATTAACCCTAAATTATAAACCCTAATCAGATTATGGAGGTAGCAAAATCTCAATTCACAACCTATCCAAAACCCTAATTAGTTCTAAAGTTCTCTAATAAACTATCGCAAACCTGTGCAAGATCTCTCTTCGCACAATTTCTCAATTTGAATCAATTTTTGTTTCTATTAAATCACCTGACTCTCGTTATCCCAATTTAATCATTTTTCATTCGATTCACCCTCTTAGATTATTATCGAATTATGCAATCACAGAATCAAACCACAATAAAATCCAATAAATGCATTAATAATCAAATTTTAATTAATTTAAGAATAAAATTCTAAAGGTGAGTTTAGAACATCCTCGACATTCTAGATCCTATTATCAACTGTTTATTCCAATTATATACAATAATAAAATTGAAAGTAAATAGGAAATACAATCTAAATGGATGATGGGAGACCTCCTAATCTGGGAACTACGTCGAGTCAGCTGCTTCTCCTCTTCTCTATTCCTTCTTCTCTTCCTCTATCTGTTTATGATTCCTCTCTAGGGTTTCTCAAGGTGGCTGATGCATAAGCTCCCTTCTACCTCTCTCCTTGTTCTTTAAATATCCTCTTGTGTTTTGGGTAACTTTAGGATTTTCTGGGGTCCGAAAGGTCAAAAAAATTCCTCGAAACTTGACATTCTTGAGTGTCTGTGCATCTGCCCGATGTAAGCCACGATCATGGGCCATTACCTAGGCTTCTGTCATTATTGTGGCATGTAGTCCACAATCGTAGGCCAACTCTGGTGCTTCTTGTTGGCCCTCGAAATTTTTCTTGTTGAATGAAGCATGATTTAAATAAATTATGAGGCCTTTATGGGATCTTTTTGTGTGGAGTTAATGGTTATGTAAATGTTAGCAGGATTTTATTATACGGTTTAGTTGAATTAAATTGTAAGAGTGTATATGTATAAGGGCAATTTTGGCATTCACTAAAGCATTGTAAGACATAAGGCATGAGGAAAGGGGCAAAATGGACTTTGCACATTCATTTAGGGTATTAAGAGAAGAAGAAAATGTGTTTTGCATTGGAGATAAGAAAGAAAAGTGGATGAAGGAGAAAAAGAAGAGAAAAGAAGAAGAAAAGAAAAGAAGGAACCTAGGGTTTTGAAGATCTTGAAGAAGTTTGAAGATCTTGAAGCTAAAACAAGTAAGTATAAGCACTAACCCTTCTTGATTTGTTAAATGAAGCATTTTTGGTGATAGTTAGAAGAGGGAATGAAGTAAATATGTGTAGGAAATTGTTGAGGAATGGTTTATGTAAATGTGTTATTATTTGGCTAATGATCAAATGTAGATTATGATTTTGTTGTGAATGATATTGGGTTGAAATAAAGTTAAAAATGAAGTAGGAGAGATGGTTTAGTGTTTAGATGGGTTATATGTGAAATGTGGGAAGTAAAAAGTTGAAAAATGTAGCAAAAAAAAAATGTTCCCAGTACGTTTCTGTAAAAGTTCGTCGCGACCAACTTTTTGGCTCGCCGCAACGAACTTTCCAGCACAAAACATACTTTGGTATTTTAGGCAAAACTTTTTGTGTAGTTATCAAAATGAGATGATTTTTGATTTCATGTAAACTAGAGACATAGAAATTCAAGTTGTATGAAGAACTTAAGTTTAAATTCAGTATCTAGTCATATCAATATTTGGAAGGAAGTTGAGTATAGAATATCATTTCAGTATAAGAGCAGTCCAAAAATGTTTGGAGTATAAATTTCAGATTGCTGAACCAAATTGAATGATTTTAGTGTCATTGGAAACTTAAGACAACGGGGAAAATTTTTCTAGAAGAAAGTATTATTAAATTCCTTCATTTACCTAATCATAACGATCATGCAAAATTAACCCAAAAGTCTAGGTTTTGAAAGGATTATAGTTCAATTTTAGCATTTTTGATTTTTGGAGCCTTACTAATTTATTTTGAATGTTGTTTGAATGAGAACTTGGTTTGTTATAGGAAACCAAGGAAGTCCTATCCAAGAGCAAGAGGAAAGACAATATTGAACTTAGATCTTAGCAAGGAAATGAGGTGGGTGATGTATTTACAGTTATTGTGTGATTGGAAAAATTCTTGCCTATGTGTGAATATGCGTTTTATGTTATCCATTGAAAGATGCATAACATTTTTATTGAATATGTGATTAATTGTTGAAATGATTTGTTGAAAATTTAAAATGATTCTGATTTCGTTATGTCGTGAAAGATGCATGATATTTGGTATAAGTAAATTATGATTTTGATCATGTTATGCCTTGATATCTGTCATGGAATTCTGTATAAATGAAAAGAAAGAAGAAAAAGCATGAATGCATATCATTTTCATAAAATGATTCTGAGCATGATTATGTGATTCTGTTTGGGCAAGAGTGGAACCATTCTGTTTGTCACGTGCATATTGACAAGAGCCTTCTCCTAGCTGCCCGCTTATTGCACATGAGCTCCAAAATGGACTCATTCTGTTCATGGGGTAAACTTCAGTTTCCTCATTTTGTTTCATAGAACCCTCGAGCCGTTTATTATGGATTGCATAATTGAACTGTTAAGTATGAAGCATATTGAGTGTTATGTGTTATGAGTTGTTTTGTGAATTAAGATAAATGTGATGAATGTGTAAATTGCTTGAATAAATTATGAGTGCTAGAATTGTTAGACATATATACATACATATGCTTGAATTTGTGCTAGTTACTGAGGGTTATAAATATATTAGCCACTGAGCTTCGCAGCTCACCCCATCATTTTCACTCCTCAGGTGCCAAAAAAAAAAAGAATGTTAGCGATCCTTGCAAGGCAATTGGACAAACTCCAAAATTGCTACATTTAGCAATAAGTTAGTTTGACAAATGTTTGGATAGCTTTATAAGCACGTCAGCATAAGCATTCAATTGTATCATGCGTATTTGTATCTTTGTAATTTTGTATTAAGTCAAGGTTTTGGCTATTGATTTGTAAATAAAGCTTTTTAAACTCTGTTTCTTTAGTAATGAAATTATGAATGGAAGAAATTTCTTTTGTGTTTATCCTCTTTGTTGAGATTGTGAATTGTTGTTAGTATTGGAATAGGATATTTTTGTGTGATTTATATGAATGTTAGTTTTCAATGTTGGTTATCCGGTTCTTGTTTGAAGGGTTTTGCCACGGGGAGGTCCAGAGTATGCCGCGGCAAACCTTTCCTAAAGAGTACGAGTGTTAGAGCATGGTACTTCTCCGCGGCGAAGTGTAAAAGATTCGCCGCGGCGAGCTACATGTGAGGAGGCTTTGCCGCGATGAAGCTAAATAGGTAACTAGACCCATGCGTTAACATGTTAGTATTAGAGAAAGAGTTGGACTGCATAAATATGGGGTATGAAGATCACGTTTTTGACTTTGGATGTTGGGCTCTGGAAACGGGGTCCAACAGCATTCCCTAGCAACAGTGCCAAAATTGTCAGCATATCGTAACACTAGTCAAAATAAAATAACTAGACAACCATTATAGTAGGGGTGAGTCTAGGTCGATTTCACAGAGAGTGTGTGTAAAGTTGTTCAAATGAAATTAATCGGTGTTTAGGGGTATGGATTTTGGAATAAGAAAATAAAATAAAACTAACCTAATGAAAACAAATTAAAGAAAACATGCAAAAAATGATAAATATGAGAACTACAGAATTTCAATAGACTAAACTCATCATATGTGAGTGGTTGATGATAATCATAATATACAACCATAGATAGATTATTATTATCACGTTATTAGTTATTTATGTTCCAATTGCTAAAGGGCAATTATAGTTTTAAATTAAACTATATAAGGTTTTAGTTTAATTCAAAATGAACAAGTTATCAAAATAAAACAATATTCAAATTGGATAAAGGAAGAATAAAGAGATTTTTTTTTCTCTCTAGACGAAAAGTATTTAACATGTGAAAGTAGATTAACATGCATAAGTGATATTAATAGTGATGCATTTCCATTCCTAAAATTTATGTTTGAATTTTTTCTTACAAAAATGCCTTTGTTTCTGTGCAAGTTTTTTCCTTCATGTTTACACCCCATATTTATTTTGCTAAGAGAATTCCTTTTGTTATACCTTTTACATCCCGACTGCAAAATCCACATAGGTGAAGTTCGTAGGTTAAGTGTTAAATAAAACTATACTTGTCGTCTGGCTACCAATCAATTCCCAGAGGTTAGTTAATTTCTTATTGTCATCAATGTTGTTAATAACTTCACTAGATCTCTCATTATAATTATAATCATTTATTCAACTGACCAAACCCGCAACAAAACTGCAAGTTACTTTGTTTTATAGGTATCACTAATTGCCAAGATGTGCTTGGTAGTGCAAAAACATACTCTAATTATAGCTCTGATTTATTTGAGACCATTAAATAAATAACTCCAACATATTTGATATTTAGTTCCTTGCGAAATAGGATAGGATGACGTTAGACACTTTTAATAATCTTGGATGTAGATCTAACTTATTTATAAGGATTTGTTAGTTTATAAACATCTACTCCAAAAAGACAAGAAGAATACATTATTAGTGTCTAAATAATAGCTTGGTTAGTTCCAAGGTATGTGACACTCGCATATTATTCTTGCTTCAAGCACAAAATTCAGAGAAATCTAAACTGGTCTCTCTTTATATATAACATTATCCTGTAATCTTATATCTCTTACTATATAAAACAGATCCGCTTTCTAAATCCTTGTTTTTCTAGTGATTTATCTGTACTGACAACTATAATCAATTAGCATCTTCAGTATTTCATACATTTGGTTTTGTTTATAAGTTTATCAAACTCATAACGAATCCACTTCAGGCTAGACTCAAGAATAAGAAAACTGTACAAAATGAAATAAAATAAATGTGAATGGTCGCTTCAATGTGAAAATATATAAGCTGCTGTCTCTCTCTCTAATTACTCTCATAATCAGTCGTTATTTTTTTTGGTAAATCAGATAAATTAATAAATGAAAAAAGATATACATAAAAGTTCTATACAAATGTCACAGAGGACACAAAATGCACGTTCTTAACAGCAAACCAACCTAAACCAGCAGGAAACAAGAACCACCTTGCGAAAAATAACTAATCACACTACTCAATAACAGAAAACAAGACACAAGCAGAATCACCATCAAATATGAAGAAATAGGAACTCCAAGGCCATCTACAAAAAAGCCACTAATGCATCCAAGGAGCTTATGGTTGGACAGTGTCTAAATCCTCTGCTTCCTTCAGTAGTACGTATGAATAAATACAACTAGGAGCTGTCAACATAAGCACAGACAAATAGGGACCCAACCTGCACAGAAGGTGACACCAACAAAAAGCCTACTAATAAAAATACAAAATTAATTTACGTTGAGTTTACTCATACAATTGATGCATGTCCTTTTTGGTAGGTTTAAGATATGAATGTTGTTTGTAGTTATCCTAGACAATCATATAGGAAATATAATGAGGGGTGGAAAGATCATCCAAATGTTAGATATAAGCCCAAGACAAACCCACGTACTTTTACCACTAATCAGAATAGTACAAGATCTTTAGTACCCAACCAACACACAGGTCCCTTCCTAGAAGACATAGTAAAGCAATTAGCTAACTAGATTGGGTAAGTTCATACATAGGGGTAGAATACCAAAAAAAGATAGATGCACACTTGCAGCTCCTAGAAACCTAGATAGGACAAATTCGCACTAGCTTAAGTAATGTAGAAATCCAGCTATCCAGGAAACTTCCTGCTCAACCCATCTCAAACTCTAAAGAAAATGCTAGTGCAATATTTCTTAGGAGTGGGAAAGAATTGAGAGAATCTTGAAAGTGGATGAGGATACTGAGCCAATGACATAAACCAAGGTGCTACTTAGGAAAAATCCAAGACAATGAAAACCATAGCTCATTTCATTTTTTAGATTATAATTATTTTGTATTTTCAATTTTTTTTTTTGCTATCTTATCTCTTTCTTCTACTTTGATATTCTTTTTTTCCATATTTAGTTGCTACATTAAGTATAGCGTAGAGCTTAAGTGTGTGGGGGAGAACAAAAAAGCTTATTTCAATTGGTTTGTGCCTTTTGTGTGTGGTACAAAAAAACAGTGAGATTTTTGTAGAATTTCAATTAATTTTGAACTTTTTTAGTAGTTATTTTTATGAAAGTTACATATAATTGATGTTGTCTAGGAAATTGGAATGCTTGCGTAAGATGGCTAGTTTTGATATTAATTTGTTTTATATGCAACCATTTAGTTTTTATTACCATAATAACTTGCAAAAGAATTAATTAGGTTAGTAGAAAAAAGGAACAACAAATTTCAATATTATGGTTAAGTGATTAACAACAAGATTGCAATATTGTCACATCTTCATCACTTATCTAAACTAGTACAAAAGTCAAAATGTCTTTATATGGTTGCAATAGGGCTTAGGTAAGGTATGGTTTAGATAATAAAAGTGTGGAAAAATTGAAGGAAATTCACAAAGAAAACATGACAAGAAACTTGTTCACAATATATAGGTCTTGTCATTATAAATCCATTGGTACTATAAACTTTTCTTCTTTCGCTATGCTCTTAAAAGTTTTCCTTTCAATTAAAATAATTTCGAGCATTCACCATGTACCACTATTAAAGAAATATTGGACCTATCAAAATTGCAAGTTTCAAACATTCACTAATGTAAATAACCTTGTTCAAATTAATAAAAGGGCTTCAAAGAAAAATAAGATAAATGTTAATAATGTGGTTAAAATCAATGAAAAAGGCTAAGGCTTAAAATTGGTTGTTACTAAAGGATAAAATATGGTAAAGTCATTATCAAAGAAATAAGCTTAAACGCTAATTGCCTTTATCACTTTAATGCTTCTAATTTAATAACTATGATCTCAATACGCATAATAAAAGCAAGTTCTAGAATTATTCAACTATGCATGATACACACATTAAAGTATAAAAGGGATTAAAAATTTTGAAATTTCTCTCTTAGGCTCAAAAGCTCATGAAAAGATTGTTATATATGTGTAAATAATATGCAATTTTCATTCAACTTGACTATTTCAATGATTACTAAAAATATGACTCATAATATCATCTTTTTGCATACTAATTCAAATCAATATTCAATAATGAAATAAAGTATTTATGGACTGATTTCAATTAAGTCAAGATATTAGTTCATAAAATTTAATAACCAAGATTACAATACGCTTAGGAAAATCATAAAAATCATTAACCACTTCCCTACACTTAGTTGTACACTATCCTTATTGTACACAGTATAAACATATATTAATAAGTGAGAAAGAGTTGGTACTTTCCTAAGTAATATGATTTTGATCTCGAGACTATGCATCCAATGTTAGACTTACAACCTTGCAAAATAAAAGGAAAAGTGGATAAGAAAGAAAACAAAATAGCAAAATAAAAATAAATTCTAAATATAAAAATATAAATAACATTGGATGTTAACTTTGTGTTTTCCTTTTTTAACCTTTTCATCACCTTTCTAAGTTCCTCACATTTGGAATCGTTGCAAAACTTGACTCTCTCTTGTTTGCCTTCATTCACATCCTCTTACAGCAAAATTGAGGGTTTTTAGGATATAAACGATCACTTACATGGCCATTTAAGAGCTGTGTATCTCCAAAAGTACTTAAAATTATGAATTTTCAAGTTTTGAGAGACTTACATGGCCACATACATGGTCGTGTATCTCATAATTGTTTCAAATCTTCGTTTTATGCCATGATTTCACTTGAATTTATCTCCTTTTGGTCTATGAAGACAATTATCACTTATGAATGCACTTGGAGTGAATTAAGTACAAAATATAAAACCAAAATACATCAAATATGGGTTTATAATTATAATCAAATTAGCATCTATTAGACCAACTTGTGCATAAAATATAAAGCACTAGAATGAGTGGGGTTGGCATAATAGGTTTACGAGTTCATAAGTGTTGGGGTTTGGTCTATATTCTTTGAGATAGTAGTGCCTACATAAAGAGAACTCGTGCTCGAATTATGCTCTACCTTCTTCTTGGAGAAGGGCCATTAAAGCTAAAATTGGTTAAACATGATTAAATTCTAGATAATAGGTGAGATGAAGCGAAAGAGTTAAATGTAATTTTATATGATGATAGGGCTATGCAAGCAAGATTTCACGGTGAATTAAGACATGAAGGCTCGTCATTTCTAAATTACCATAAGTAGTAAATAAGACTACGACCTTAGTATGTCCAAGGCGTCCACATTAAGACACCTAATGCTTAGGTACATTCATGTTATACTTATATATTAAGCATTTGGGGTGAAAAATTTGTAATAGTGGGGAACATAGAAGTCTTATATTTGTGGAATATGAGTGATCAAATGCTAATCAATCTGAGTTGTGAATTAGCTAAAAAATTTTAGCATTAGTGTGTGAACAAGTAGATAGTGACAATTATTATTGGGTTATGTGTGACTTGGTTGGATAGGAGGACAAGATTATTCAGTAGATTAACTATGAGGCTACTTAGCACCTTGGTCCCCTTAAGTTTGGACATAATAAAGAACATACATATGGCGACAAGGAGACAAGGACTAGTGGGTGATATATACAGATTGGTTAGAGCTTAAGACGAGGAGGCAATTATTGAAATAGATGAGGATCGCCACAATACACTATAGTAATAACCAAGATTAGACTTCCCACAACATTCGAGGTTAATTCAACTCATGCAGGAGGGGTCGAGCAATAGGATGATTCATCAAATAGTGCGGGCTCACATAAGACTTCGAAGCCACATAGGCAGTTTGATCAACTGCATAGCTTGACTGAAGAAATATGCGGAAAATCCAAAGGTTCAGCATACTATTTGTAATGGATAACGAGTGCTGAAAAAGCATATGGAGCAGTTGAGGCACATGAGAGATGGATGGAGGAGGTGTTGGTTAAGAGGGTAGGACACCTTGGAGTTTCAAAACTACCTCCACCAACTAGAGCTACCACGTCATATTGATTACTCAACAACTAGATGCTCGAGCCACTTTAGAGGCACTGCCTTAGGATACTTAAGCAACACTAAAGGATTAATTGGCACAGAGGTAGTCTAAGATTCTTATTAAGGTTTTTTGTGTCATTTTATTTTATTTTATAGTGTATTTTTATTTTTGTTTATTATTTTGCTTTATCTTAATACTTAGCAAGGGCTTAACCATGATAAACTCTTATTTTGAATTGTTATTACCTTTTATTTCTATTACATTATTATTATTATTATTATTATTATTATTATTATTAGGGTTAATTACCAAAAAAAGTCTAAACTTTCCTCAACTTTTCAATTATAGCCTTAACTTTAAAAAGTAGCAATAAAATACCCAAACTTTCAATTTTTTAAAATTCTAGCCCAATGTTAGTCTTAACGTTATCTTGGCTGACGTGGCACTGCCACGTGTTAAATGACCACTAATAAGAAACGTCAGCGTCATTAGGGGAAGCTAGTTTTGTTAGCAAAACAACGTCGTTTCTGGATGGTAGTAAAAGGACATTGTTTCAAGAAAACTGAAAGAACACTTCTCCTCCTCCTTTGTTCTCACATAATCTGTCTAAAATCCCTAAGTTTTCTCTCACCTCGTTAGTATCTGTAACCTATTCTAAGTTTGCTCTTACTCACATTCACCCCATTGTCCTTAACACTTCTCCCATTGTCGGAACGTCATTTTGCCTTGCTTTTAGCCCTTCTTGCATCGCATCGCTAGAAGTGTGATTATGTCCTTCTCGACAGTTAACCATGTGAAGGTTAGGTTTTTATTTCTTCCTTAATATTTCATTTGTCTTTTTTTCTAATAATGTTTAATGTTCTGCTGTAAGGTGTAGATGATGTAGCTATTTATGTTTTGTTTATTTCTTCTGTCCTTTAATTCTTCATGTAAAAAGGTTGTTATCCAAACTCATCATAGAACGCTTTGGTCTAAACTTGTGTAGTTTCCTTAGTCTAATCTGAGAGTGGTGTTTACTTTGTAGCTAACAGACTACTTATGTGAGCTTCTTATAGAAAATTTTAAACATAACTAAAACTTGTGTGTTTTATAATCAAGAGGAGACTATGGGAATTACTCATTTATGTCTTACATTACATGTTCTTACACCTAATGTGAAGGTGGGCATATCTAACAGGTGCCAAGGAAATAGCATTTTTTTACCTCAGCTTTTGAGTCATTCTCAAAGTCAAACATCAATCATAGCATTGACGAGAGTTTTATTCATTATCAGGTTGTCACTAGTGCTGCTAAAGAACTGTCAATTCCTGTTCGTGGGTCTGTGATATTTATCCTTTTACATAATTCTTGTTGAGAGATATTATACGGGTGTCGCTATTAGCACTCCTCTGAGTGCTAATAGCACTCCCACTACACCCATTTTAATGCCAAAAGACAAAATAACCCTTA
>JANZLC010000003.1:22363081-22376016 GCA_026413385.1 Erythroxylum gracilipes
GAGCAATTATAAATCATGCATGCATCAAACGTGTTAACGGATCATAAGCACATAAGCACAACAGAATGGTTTGGGTATGTCCACATTCATGACGCACTACACATTCCCATATAATGGTCCTGTGTAGTTGTAAGTTCTTGAGGGAGCTCCTGAGGGAGCTCCATGCCACTAGCGGGCAGGCGCGAGAAGCCTATACTTGGGTCAACATGCACGTGACGGTTCTTGAGGGACTACCCAACATATATATTTCAAAAGCTTGTAAACTTGGTGCCCAATATGACACTTTCTTGTAAACTTGCTTTTCATAAACTTGATTATCCTAGCAAAAATCATTTCTAAAAGCATGATTTCATAAACTTGTATCCTTTTAAGAAGAAAATCCCTTTTCAAAGTCTTTTCATCAATCCTCAACATAATTTATGTATGAAACATATAACAATATCACAATTCATTCAAAAAGAAAATAAGGCAACATTGATGATGCAATTTAAAACATCAAATCTTTCTTGATTTGAAGAAAACAATGAGTGGCTTAATTACTCTATTATAAACATGTACGTACCTTGAGTTCCTTACTTATAACTTGCTTAAGAATGTCTTTCCTCTTGTTCCTCCTGCTCCTCTTGCCTCACTTGATTTCTTTAAACAATAACCAAAAAATTTCATTCAATTTTATGTAGAAATCGGAAGGTCATACTTTAACAATTTGAACTATAACTTATGCTGGAACAAAAATTCTATGCTTAACTTACATCAAAAATTGGAGATTCTTAGGGACTGAATTTGGACTCCATTCCTTCATATAACTTGTAGCCCTATGTCTCTAGTTTACAAAGAATAAAAAATAACCTTATTTGAAAATATACATAAAAAGTTATGCCCAAATTACCGAAGGATGTCAGCGCTAAAAAGTTGACCCTCGCCGCAAGCACGTCGCGGCGAGGAACTTGGGGCACGTCGAGACGTGCACAACTACAGGTCGCGACGTGTGACCCCAAAAACGTCCAAAAACCTGTTTTTCTAACCCTCTTCATCTATATACTTCCCATGTTTCAAATACAACCTATCTTAACCCTAAAACATCATTCTTACTTCATTTCTAAACTCATACAACCCAAAATCAATAACAAAACACAATCATAACCATTAACCCTAAGAGATTAAACCATTGTTCAACCACTTTCCTACTTCTTTCATCAACTTTACCCACTTTCAATCTTGATTTCATTTCTAACTAACCCTAACGATGCTTCATCCAAGAAATAAGAAGGATTTATGCTTATACTTACTTGATTTAGCCTTGAAATCTCCAAATTCTTCAAAACCCTCCAACCTTAGCTTTCTTCTTCTTCTTTTCTTTTTCTCTTCTTCTTCTCCTTCTCTCACGATTCTTCCCTCTCAAGTTTTAGACAACTCCTTATTCATCTTCTAACTTATACTCCTAATGGTCATGAAATGTCCATTTTGCCCTTATACCTTTTCTTACCTCTTCAATGTAAGTTAGTCCATTCTATAGTCTAGCTTACTCTTAATTTCTTCATTTAATACTTCTTACTCTATCAATATAAGCAATGATCCTCCAATCACAAAAATAAATCAATCAAAACCTCAAAATTTATTAAAATCATACTTATTCAACGAGAAAAGAAATCGGGGGCCAACAATGAAATTGATGAGATGCTATATTTTTATTCTAAAAATGTATTATGTGAGTGATTGTTCTTTTGATTGCTACTTTATCTTAAGCCTTTAATGTATATTAACTTTTGGGATATTTTTGGATAACACAAAAGAAGACGAGAGGCTGCTAAAAGGATAATTGATATATTTAATTGATACTTGCTTGAGGACAACCATAAGTCCGATGTGGGGAAATTTGAAAAGATGTGATTAAATCATATTAATTGGACTTATATCTGTCTTGGATTGATTTTGGTGCTTAATTTGTAAAATTAATATTTATTTTATTTTAGGAGGTGACAAATGGAGATTGGACTAAATCTGGTTTGAAATATCAAATTGGAGCACCATTTATCAAAGTTATAAAATTTTGTGGGAGATGGAGTAAAAGAGGAAAGATTGATGAAATTGATAAGACAATATCACATATAGAGTTATAATCGCTTTAGGAAGTTTAGCCTAATTAGGAGACTTTGCTTTCAGCTCTGTTATATAAGGATTCTTATTTATTTCAATCATTATCTCTAAAATATTTATATACTATAGTTTTGCGAGGGAAGAACATGTTATTATCTATTTATTTTATTTTCTTTTTTCTATCTTTGGTGTTGAAAGATAATCTTGAGTGGTTAAATCTGAATTTTCTAATTCAAAGGGAATTAAAACTCCATTTGTAACTTTGAGAGTTTTTGTCCTAAATATGGATTTTATTTTAATTCCAGTTTTTTTGTTTATTGTTCTTATATTTCATAAGTAAATAATATTGATTGATATGACAAGTTAATTCAGTTTTGATCATTCTATTACTATCATGAGTTCATGATCCGTAATTGTCATGAATAATTGATACAAGTAGTAAGTAGGTTATTTATGCATTTGCATATTTAACTTATGAGAAATAAGAAAACTAAATTGAATAAATATAGCTATCTTAATTATTTAATTTATAATTTAGCCTCTTTCATTAAGCTTATTAATAACATTTAATTAATATGGAATATTATCATACCCATTCAATTAATGGTAAGTTTTGATTTGAATGTTAGGTTTAAATCAATTAGTTTAGGAAAACTGAGACTTATTATAACGATCCTAATAGGTTTCAGACTAAATGCTTAAGTTGTGAAAATTTATTGCTTTTAGACCAATGATTAAATTTACAATTGGATAAGATTCTTTCGTTGAGTCAAAGTTAGGTAAATTTAAATTTCTACTAGTTTATGCTAAGCAATATGTTGCAATTAAGGAGAGAAAAACTCAAGGAATTATTAATTATTGAAGGTTTTAGATGGATGCCTCAACCATGTTTTTTCTAGGGTTATAGTCAGATTAGTTTGAATGCTTATGAATCCTCTGGGATTGGTTATAGATCATTGCTAAGCATTATCTTAGATACTGATATCAACCTTAACATTAGTAAGGTTAATAGTCTTGGGGCATTAAAGTTAGGGGTTTATAGAGATGACCTAACTTGGTTAAGTCATCAAACTAGATCTAGGTATCCTTTTCATTCCCTATTATTTACTTCACCTCAATGTTGATTTATTCTCTTAAATTTATAATATGTCTTAAGGTCCATGAGAAGTTTGATATGCATTGTACCTTCTAACGATTATAGTCCTTTAAGAATTAAACATGGATCCACTTCACCCAAAGAGACTCCTTATTAACATTCATCTTCCAAAGACTTTTAACTAGGAGCATTTTGTTAAATGCTTTGAATGGTGTGATGCCTAGGCTTCCTTTGCCCTTTGGGGTGTAGATCTTTGTTTATTAAATTTTAGCTACTACTGTGTTGTTAATTCCTCTATACTAACGTACATTTTTTTTTCCAGAATTCTATCAATTGATTTGTCAACTTAAGTGGCAAGTAAAGATTTGAACACTAGTAAACATGAAGATTGTAGAGAATTGCTATGTTTAGTTGATTTCTATTGTTACAATGGCTAACTCTTCTTTGGACTAAGACAAAAAGGGGTTAGCGGACGTTAGAGGAAAGTCTTGTAGTAGATTTTAGAATCCCTAAGTACCTAAAGGAAGGCCTTTTGGAGAGATTTGTCAACTTCAACCTTTTGCATTGGTAGTGGAATTTGAAATTAGTATTGTACATTAGTCTCTTAGTATTGATTTTATTCACTCTCTCAATACAAATGACAAATAGATAAGGGGATAAAGATTAATTTTTTAAAGATCTTTACCACCTTTGAATTTCCTAGTGACTTCTTCAATTAATAGGACTCTAAATGAAGTTATAGTGACATACTTCCCTGTCCAATGTATAAAATGTTTAGGAATTCCAAAAGCTTCTGAAATACATAAGAGGAATTGCTAGTTTGCTTGACTTAATGCCTTATTAAAATTAATCTTTATTGATAACTTTTGATTTTTTTTCTTTCTATGATAGTCCTTAAATAAGTGTAATCAAAATATTGTCTCTTATGCACCTCGCATATACAAAAGACCCTTAGTTAGAGTTAATAAAATATTTTAGAATTGATTTAAGCCTAAACATTAGCATTTTGGTTATGATATTATAAATCAAGCCACAAAAGGAGATATGTCTAAAATTTTAGAGTAGGGGTTGGTTGAAGCATATGTATATGTTATTCATCTCCTTTAATAGGTTCCCATTATTAAAGAATTGGCTAAAGATGTGATTTGTACCTTAATATTTCACAAAATGTTTAAGTAAGCTCCTATCAGTATCTATGGTATCACTTTGCACCCTAACATTAGTAAAATAATACTCATTACTCCCTAACGTTATTAAAATAGTACTCATTAGATCCTAAAAGTGGTAACAAAGATAATGGTGGGGGCTTATTTTGACCTTTTAAGAAATCTTTGGTTAACAATCACACACTTAACAAATGTTTAAAGAATTCATTTTCAAGATCACATTAGTTCCTAGTAGGTCTAAATTGGCTAAATTTATGATTCGTGCACTAAAAGTAGCTAAAAACTTAATTTAATTAGGATTTAAGATACTACTAGTACCATTTTGAAAATGCGAAGGCATAATACCATAGATAACAATATAGACTAACTTAGATTTTTTAAAAAAACATCAAGGAGCAATTCGTACCTTTTGCCTTAAAGAATTCTAAGATTGCCTTTGTCATAATTTCATCATTCAAATGATAAGACTTCTAGAAGAAAAGATCATTGATACCATCATAATTTATTTGGGATTATGCTAAATATTACCTTTTCAACGTCACTCTATAAGAGTGGCATAATAGTTGCATCAACTTGTTATTGATTATGGAAGTATGGACGAATTGTTTAAGAACCTACATAGGAGATTATGGACACAATCTTGTTGGTGTTCCTTCTTGCAGGAATAACATTGTAGAAATATTTTGTATTCAAGTCACCATCTGTTAAGCTATAAGCTATTGATTTTTGCATGTACAAAAAGTAACGAGCTCTTAAAGCATTGATGTAGTTGGTTATTGCTGTTGCTCCTTTTGCTTTAGTTGATCATTTAACGGTTAAGGTAAAGAAGATCTTAAGTTTGAATAAGGAGTTGCTTATTAACCTTTACTACTTGATCAGTAGTGTTGAAATTCCTCTTTTGGAGATATTTAAGTTCTTTTTTGATCTCCTACAACTTTGTTATACTATTCAAGGTTTTAAAACCATTCACTCCCATTTAGAGACCTCCTAGAGTTGAGTCTTCAAAACCTGGTAACTTGGCTTCTTATTTCTATTAGAGTCATAAGAGCGTATTAGGGTACAAAAGGGGCTTTTTGCTAGCAGAAAAATGAGTTATCCATTTAGGGTTCACCATAACCTTATCTAACTTTTTCCTTTAGAAGCTTGCTTCTGATTGATTGTCGCTCCAAGCAAAAAATTGACCCTTATACCTCAAATCAAAGAGTCCCGATTAACTTGAGCAGTTAAGAAAATCTTGGATGTAATTCATTATACTTACCTATTGACCTTCAACTTCATTCTTAAATAATGTGCAGTTAAAGTCCACTAGTATCTTATATGACCCATTGATATTCTTGTTCAAATCTTTTAAATAGTCTCAATGTAATATTCTTTATAAGTTATGATTGGGAATATACACAAATATAAGGTAGAGTGTTTGAAAGTTATGATATATTTAATATTTTGTCAATAATTCATAATATTTGATATAGTTTATCCAATTTTTATTGAATTTTAAAATGAATAAAAAATAAAAAATAGACGTATAACCAAACATACATTAAAAATCTTCAAGTCTTAATGCCATTTTTTTTTGCCAAAAATAAAAAAGCACACAATTTTATTTCGTTTTAAGCTTATATCTATAATCATATCCTTTAAGCGTTTTTAATAAAATGCCCAGTTTTAGAGAGCCTCGATAATGACTTAATTTCAATTTCATGTTTCATTGTCTTAATCTTTCAAAGATCATAAATAATTTTTTTTAATTTAAGTTCAATTATAACTTTTATAACCAAAAAATATAGATTCAATGTCAAAAATACTCTTTTAGATATAAATAATTAAAAAGAAAGAAGTTATTTACAAACTAATATTTATTTGTTATTATTTCATTATTAAAACTAAATTATCTAAATATTCTATGAATAATTATTTTAAAAATTTGATATCATGTATTTTAAAGATATTTTAACTCAAAATGTCTTTATTAAACACTTATAGAAATAGTTTTTAAAGGAAAATTTTAAATTTAATTTAAATTAATCATAAGATAAAATAATTTGAAATTATTTATTCTTTTTATCCGGTAAATCAGATTACAGCAATATTGTGACAAAAATAAAAAACAGAAATCAAAAAATAAAATTTGCATATCCTAAGCCCATTCTCGCGTGTTGTGTTTAGCGCAGCTGCCGTTTTATTTGTGAATAAGACACGAAAATTGCGATAACACCCCTCATGAGTCATTAACAAGACAAGGTCCCAACCCCACCAATTTGTTTACAAATAATAATACTTATATGATCCTCTCTCCTCACCAAGTACAGACCAGTGCCCCAACCCAATTTCTGTCTGAAAATACAGATCAATAAGACATTTCATCTTACCCTTCTCTCAACTCGGCTTTTCGACAACCTAGTAAGCGACTCAGGTGAGCCGCGCCCTCAAGTCTTAGCTCTTTCTTAGACCTCATGGGTTTGATTCAAACATTTTGATTTTGGTTTCAACTAAACAATGCTACTTTTGTTTTTGTCTTAGTGTTCTTATTATTTTTTGTACCTTTTTGGGCATAGCAACTTTATTGTCTGCTAATTGTTCCGTATTTGTGGGTTTTCGTGGTTTTGGTGAGTTAGTGTGTGTGATTATAAGGGTTAATGGTTTTTAGTTTTTTTTTTTTTTTTGCTGGGATTTGAGGTTTTGAAAATAAAAATGCTAGCTTTGTTTAAGATTGGGTTTGAGAGAGAGTGCTTGAAAGCCTAGTGAGAGATGATGTGTTATTAGAGATTGGGATCGGTGATCATATTCTTCAACTGCAAGTTTCTGGTGGCTGTACAGCTTTACGTGAAGTTCACATAATTTGCGTAATCTCATAGAAGGTCTTAGGTTTATAAGTTGCCTCTTTGCTATTTTATGGAGGGACATGTGGGTTTGGCTTTGTAAAAGGTGCCATTATGATATGCCCATTTTTGAGTTTTCACTGGTGAATGTTGATTTCTAATTTCTGCGTATTATTGAATGCTGAATGTTTCAAGTATGAATTAAGCTTTTAGCCCCTATTCATTGTCACAGTCAAATAGACTTTTAAGAAAGCTTTAGAGCCCTTGTGAAAGCATTTATTGAATTTATGCTATTATCTTTATACTTCTGTTTTGTTTTTTATAGATTACATCAATCTACTCATTAGAGTTGTCTGGTTGCTTCTGCAATTGCATCTTTCTTCTTTCATCTTCTTAATATTTTCCTATTAAGAATATATATCTGGTCATTCAACCTCAAAAGTTGAGTCTACTATGACATTTTCAACTTGTTTCTCCTTTTGAGAAATATGAACATGTCCTGAAGTTGGAACTCTTCACCTGGTCACTTTTTTCCCATGGTCCTTGTATTTTCTTGTCTTGTTGGTTTTTTGAAATTTTGTGATTTTGTCTGGTTATCAGTCTATATTCCCCAATGTACTTTTTATCTTAACTCATTGTGACATCTCTTCATTGGATAATTATAGTAGCGCTTTGTTGTTGTGCAACTTGGTAATTGAGTTCAATTAGTAGACAATAATAATTGTGCATTTTACTGATAGAAAGCTAGTCTTTGGTGATGTTAACAATACTCAAACATTATGGTTAATTTTTGTGCGAAATGAAGAAATGTTAAAGCAATGTGGGAGTCTTTTTTGCTAGCTGCATTTTACAATTCATTATTTCTTTATGAGGAGTTATGCATACATTAGATAGTTTGCTACAAAAGGTGTATATACGTATATTTATTTATGTGTGTGTATATATATATAATCTATTTATTGTTGACACAGATGTGATGGAGGAAAAACTTGAAGATGATGTTGTGGACAGTGCTTCTACCGATTCTTTTCTTGTTGATTCGGATGATGATGAACCATCTATTTCAGGACACGATGACGAGATACATCCGGAGGTTACTCACTAGGAATCATTGCTTCTTTGTTTCTTCTTCATTCTAATTTTTGATTTAAAGTTATAAAATAGTAGATGAAGATGGGTTTGGTTGTACTGAGATACGTAAACTAGGACCCAATTGTTAGTGCGCCCATCCAAATTGTGCCTACCAAATCTGAACTTCGGAAGGAAAAGAGTGGAAAGGTTTTATGTTAAGGAGTAGGCTTGGCTTCTGACCTAGTTTCAATAATAACACACAGTGACAGAGAAACAAAACCATGGATTTAAAAGCTAGAACCCCTTGCTATTGTGTTGATTAATTGTTTTGATTTTTGTAGTGACAATAGAATGGCAGTAGTTAAGAGTGTAAAATCCTATTGTCTAGTTGATGGACAAAGTCTAAATGCATATAAGGCCTTAAGGGCATTGCAAATTTCAGATTCTCTAATATCAATTTTTTAGTAACTCATGTTTATGATAATTGATGTTATGCAATAGAATTGTTATCATTTTGCAGGAACCTCTGACTGAGCAAGAAATGGAAGAGCTGATATCCGAGTTCTTGGAAGTCGAGAGTAAGGTAGTATAAGTTTTAACTTGAATTTGGTCTTGAGGTTGGTGCTTTATTTTAGAAATCTCTCTCTCTCTCTCTCTCTCTCTCTCATATTTTAGGCTACAGAGGCTCAAGAAGCCCTTGAAAAGGAGTCACTCGCTAAAGTAGAGGGTGAAGTAAGAGAGGAGTTGGCACAAACACTTTGTGGTTATGATGTTAGTTCTTAATGCCTTTGTCAATTCACACTCCTCTTCTCTCCCTATATTGCTTGTCTAATCACACCGCTCTTCTCTCCCCATCTTTCTCTTGGTTGGTATTATATTTATATCCTTGTAGCTCGAGGCAGCAGTTGCAGATGAGATGGCTAATTTTAGGGAGGAATGGGAGAACGTGCTTGACGAGCTTGAGACTGAGAGTGCTCACTTGTTGGTCTGCTTCTTCTTTCAATTTGAGTAAAACTCCTTAGTTCTTTATACGCATGTAACATGTCTAGATGATACTGCTTCTGCACAATTATTATTTACATTTACATTCTTGTTTTTGTAAATATAAAAGGTTCTTGTCATGCAATATTTGGTTGTTGCTGGTTTAAGACAATCGAAGTGTAAAAGAATAGCGGGTGAAGTCAATATAAAAGAAGAGGGAAGAAGGAAGAACATCAAGATACAATGATTCAAATACTAGAGTTGATTTATAGCTTTAGATGGCGTTGAAATCATATTTTCCATATTGGTTATACTACTACTTGTGCTACTAAGTAATTGCATATAGTTACCTTGATATGGGAGATGGATGCTGATTATTACATTCTCCTCTACTTGAATACTTGTCATCTCACCTGTTTAGATTTCAAACTAGTCCAAAGTTTGGAGTGTTGCTTAAAACTATAAAAGTGGGTTAACTCTTAACTCTCGAAGAATTAACGAAACTAAGAATAACATTTTGTAAATACCTTACACGAAATTCAAGGATCATCCTAAGATCGATTCAAAAGCATCTATATAGACAAAGACTTTGATATTGAAATTCAAGTAACTAAGAATAACATTTTGTAAATACCTTACACGAAATTCAAGGATCATCCTAAGATCGATTCAAAAGCATCTACATAGACAAAGACTTTGATATTGAAATTCACTTTGCTATAGGCTTTAACTTTTTTCTTCCAACAATTTTTGGAGAGTTTCCCTATTAGAAATTTGAAATTTTAAGAGAATACTGTTACTTGTATATTGATTTTTGGTGCCTTTCTTCCTTTTGATGCAGCCCAATTAAAAGAACACCTTTTGATCCTTTTGCTAAAGTTTACTAGATAGTGTTAACTTGGAAGCTTTGTTAATTGTTTTCTTCATTATTTTTTGAATTATCAACATAATGTAATTAGTATTTTAGTTTGATAGTGTTATTTTTTTCCATGTTTGATAGTTGCTTGTACTATTAGGTTTACCATGTTTTCTTTGATGGTTTGGTATTGCTCCTTTTTTCAGTAATATATTTTTTTTTATTTTACATAATGCTTTTCTTATTTCAACATATATAGAATTGTTTGTGTATGATTTAATTTCTCATAGACTGAACTTTTAATTTCTCCTGGATTTTGAACATCATTTCTTTTGTAAAGGTATTTTTTCAATTAAACAAAAATATACAAAATGTATAAATAGAAAGCTTTCCTTTTTTTTGTGTGAGTTCTCTTTTTTTTTTTTCTTGTGCTTATCTTGTTCTAATAAGACTAAAGAAATAAAAAAGTAAAATTTGAAATAAATACTAAAACTTTGTAATTTGTATAAACTATCTTTTTACTTATATACTTATTTTTTCATTGGGAAATATGGTTGAGCGGACTGATACGACTACAGTTTTTTTTCAATAGAATGGAAAGGAGTTTATAGCTCCCCCATGTTAGATGGACTTTGTGAGAAACATGCTTGTATTGCCCTCTTGATTTATTTCACTTGTTTCTCTTAACAGGAACAACTTGATGGTTGTGGTGTTGACCTGTCAAGTCTTTATAAGTGGATTGAGAGCCAAGCTCCCAATGGTTGCTGCACTGAAGCTTGGAAAAAAAGGGTTCACTGGATAGGGTCTCAAGTCACAAGTGAAGTTACACAAACAGTAGCTGATGCTGAAAAATATCTTGAAATCCATAGACCTATAAGAAGGTATACAATTTTCTTCTTTTGGATGTAACTTTTCTAGTATGAAGTTAAAAGGTATACAATTTTCTCCTTTTGGCATGTAACATTTCTAGTGTGAAGTTAACTCAAATGAAAATATGATATGGTTATAGACGACATGGAAAATTATTGGAGGAAGGTGCTAGTGGATTTCTACAGAAGAAACTTGAAGTTGACAAAAGTAAGGAGGCTATAGTGGAAAATGGAGCTTTAGATTGGGCCTCTCTGAAGAAACTATTCTCTGGCAGTTCTTCTGAGGATGCTCTTTCATTTGGCTGCAAACATTGGGCTTCGGTTTATCTGGCCAACACTCCTCAAGAAGCTGCAATGATGGGCCTAAACTTTCCTGGGGTTAATGAGGTGAATTAAGTTATTTTGTTGCTTTACTGATTTCTTCATGCTTTGTAGCTTGACTTATTATTATTTCTGAAACAAGAGGGTATAGAAAATATCAGAAGAAAACCCACTTTATTTCTCTGATTATATGTAATTTATACATGAGTATAATCTATTCTAATACTACTAAACTGCTGGATTTTTAGTATATACTAACTTATCCTATCTATAGTATATCTTATCTTATCTCCTAGAAGATAAACTTATCTCCTAGAAGATAATCTCCTCAGCTAACTAAACTTATCTAAGATAATTATCCGACACTCCCTCTCAAGTTGAGGAATATATATTTATCATTCCCAAGTTGCTTAGAATTGTCTCGAATCTAGGCGTAGGCATGATCTTTGTGAAGATATCGGCTTCCTGTGCTTCAGTAGGGAAATAGCATAGATTAATGCCCCCTTCTTTTATCTCACATTTGATAAAGCTCTTGTCAATTCTAACATGTTTTGTTTGATCATGTTGAACTGGATTCTTCACTATACTGATGGCTGATTTACTATCACTGAAAACTTTGGTGGGAGAGGAAATGGTGATCTGTAGGTCCTACATCAACCTCTCAAACCAAATTTCACAAATTCCTTGTGCAATTGCCCTAAACTTTGCTTCTGCACTGCTTCTTGCTACTACGGACTGCTTCTTGCTTCTCCATGTGACAAGATTCCCCCATAGTTTAGTACAATAACTAGCTGTTGACCTACGGTCTTCAATACAACCAGCCCAATCTGCATCCCTTCTATGCTTCTTTTCTCATTTTTCCGAAACATTAAATCCTCTACCTGGACTGCCTTTTTTGAGATATTTTAGAATATGGTTGACTGCCTCTAAATGTCTTTGAGTTGGAGAGTGCATAAATTGGCTAACAATACTCACAACAAGCAATATCTGGTTTGGTTAGTGACAAATAGATAAGTTTTCCTACTAACCTTTGGTATCTCCCTTTGTCAACATGAGGATCTTCTTCATTTTTCTTGAATTTCCAGTTTCTCTCCAGTGGAGTTCCCGTAGGTTTGCAACCCATCTTTCCTGTTTCCTCCAGTAAATCAAGAATGTATTTTTGCTGAGATATGAAAATACTTCCTTACTTCTAGCAATCTCCATTCCAAGAAAGTGTCTTAATGCTCCAAGGTCTTTTACCCTAAATTCCAGCCTCAATTTTTGTTTAAGATCATTGATCTCACTAGTGTCATCGCCTATGATTCTAATATCGTCCACATACACAAGCAAAATGGATTTCTTTCCATTTTTTCCACACTTCACGAACATTTTATGATCAGCTTGTCCCTGTTTGTATCCAAACGTGCAAAGAGTGTCACTGAACCTCTTAAACCATGCTCGTGGAGACTGTTTGAGGCTGTGTAAGGATTTTTTCAGTTTGCAAACTCTTCCCCTTCCTTCTTCGGTTTCAAAACCTGGTGGTATCCTCATATATATTTCCTCATCTAATGTACCATTTAGGAAGGCATTTTTAATGTCGAGCTGATGGAGTTCCCAATCTAAATTTGCAGCCAATGATAGAAGGACTCTAATTGTGTTCAACTTCGCAACTGGAGCAAA
>JANZLC010000003.1:22403698-22429394 GCA_026413385.1 Erythroxylum gracilipes
TTCACCAGCAATTTCTAAAAAATCTTCGAAGTATACAAAAATTACAAAAATTATCTTAATACAGTCCGAATCAATCCAAAGTTTCATTAAACCAATTTACCCGGAAACTGCCATGACTGCATGCTAAAATCCAAATAGAAATCATAAAACGGACCGAATTTCGTTACTAGTCTAACCCCTAAAATGGGGCGTTACAGTATTGGAGCGAGTTCCTATTGGAGAGAATCTTGCCGATCCTCCTACTAAACCACTGTCTCGAAAGAGACATGATCATTATATGGATGGATATGGTATTAGATACATAAGCAATTGAGTTTAGTGTATGTGGGAGATTGTTAGTTTATTCATATGTAGCCAATCATTTGGATGCAATTTGATGTATGACTTTATTATTTATTAATGAACAGGCGTTCTTTATCTTTTGTATTTAATTAATTATATTTGATATTTTAATACTGAAGATAAAATTTTTGGAATAATTACTGTGTAATTGAAATTATGATGAGATCAAAATTGTGAGATTCAATTTACATTTACAAATTATTCCTAAATGCTCTTAGTTCCAGTTTCATCAAAATGGGATATTGTTGAAACAGTAAAACTTACACACATTATGTTTCTTTCTTATGAAGAAAGTAATTGATCTCATAAATTAAAGTATGGAAATACTTAAACTAATGTGTGAGTGATTATTAGAAAATAAGTCACTAAATTGACTCGACTATAAGAATTCCAAATGGAATATTACTTATGTCTCTATGAATTTTCTCATAATGATGGTTATATAATTGATCCTTAGACTTGAGGTTACCATACCAAGGTATCTCGTATGAGAATTATTGTGTTTTGATACTACTTATAAACTGTCCTAGGATAATTCAGTCGATAGTACTTGGATACAGTATGAACTATATAGAGATTGTTAAGTAAGTCAATATAGGATTCATCATTCTAAACTAATTAGAATCATTCTAAAGTAATTAGAGAGAATATTTTATTATTCTTAATTAGTAGTGATTTATGAAATTCTCTTACCAGAGTAAATTAACATTTGAAAAGACGTTTTAAATTTTATAAATCATAAATCAATTACTAATTAGCCAGAATGAATGTGGTTGAACCAAAAGAGTAGACATTATATCCATATTGAATGACCTAAATTTAAAATTATACATCATAATCGTGCATGGATATATTAAGTCAAACCACTTTGACATTCCTGAGATTTAAGTGGTCATGACATGTTAGACGTCAATTTTGATTTATAATTATAAATTGTTTAATTGGATAAAGATAAATTAAAATGTTCTAATTGTAACTTAGAATTATAATTTATAATCATTGTCAATATATTAGGAACCTAATAGGTCAAATATCAAAGAGCAATTTGTGAAAGAAAAATCTATTTAACTAAGTTAAACTTAATTATAAAGTTTGAGAAACTTTTAAGGATCAATCATGAAATATTTGATTTTATTAAAATTAAATTAATTATAATTATAATAGAAGAATTTAATTTTAATAAATTTAAAAATTCCTAATAATTTTTCTCTTAATAGAAAGAACAAACAAAGAAGCTAGCACTGTCTTGTTTTTCTTGTCAAAAGTTGAAAAATTGCTTTGGTAAATGCCATTAGAAGCTAGACGATTGAACAATTCGTGGTTGACGTAGTGAAGGACTTATCCAAAGATTTCAACAAGAAACATGAGTCAAGTATGATTCATATTTTACAATTTATGTTTTTATTCAAGTTATACAATTATCAAGATCCAATTAAAATCAGTAAACAAATTTGTTTTTCTGCTGCATCCGTGATTTAATCTCGTCTAGATGCCAACAGGCGCAACAGAATTGGAAGACCCAGCTATATACAAGTGGTTGGTAGTTTAATTTAATACACATTTGCAGTTGGGGTGGTTAGCCGATTTGTGGCAACACCAAGAAGATTCCATTTGAATGCAACACGATGAATTCTAGGCTACGTGAAAGGAGCTACTGATTTTGGGATTTTATACAACAAAAATGCTTCAAATCAAATTGAAAGATGCTGTAATGTGGGAGGAGCAGACCATTATACTCGGTGATCAACTATTGGCTATATGCAGCGAACAGCGTCATTATGAATAACTGAAGTTGAGTATAGAGCTGCGGTTATGGCAGCTCAAGATAGCACATAACTGGTGCTTCTTCTAAAGGATCTTCAGCAATCAGTTAACTCGTCAACGCTTCTATATTGTGCTTACCAAAGAATCCAGATCTTCATGCAAGTACAAAGCACTTAGAGATTCAACATAAATTTTGTACAAGAATAAGTAATTGAAGGTGAAATCAAATTAAATTATGTAAATGTTGATAAACAAGCACTTGATATATTTACAAAAGATCAACTAGAACAAAGTCTGAAGAATTAAAAAAAAAAAACACAATCAGTGTTATTGACTTATTCATATTCGTGAAAGCTCAACTTGTAGTTCAAACTGCTAATCTTACATAGAAATTGACTTCTTATTCGTATTTGTGAAAGCTCAACTTGTAGTTCAAACTGCTAATCTTACATAGAAACTCAAATGAATCAAAGACCGGAGTCCCCCCACAGCATGAAATAATAGTAAATGACATTGTCCAGTCTGAAAAGGATAAAAGATAAAAAGTACAATAATAGTAAGTGATCAAGTGTACCTCACCCAGTTATATTAGAGCATGAGCAATGAGGACCAGTCAGAGCCACCTTCTTCTATATCATCTTTCTGTAATCACAAGAACCCCAGTTTCAGAATTGGGAAGGTATTTTATTAATTTCGATCAGATTGCCTTTTATGGAGATCATCAACTTCATCGAATCAATGGCAACGGACGAAACAAATTTGGGCTAGGAATACTTACCACCTCAGGGACCATCTGGTGTATCTTGGCATAAAAACCATCCTGGCAGCCTCATCCATATTCTTTTTCAGTGTTAGAGACTTTCTGAGCTTTGGCATGCTCAACACCCCACTGGAGAATCTGTTCATCTCGGGACAATCTTTCACAATTGCATTTTCAAGGGACGGGAAGCTCAAGGTCTGATTCCCTGAGCAAAAACATGAAAGCCTTGGCAAACAGTTGAGTTCCAAGTATGCCAATTGTCTGAAAACAATCTCATCTTCTGCCTCACCCTTCTTGGCTGTCACAATCTCTCTTAGCGTCTGGCATTCACTTATTTTCATTCTTACAAGTTGCCCCATACTTTTAGCTGTTGTGGGGGTTATCAGATTTGTCAATCTGTCGCAATACGAGACCTCCAGAATTATCAAGTGTTCGAATGAAACTGAGGATGGTACTAAAGACTTTAAGCGCCCACAGTATGAAACATCCAGATTCTCCAGATTTTGGAAAATCAGAGACCGAAAGGAATCTTCTTTCCATATATATGTCAAAGAAAAAAGTTTTGACAGCTTCAGCTCTCTTATCTGTGAAGGGTTCTTCGCATAGAACTTGGCGAAAAATTGGCCATGCCATATCTCCTTCAGAACGACATTTCTCTCCAATGTCAGTTCTTCCAAAGTAGGAAATGCGTCCTGAAAATATTAATGTTGTTTATCAAACGTGAGACTCATCTCTTGAAAATATGTTAAGGCACTTTTATGTAATTACTCCTATCCAGTTAACTACTTAGAACTATGACTTGGTACTCAATGAAATTTTTACCGTTTCAACAAGGAAGAGGGGTCGTGGAACCGGGAGATGAGGTTGGCCAACCCCTTGTAGTTCTTGGAAACTTCGACAATCTGAAGCAAACATCTCCGCTTCATGGCATCCATTTATCTCTAGCTTTTTCAGTAATGGCCATTCCATATGTAAACCAGAGGAGATTTTACCGAGTCCAGGTAAAGCTTGAAGTCTTAAGCAAGTTACTTTGGGAAACACGAGAATCTCTGCTACGTTAAGTCTTTTTCCATTTGCAAAAATTTCTACCACCGAGCAAGAGTCTACCTCAAGCTGCTTGAGTTGCTCGAGACCTCTGGCTAGAGAAGCCGGAAAAACACTTTTCAGACTTGCACAATTGAAAATGCTTACTGATTGTATGTTTTTATAAGTCAGAATTGCTTCAGGATCCTTACTCCATAAGTTCTTCAGCTTAGGCAAACGGGATAACTGAATATTCCTTAATCCGGCTCTTCCAGCAGGTGTTTCCTTAACATCATCACCTTGGACATCAAATATCTCTACTACTGAATGGCAGTCAATCACTACCAGTGATTCTAGGTTCTGCAATCTTCTGAGTGTAGTAGATGGAAAAATTGACTGTAGCTTTTGACAGTGTTTAACTTTGAGTGTCTTGAGGTTACAGAAGGAATCTTGGCTGAGTTGGTCGTGCCAAAGCATTTTGGTGCTATGTAAGTGCGAGATTTTCATCACTTTCAAATCAGGGAATTGGACCTGTGAAAACAAATTCGTGTCGTTAAACAAATAGCAACTTAATGACGGAAACATGACTAAAACTCGGCTATTTGAAAGCAGACCTTTTCACTGAAAAGAGAGAGTCTGGAAATATGAACACTCTCCTTGCTCGAACGAGGACAAAAAACAAATTCCTTCAGTTTTGGGCAGTGTTTGATGTACAACTTGTTCAAGGATGGAAATGAAACATTGTTTCCCCAACAAAATCTTGTGAGGTTTGGAAGGTCCTTCAAGCTCAGGAATTCGAGCTCTGGAAACAGAAGTGTATCCATCCTTTCCTCCCCAAGCACTGTAAGCACTTCTTTAATCAAATTGCATTTGTGTACCTCAAAACGTTTGAGTTTGACAAGTCTTGTAGAAGCAGAGAATGACAACAGATAAGTTAAATTATGGCAGCCCTTTACGCGTAGAAGTGTCAGATTCTGAAAGCAAGTTATTTCTAGTGGGTACACTGAAGGACGTGGCAACTGCTGTGAGACTATTGAGCATGTCTTCAAGGCCTGCAGCCATAATCATTGTTAAAATTTTCTTTAACTAAAAGAAAGTTCTAATGAAAACTACTGAGGATACCTTGTCATTCAAAAATGGCGTGGAAGTGGCGAGCGTTGTTTCTTGAGAACCAGCAGAAACTCTCCTGGTATTGGAGCAGAAATTCATGAGCTTCGGTAGATATTTTAGTTCCAAGGAGCGTAACTGTGAGAAATTAAATTCTGCAGTTACTTGATTGTCATCTTTACAAGTGACGATCTCTTCCATGACCAGGCAGTCAGTTATTTTCATCTCTTGGAGCTGCAGCAGGCCTCTAAACATGGACAGAGGAAACAGATTCTTCAACCTTTCACATTTCTCTACATTTACTGTTTGAAGTTTATGGAAAGATTCCGCTGTGAGCTTACCATGGCATATCTTTTCAAGGTTAATCAAATTTTTAAGAAACAATGATTCCAATGCGGGAAAAGCACTGCGAAGATGCCCCTCCACAGGATGAACAACATATCGAATCCCATTGCTGTTCTGGATATGGAGATGTTTCAATCTCGGAAAGCCTTCACTATCTAATTCATCAAGGACATTCATAACATCGTTCAATCTGTCCAAAAGTAGATACTCACTTCTCTTCAACACCATCATAATGCCGTTTTCCAAATTCCTGCATGTGTTAAGCTTTACTGCCCTGGATCCTTCATACTCACCAGACCAGTCCCAGCAATCACCTACAAGAATTCTGTATCTTGTCAAGCTCTCAAACAGTATGTCCTTTGGAAGAGACCTGGGATCTTGAATTTGCAAGTCTAATGAGACCAACTGAGACAAATTCTTCAATTCGTCAATGCTAGCATTTCCTTTCTGAAATTTGGATGCTGAAAGCTCCCAGCCAACGTAACTGTTCGCCATATATAGCTCTTCTAATTGGGACAAGCTAGAGATAACATTTGGCGGTATTACAGTCAGATTAACACAATTGCTCAAATCGAGTACTTTCAGCCTGGTCAGGTTTTTCAATTCTCTTGGCAGGGACTTAATGTCGGATCCAGCAAAGCTAAGAATGATCAGTTTCCTGAGTTCTCCAATAATGGCTGTATCGCCTAGGGTGCATTGATCAAGATACAGTGTGCGAAGGTTCTCCAGAGAACTAAATGATATAGGCAGTGAAGGAGACTGTATATATGTCATGTGCAAGACTTTAAGTGCATCCAGTCTCTCAAAAATTCTGTCTGGCAATTTTAAAAAAGGATCTTTACCCCCAATGTAGAAGAACTTAAGCTCTGGACAATTTAACTGATCAGGCAGCTCTCCGACATCACTTTGTAAGGATATTGAAGTGCACTTCTTCAACATATCTTCATCTGGCCATTCAACAAGCTCAGCTTCATCCTTCACTACAAATACATGTTGTTCCCTGGATGCAATTGAAAGGGCCACATCGCGCACAACTTTATGCATACTGAATGAATCAGTGGTGTCACCATCTTCCAGCAAACAAGAAGCCTTGAGGCTACGGACTAGTGAATTCACTCTGTCCCGTGCCTCTTCAGTTGTGTAAACACCATGGAATAAACCCAAACCCATGCCATATTTTAACAGGTTATGTATGGAAGCATTATGAGTCATGAGACCACAAAGCAAGAAAGTCGACTTAAGTTCGTGACTTTCTAACTGAGAGTAACTCAGCTCCAGAGTTGCATATATGACTGCCTGCATGCCCCTGATACTGCTAGAGTTAGGCCTTCTTAGTTGACGCAAGGCATTTTTCCATTCAAATGAAGTTTTGTTTCTCAAAGCCCTTGCAACAGTTACAATTGCTACTGGCAAGCCAGCACATTCTTTGGTTATCTCAGTTGCTGTATAATGCAGCTCAGGATCATCCACACAATCACCTGCCATCTCCTTGAAAAGATCCCAGGCTTCTTCGTAAGGTAGTACTTCCACACCAAAATTTTTCTGAGTATTCATCTCAGTGGATAATACATCCAGACTTCTTGATGCCAGCAATATTTTACAATTTCCACAAGAAACTCCAATTCCCTCTAAATCAATGCTACCCCAAACATCATCAAGAATAACTAAAACTTTGTTCTCCTTTTTCAACCTCTCCTGTAGATGACCCGCTCTCCCCGCTATGCTCTCCTCATCAAATCTCATACCCAACTTGTCTGCAATTTCCCCCTGAATCTTTTTGGGGTCAGAATTTTGAGTTACAGTAGCCATAACCACTTCATCAAATAGCTTATCCTGCAATGCTTGTCTACCAACTTCTTTGACGAGTGTGGTCTTACCCACACCCCCCATTCCATACAAACCGATGATACTAATACCTTTATCGCGAAATGCAGACATTATTTTTCTTGAAGTAGGCATTCTGGACTCGTAGCTCTTGTAACCTTCAACAGCTGTGATTCCCTTCCATCTTGCAGTGACAGAGTAGGAAACTCTATCAAACCTACCTTTTTCCTGGAGTTGTTCAACAACCTTTGCCATGTCCATTGCCTTCTTGCTTATTTGGTAACGAAACATGAAATTGGGATATAACCCATCAAAAAAGCTCGTCTCTGCATGCTCTTCAACATCAAAAGAATGACTTGCTTCTTCTACAATATCATGCACTGCTTTTAGCCACTTCCTGACATCAGCTTCCACTTCTTCCCCATTTCTTCTAGCATCATCAACCATATGCTGCACCCTCTCCCTGACAAGCACCAACTTTTCTACTTCTTCTTTCAGGCCCTGGATGTTGTCCATGTAATAGTATACATAAGCAATTACAGTCCTTATAGGACCAAGCAAGTACTCAACTATCATTGGTCCAATAGGAGCAATCAATTGGTCAATCAAGTAGCCCGCAACCATCAAAGCAATGGAAAGAACGATACTAGCCATTTCTACTTCCCTCTTCTCTCGTTTCTCCTCTTCTTTTTCCTTCTTCAATCTTCCTCAGGACTGGGTAAAAGGCCCCTCTTCAGAATATAGTGTGTAATCAAGAACGAATAACAGAGAGATCGACAATCAAGAGATAAAACTGAAGAGGTTTACAGAGAAAAATTGCGATCGGAGGGACATAAGATGCCGGGAAGAAATGTTGAAGAAATCAGAGACAAGAAATTTGTTATTGAGTAGGTTTAGAAACAGATCCTACAGATCAGTAACTTACGAGATGAGATACTCACAAAGGCTTTCTCACCCTGCTAGCTACCAAAGAAGCAAAAAGTCTGTGCTTTCCTTCCATCAGCTAGCAGCAAACGACCAAAGGAACAAATTCATAAAGAGAACAAGAAAGCCAAATACAAGATACGGATGGCAGTGAAGATGTCCCTAGCTCCTAAATACAAGTAAAGGGTGAACGCAGAAGGGAACTACGATTGACATGGTAATTGAAGAAATGGGGGCAGGTGGGACATACAAAGTATAGGTGGGAATAGACAGTGACAGAGGAGAGAACCTAGTAGATTTCATAAGAGAAGTTCCTTCTTAGCTGCCAAGTAATAATTTTGAGACATTGGTTTTTCCAGCACTTCTTAGAAATTTACGCTGCAAGTAATATAAGTCCAAATATCTGAATGTTTACTTCCCGAAGAAATCTACCAGAACCTGCCTCAATCTATATTATCGATAGGCTGCGTTTGGTGAACAAGTCTTTCAGCAGCCGTTTGACCATTTCAGGCTGAAATTTTTGTTGGGTAAGGAGATGAATAATTATTAGCTAATTTATTCTGAATTTAGAAAAGTTGCACAATAGCAGGTTTTTAGTAGTATTTTCATTTTTAGTTAAATACGTGTCAGTCAAAAATCAATTATACCGTATTAAATAAAAGGAGTTATATATTAATTAATTTTTACAAGTCAATTTATACCTAATTATTATTTTTATTATTATTATTAATGTTGTTGTTGTATTATTATTATTACATGTTCTATATTTTTTATTAGAATTATAAACTTAATTTTTTTGTAAAATTAAATATCTAAAATTTAAATTCCTATAAGAATATTCAACGAAATATTAAGATATATAATATTCGTACCCTTATAATTTTTTTAAATTCATGTTATTATAAGTTATTTTATACATAAACAGTTAATATTAAACAACTAATTTTATTAAACATCTCTAATAAATAACTAATATAATCTGTTAATTAGAACAGTTAATATAATCAATTATTAACTAATAACTAATAACTAATACCTAATACAATGAACTAATTATCAAACATGTGGCTAAACTCTCTTTAAGATATGTCAGGGGAAGTTTGGTCTGGTGTGAACACAATTATTTTGCGAACGTGGATTGAGATCTTCCGTAAGATAGTCAGGTTAAAAAATAGTTACAAAATGGTTGGTTTTTCTTTTTTTCTTAAGAGAATCATTTAGACCGAGTAGTCTGTAAACACAATTGTCTAGGTAGCTTTTCTAGGGGAGGGTTTAGTCAAGGAAGATCACTATTGAAGCAGTATGACATGCTGCAACTCGGGAAATCATAACTGCAGAAAAGTTTTGGGAGCATTTATGCAAATTAATTAATCAGATTTATACCTCGTACCTTGTGGAGTACATAACTAATAATTAGGAAAACAAGGCCAATTCTTGGAAGGAACAGATTTTATAAAAAGAAAGATCAGACCACGTCGCGTGACCACCAATGCTATAAAGACACGTGTTTGGTGGAAAACATCACCCTGAATTTTGTAATCAGAAAAGACTTGTTAAAGTTTCCACTTGGGAAGATTATCTAACGATCAGAGACAGTACCAAGTGTCATCGGCGAGCGTCATTTCTTAAAGTGCACTTTGAATCTGCCAATCAAGTTTGAATGCGGTGATAAAATATAAAAGCAATGCTTTTCTCCTTAGTACGGCGTCCGCTTTCTGGAATTGCGATGGACTATTGCCTCCACCAGGAACCGGTAGGCCTAGGCATTAAATCCTACCCCACGAAGAAGCAACACCCCCCTTTTGTTTGGGTGCTTAGAGAAATAAGAGTTTTGAAAGAGCAGACAATTGAAGTGAGCGTATAGGCCACATTACTAATAAAAGAGTAGATGATTTTGATGCCAAAAATTTGGCAAGCCAGTTTCTTTATACCATGCCGGCTCTAGGGTACCTCTTTAGTTTTGTTTTTAGTAGAGAGTATAAGAGAGGGAGTGTTATGTAAAAGAGTAAATCTATAAGACTATTATAACATCAATTACAACAATAACAACATTAAGTAAAAGTCTCACTAAAATTTGGAGTTTAGAAAAATCTATTAATATGCAGCCTTACTTTTATTAAATAGAAAAGTTGTTCTCCAATAAACTCACGTATAATACAAGTGAGTTTATAAGACTCTCAATTTTAAATGAAGTGTAGCTTTTTTACTTTAGTTATTTATGAATTGAATTTTATTATAATTTCATCAAAATTTTCATCGTTAAATAGTGGAATTATTAATCATATTGCTTCTACATCGTAACGGCTCTTAATTTACAAAGATGTCAAATAAAGAAGAATTAAAACTTACTGCAAGCAATAATGAAGAAATAGATGTAGGCTACATGAGAGTAGTAGTATGTTTAAAGTTGGATTTTGGCTTTAAACTCGTATTAAAGATTATAATTTATATATGTCTTTTAAACATAATTTGATTTCACACTTCTATTTAGATAATAAGGATTTAGTTTTGAATTTAAAAATTCAAATATTAAATTGAATTACTTATTGCTAAAAATATTTTTTTAAAAAGAATCCTTAATATTGTGATATAACACATTAAGTCACATTTTTAAGAAGAGAGTTGAAATAATTAATGTTTTAAAAATCGAATTGGAAGTTAAATCGGTAAGATAAGAGATTTAAGGTTTAAAAGGTTCGATCGATATTAGACTGTTATTAATTTAAAGTCTAATTGAAAATGGAGACTGTTAAATAAAAACTAATTGATTTATTTTAGTTTATAAAAATTGGTTGATTTATAAAAACTGACTGATTAATTAATAAACTGATCGATTTTTAACAACAAGGATTATTAAAGTAAATCGAACCGAAAAATTGAAAATTATATTAGAAAGTTGGTCAATTTAAAGTTTTTAGGATTGAATCGGCTGAGTCAATTTGATTTCTCAATCATTGGAAATAATATAAAGAATATCTTTCTTCTAAATCTTGATATCAATGATCTACATGTATTTATTTTTCACCAAAGAAGTTGATCAAAACTAGGAAAAAGGCAACTCACAGTTACGATCTTTGAAAATTCAACACAATGATTTATGTGAACCTTACTCACATTCGAAATAAAAAAGGTTTTTAAATTTTTATTGATGATTATTTTTTATTAAAAATATTTGTAGGCATGGGAAAGGGTTGAGATCCAATCCTAGCCTAAAAATTTTCGTTTTGGTCAGATCTAACCTACAAGACTTCTGTGCGAAGCTCGTGCCTGGGCCAAGCCTGATTAAAAATATATTTTTAATTGTTAAAAATTAATAGCGATATTGTTTTACTCAAAAATACAATTTTGGGCTTTGAACTAAACTGAGTTGAGTGGCCCAAGTTTAAGCTTGGACTGAAACTCGAAATTAGAAAAAAGGTCTAAACCCAACCTGAAGCTTATATTAACTTGGGCCAAGTTTATTAACTTTAGATTAACTTGGATCAAACCTGGTCGAGTCGGACAATTTTTGTTAAGCCTAAATATTTGCTTTTAATTAAAGTAAATTTTAATGTTGTTGATAAGTTTAAGATCCTTAAGATTAAAATAACAAATTAATTAAAAATTAATCAAAATAGTTGCTTTTAATTGTAGTGAGAGTGCTTTGGCAAAGTATAAAATGCAAAATATAAAATGGTTAAATTTTTAGATAATTAAAAAATTGTAGGATTATAAGTCACTAAAATAGAAATTATAATAAAGGAATGAGGGTGAGAAATATAATGTATTAATTAAGGATTAATTTCTTATATATGATGGATAAATTTATTTAGGTTATCTAAAAGTTCACTACATTGATGTTTTTGATATCTATAATGTTGATTTACTCATTTGAGTAAGTTTTCGAAAATTTATTTATTATAAATATTTTTAATGTTAAGTCATATTATATATATTAAATTAATATTAAATGTATAATTATTTTATAAAAGTAAAATGATTACAAAGTTTAATATTAACAAATTAGATTGCATAATTATTTTTACTTTGTAGAAAGTTAAGATGAAAGTATAATAGAATTCAATGTTCTTTAGATTGTTTTCGTTAGCTTAGCTAGTCTCTAGTTTTCACTCTCTCCCCTTTTTTTATAGCTAATTTCTTTTAAGCCACTTTTTATTTTCAATTTATCATTTTCTCCTCTATAATTGAAGATTCAACAAGCTTAACCCATCTATCCTTCAGCAATTTGTTTCCTCTTCTCCCTTCAATTTTCATCTCCACACCAACAAGTTCAACTCCTCTGTCTCCTCTAGACTTTGCTCCTCCTTTTCTTTCTATATCCTTAGATCCTTTTATTTACCCAACTATCCTCTATTCTCCTCCTCCCAGTCTAATTGCTCCTCTCAAACCTTACTTTATAGCTATTACAAGCCATTCTAACCTCACCCTAATTCAATCTCTTCATAGGGAACCTTTAGTTAACTTAGATCATCTTTCTAGATTAGAAGAGTTCCTAGAAAACAATAATTAGTTAAGAATATTTTGCTTAAAACAAAAGCCATGTCATCTAAACTTGTTAAAAACCAAAATAAAAGAGAGTAATAAAAGAAATGCATTATGGCTTTTTGGAGAGAATTGTGAAGTAATCTCAAACCACCAACACCATTACAATAGTAGAATATTGCTGGATTTTGACAGAAATAAAATCTTCATTCAACAATCCTCCTGAACTAATCAGTAATCCATCTTATAATTCCTTTTGTAAATAATCCATCATAGGTTAATATTTCCATTTTCTATGCAACAAATTTAACATTTCTGAGAAGCAATTTATGGAGTGAACTTTACGCTTTCAAGGCTATTAACCAACTTCCTAAGATTATAATAGGGGAATTTAACAACAATTTTTAATTCTTATGAAGTTAACAGCTCTAAGAGAAATCTAAGGTAATTAAATGATGACTTAAGAGAATGTTTAAAGAAAATTGGAGTAACATATCTTAGATTTAAGTAACAAATTTTCACCTGGGATAATAGACAAGAAAGAGACATAGAAAACAAGGAGGAAATTGGATCAAGCACTAGTTAACAATGAATAGATGGCAAACTTCTCTTATAGTATGCTTTCTTTAAAAACCCCTTTAACTCATATCATTCCTATATAGAAGTCTCCAGGTTCATCAATGAAAAGTCAATCAAAGCCCCTTTTAATTTTAACAACTTCCTTTCAACCGCTCTAGGTTATGCATAAGTAATTAGGAAGAGAACACAAAAGTAATTTATAAGGTATAAGGACCATATTTTTATGCAAAAACTTAAAAGCATTTATAAGGAACTAAAGCTTCTTAATAAAACAACCTTTCTAGACACTAATGAGGTAGTTAGAAAAACAAGAGAAACTTTCTCTAAAGCTCAGAAGGACTTGTAAAATCTCTTGATAATAATGTTCTAAAAGATATTGAAAAAGCACATACTCTATAACTACACTCAAGCTCTTAATGAGTAAAATAATTGTTAGGACAAAGATTAAAAGTGACTTGGATTAAGGATTGTAATAGAAATACAAATCATTGCTAAAAGGAACTAAAATAAAATAATTTAATGACTTAGGTATCTCCATCACCAGTCAGGAGGATCTAAAGAAAGATACTTATAGGTGAATCCTCTTATAGCTCTTCTCTATAACTTATCAAGTAGTATATAAGGATGCCTTTGAACAAGGACTTAGGTATTAAAATTCAAAGACTTTTCATCAGAGATGATGTGGACAAAGATATCTTTAGTTATAGTCCAAAAATAACCTTTAGATCATATAGTTATAATACACCATTCTTTCAAAAGACATGGAATGAAATTGGTGACTTGTTGATTGAAGCCATTCTTTAATAGAAAAATGCTAAAGGGAATGAATAGAACATACACATGTTTAGTTCTCAAAGTAACTAACTAACTTCTCTGCAAAATGTAATTTACAAGAACATCTTAAAGATTCTTGTAAATAGACTAGAGAAAACTTTAAGAGGAGTAATACACCCTAATCAAAGTGCTTTAATTAAAGGAAAGAGTATTAGGGATAACTTACTCATAATTTAGGACTTACTTAAGAACTATTAGAATAAGAAATCTATTTGACGTGGTGAACTAAAGATTGATTTTCACAAGGCATTTGACTATTTGGTGGCATTTGGTTTTTCCAAATAATTTACAGAATGGGTATGATAATGCCTAACTACCACTTCCTTTTTGGTTTTTATTTATGGAGAACCTACTAGTATCTTCATTATTACAAAAGAAATAAGGTAGGGGGATCTTATTTCCCCTTTCCTCTTCAACTTTTACATAGACGTTTTAATCAGAATAGTTTCACAAAGATAGAGCATAAAATAGGCTTCAAATATCATATAAAATGCATGTAGAACAAACACTTTAGCCTTGTTTTTACTAATGATCTACTATTATTGAGTAAGTGAAATAAAAGATCTACACAAATCTTGATGTGTTTCTTGTAAGAATTTAAAATGATTTCAGATATGAGTATAAAAAACTTTAAGAGTAAACTTTATATTTCTAGTGGAGCAACTAATTTAATACTTAGTAAGAGTATCTAGATTTCAAGTAATAAATACTCCTTTTAAATAATCAAGCATACCAATTACTTCCAAGAGAACTTTATATATCAACTACTAATCAATCCTTGATGCTATTAAATTGGTAATTACCAAAATAGATTCCTCACTTATGCTGGGAAATTACATATGGTAATATTTGTTCTTAGTAATATGCACAATTATTGGAGAACACATATCATGCATCCCAAGATCATAATCATGGAAATCGAAAGAATTATTAAGAAGTTTTTCTGGTTATGAAATTCATCCATAGGGAAACAATCCGTGGTGAAATGGTCAGACATTTGTGTCCCCAATCATGAAGGAGGCTTAGGGTTCACCATAATTCACATTATGAAAAAAATGATCATAATTAAAAATATTTGGAAGAAATTTATCCATTTGGGTGAAATGGATGCATTCCCATCACTTAAAAATAACTAACTTTTGGAACTTCAAAGAAAAATGGATAATTCTTAAACTTTAAACCAAATGTTAAAGCTAAAGAATCTTATAAGATTTGACTTCAAAGTAATCATAGGAAATAGGAAAGATATCTAGTTCTAGTATGAGAAATAGTGTGAATTAGGTCCCTTACATACTATTCCTAAAGCTCAATTAATTCACTATATAATAATTGATAAAGCTAGAGTAAATGAGATTGTTCAAGGATTCCATTGGAACAACAAATAAGGAGGTTGTACAATCACTACAGATAAGATACTAGGTTTCATTTCAAATATAGCAAATTCGAATAAATTAGATGGCTTGGGCATAAAACTAGTCATTTCACAAACAAATCTTGTTTAGATCCGATTAATGAGCATAAACAAAAATTATGTTAGGTCAAACTTATAGGTACGAATTCAAACAGACCAAAAACATCATTCATAATGTGGCTTGCAACTAAGAAAAGGATGAAAACCAAGTATAGAATAAAGGGGATCAATGACTTGAAATCTAAACTATGTGCCCTAGAGGATGAAAGCATATCACATTTGCTCTACGAGTGCTAATTTACAACTGATCTCTGTAAGTAGGTATAACTCAATTGTAACTTTTCTTCCACATTACTAATTGGGATAATTTGGTTGAATGGGCTAGCAAAATCACATTTAGTAGAAAGGGAGAGATGGAATATAATCTAATGTTGCAGAGATGGGATATAATCTAATGTTACATAACAATATTTGTGCAAACTAAATGAAAAAGCTCAATTATTATTCTATAAATATTGAAACCTTTGATGTCTATATAAAATATTTTAATGCTTAACAAGATGTAGGTTTTCAGGAGCTAATATATTTAAAATAGCCCTTAGTTGTCCTGTATATTCAATACAGAGGGAAAGGAATGCTAGGAGACTTAAGAAAGAACTAACTAATGTTGATCAGTTCACCTTTAAGAGCATAAACTAGATCAGAACAATGTTGTTATATTACAAAATAGAAAAGCAAGCAAGCAAAGTAATGTTGCCGAGATGGGATATAATCTAATGTTACATAACAATATTTGTGCAAACTAAATGAAAAAGCTCAATTATTATGCTATAAATATTGAAACCTCTGATGTCTATATAAAATATTTTAATGCTTAACAAGATGTAGGTTTTCAGGAGCTCATTAATGTGTTTATGAACTTTCTTGAATTAGTTTTAGGGAAAAGATTCATACTAGATCTTAGCTTGTACTCTCACTTTTTTTCTTCTTAATTCAACCTAATCTTCTTTGGGCTTATACTTGTAGTTACGACTACTCTTTATGTACTTATTTTGCATATCAATCTATTATTTTCAATTTTCAAAAAAAAAGATCAGATGGAAGTTATTGTCATATTGAGTTCGTCTCAACTATATATGGCCCTATTGTAGATTATCACCCGATAGAAGGGTCCATTTACACTCTCTTTTAGTAGATTAAGACTTATGAAACATGTACAAAATCATAATATCAATCAAACTAACTTAAGATAACATATCTTATAAATAATATAAAAATCATCTATATAAGTCTGACAAGTATACTAATTCCCATATAGTCAAATTACTCAATATCCAATCTTTAATAACAACTAACAAATGTGTCTCTCTCTATTTTGAAACATTCTAAAATCTATCTCTATAAATATCCAATTTATACCTTATATAGTCCCTAACTTCTCTTTAGGTTTCTCATTTAAAATAATAAGTGTAAAAGGTAGTATATATATCAACTAAGAAAAAGAATAGTAAAAATTTTAAGAACATACTCCATAGCACTATATGAGAAGTATCTATATTAACTTCCTTATATGTTATTACACACTTCCTAAACTTAGAGGCAATTCATATGCCAATGTTAATGTCATACAATGTTGCATGTAATAATCAGTTTTACTAGTACAAAAACATAAAATCTTATACTTGCCTAAAGTAGGTCTTAACTAATTCTCCGATCTGCATCAACTAATTCATCCTATCGATGGATTGTTACTTACCCCAAATATAACATTAGTTGATACAATTGGCTAATAGATTAGTACTTATCCTAATCTAGACTAATCACCATATCATACATATCACACAGTCATAGCACATCCCCTCAAAAACCTTAACTGACATATCAAAGTAAACTTCGGCACTTACATCACACACCATTCAAACAAAAGGAACTGATGCAATCATGTAAAGTCACATAAAAATTAGGATGCATCTAAATTCCCTTTATAAACCTCAAATCACATACAACATTAAAATTTATAGTTATATGTCAAATATTATGCATAACCAAACATACTGCTTAAGAAATTAACTTTCAGTTCTGAGTATTTAGCCCAATCTTAACATACTAGGTTTGTTATATATGGTCTAAATAATTTTAACTAGTTTCATTATTTTTATATATGAAAACAATAATAACTAAGTAAAATAATATTTAAGAATAATTAATGAAACAAGTGTTCAATACTAAAAACCTTGCCTAACATATACCTCGTATTACTTGTACTAACAGACCTTTAATTCCCTTTTTATAGAAGATTCTTATAGTTTTCTACCCAAATCATTTTTACGTAATATAAAATTCAATTAAAACTATATGGAATATCCATTTTCTTCTTTTTAAAATGCCATTTTTATTTTTCTATATCTCTCTACCTTAAGTCTCTCTTCTTTAAATAAAATGAGTTATATTATTGAAAACCCCTTTTTAAAAATAAGTTATATTATTGAAAACACCATATCAATACAATATATATGAGAGCTTAGTCAAGTGATAGGTAGAAGGTTTTTGAAACAATGATATATTATATTAATCAATTTATCAAAACGGGATACCAACTATCTGGAAAACTTTCAACCAAAAATTCACCTAGTTAGATTGACCTAACATCCCATTAGGTTAACATAACTACCTAACCTAATGAAATATAACTTGTCTTTCCCTAACAAAACCCATCCTTATTATTCTTTTAAGAGTTGAAACCACAATTACGCAATCCACATTGGTTTGGGCCGGGACCCTCACCGTCCAGGTATTGTCCCCTGAGGAGAAGTTCAAGCGTTTCTCGCACCGTCTTTACGGGTGCGACTCGAACCTAGAACCAGACCCGCACCGACCAGGTATTGTCCCCTGGGGAGAAGTTCAAGCGTTTCTCGCACCGTCTTTGCGGGTGCGACTCGAACCCAGAACCTAAGGGTTTTGTTGGTCGCATGGACCACGCCTCTCACCACTGAGCTATGAACTTCTCCCCAGGGGACAATACCTGGTCAGTGCGGGTCCCGGCCCAAACCACACATAAGCATCAAAATTATACATTAAAACTATACACCAACATTAGTAACCACCTGATTAATTAAATTCCAACCAAAATTTAAGAAAAAAAAAAGAAAAAAGCATAATATATACTTATACAACATTACAATTGTTAAAAAAAATCCATGTCTTTATAATTATCTTAATGCAAAATGAATTGAAATATTATTGATGATAAAAAAATGGTTACTACTTTAATTGAATCATAAGAAAGATATAGATAATAAAGCAATTATTAGTATCTATTTGCACTTTTCATTAGAGTATAATACAAATTTGTATATTAATGATAATGTCATTCATTTAGACCATTTCTTAAAGAGTTTTACTAGTAAGTCATCATTCTAGGAGAAATTGAAGTTAACATATTTATCAAAGTGTTTTACTATTAAGTTATTTGTGAAACAACAATTGTTGGAGTTGTAAGTAATTAGAATGTACCTTCACTAATCCTAATTTAATGAATCTAATTATATTATCTTAGAATATAAATATTAAAGTTAATAAGAAGGATCAAGCTCTTTATTTTTTTATGCTCTTCACTACCATGGTATAAGTAATAAATAGAAATAATAATTTATAATAGAGAAACTACCACTCTAAAACATGTAAATTTCGTAATATTTAAACAATTCCCTCTAAATAAGTTTATGATAATTTTAATAAAAATAGAGGTAAAAGTAGAACAATTTAAATCTTGACCTATATCAAATTCTAAAAATAGGGATTTGACTCTTCATTTTATGATAAAAAGAGAGACATCAAAGTTGACAACTACAACATGACAACAAAATTAAAGTTTGTGATAATAAATCTCTTCAATCTTATATCATAAAGAAGGATTTTGATATTATTTTAATAACTAAATTGAGGTCCAAACCTAATTTTAAGTGACTTTGATATGATGCTTATCCTTTTCATATATGCTACCATAGGAAATATTTTCTCATTTTACAAGTTATTAAATTTGTATTGATAGATACTAACAAATTTTCCTAAATTATTGTTATAATAATAATTCAAATTAAGATGGAGGATAATGTAGTTAAAGCTTGAAAATATCCAATATATTACAAACTTGGAAAGGAATTAAATTTTCTTTAATACCTTTTAGTTCACTAGGAATAGTTTTACCATTGAGATAAAGTCTTAAAATAATAAAGTTATCTTAATTAAAATGTAGGCCAAAAAGAAAGATACTTTACATGTTTGGAAGGAGATATTATTATAAATAAATGTTAATAAAAATATATATTTTATCAAACTCTATTGCCACTAGGATACAATATATAAGGTTTAGATATAATGGCTAGAAATGTAAGATCTTATAAGAAAGAACTATTAGGCAAGCATAGTATATATATCAAAATTAGTATTATTTATGTATTGTATCTTTGAGAAGTAGAAAATAGTTAATTTCAGTTCATCCATAATACAAGAGTGTTGTTGACTACATTCATTTAGTTTTGATAAGTAAGAAATGGTTAGTGTTAGTTCTTCCCCTAAAATGATCAAAGGTAGGAATGGCAACAAACCTTGGCTTGACCCCCTAAGGTGTGACATAAGTTTGACCTACCTAAAACAACATCATTTTAAGGTACCATTAGATCGTTCGGACCAGTCCCTTAAATCCAAACCTGGTGTAAAGTACAACCAACTCAGGCCTGGCCAAACCATATTTGTCATCTCTAATCAAAGATACTCTTCATTACATTTATTTAGATGATCAAAGACCTACTCCAAATTCTTAAGATTATGAGATTGAATACATACTTAGCATTATTGATTACTATTTTTAAGAATGTATTGTAACTAAAGCTTTGAACAATAAAGTACTCTTATTCAAAATCAAACTAGAAAAATAATTAAACATACTAATTTCAAAATGGTATAGAATTTTATAGAGGATAATTTAATAATCTTTTATATAAGTATGATATAGTTAAAAAATCAAATATTTATAGGAATTCTTCAATAAAATGGTATTGTGAAGCATAAAACAAAAACCTATAGGAGAGAGGTATTCTATATTTACATATAATGCCCTATTTAAAGATGCATAAGCAAAAATCTTGTCTACCATATATTATCTAATAAACTACTTACATCGTATATCTTTTGATTTTAAGATTGTAAAAGAAGGATGGTAAGAAAAACCTAATAACTACCCTAATTTACATGTAGTTGGATGTGAATCTAGTTTAGAAGCCCATAGAAAATGTTGTCCTAATCTAAAGTCACCAAAAATTATAATCATTAAAAATGCTATGTTTGTTCTAATTTTCATGCTTCATGTAAATTTTCTTCTTTTTCAATGCAAATCGACAATGTTTATTGAAGAAGTTGGAGTAAGAGTCTAGCTAGCTATAATTTTTACAACAAGCTTATCCTTGATATAATTTGGTTCAAGTTTTTGCTTGTAAAGATGATTTAGGAGGGAAGCAAGAAAAATTAGAAAATATAATATAAGAATAAATTCACAAAAAATTACAAACAATGAGATAATTAAAAAGCCACAAGTAATTGTTAGAACTAATTTAATGGCTTATATCATTAAAGTAGTTCAAAAGATTAACAATAAGATTTATACATTTAAAACTATTTCTTGTAATGATTATGTTTAGTAGTTAGTATTTATGCATATTAGATTCCTCTAAAATACAATATGTGAAATTTAATTATTTCCCCATAAATAAGAGAAAAAGCTATTTATAAACTAGTCCAAAAGAGGAAATCTAGAATTTCATAAATAAAAGATGTGAATTATAAGCTTCAATTGATTGTAAAGGCCTGGAAAAAAAAGTTCACTTCAATGATATCTTTATAATTTTGTAGAATTTAATATATTCCTATTTTAAATTCAAATTTAGAACCTTATTATCCAAATAAAAGTCTGAAATCAAATTATGTTAAAAGGTATATAAAATATAATCTTTAATATGAGTTTAAAACCAAAATCCAAATTTAAACACGTTACTACTCTCATGCAACCTACATCTATTTTTGCATTATTGCTCCAATAAGTTTTAACTCTTCTTTATTTGGCATCTTTTTAAATTAAAAATCATTATGATGTGGAAGCAACACAATTAATAATTCCACTATTTAACTATAAAAAATTTGATGAAATTATAATAAAATTCAATTCATATATAACTAAAGTAAAAAAAAAGTTACACTTCATTTAAAATTGAGAGTCTCATAAACTCACTTGCATTATATATAGGTCTATCAGAAATAGCTTCTCTACCTAGTAGAGGTAAGGTAAGGTATTATTGAAGCTGTCGGGACCTCGCCCTTGTGAGTTATGTGCCGACGTCCTACGTGACATCTAGGCGCGCATCCCATAAGGTTGTTGTGCCCACACCAAGTCAAACCTCAAAAATAAACTCATCTCACTTACTTTCGAACATATTTTGGGATAGCTCAAAAAGGAATTTCAATAAGACTTCTTCACAACATTTGTCTCCATTGCCTTAAGTTTCTAATGACACCAGAAATGTTCAATTTGGTTCAGAAATAAAGAAATTATGGCTAAAACACTTTCAGGCTAAAATTAAACCGAGACTAAATACTACACCCGAATTCACTCCAGAAATTGAAAGTCTTAGGGCTTAAATTAAAATTCGATTCCTTCAGATAAGTTGTAGCTCCATGTCTCTAGTTTGTTTAGAAATAAGAATAAACTCAATTGGAGCTCTACAGATCAAGATATCTCCAAAATACTAAAGTCTGATCAGAAAAATATCCAACTCATACTCTTTCAATCGATTCTCTCACTTTAATTCATTCCATGCTTTTCAAATTAATATAAAAAGCTGTAAATTTTTATAAAGAGGTAGAGAAATGTCTTAGGAATCCAACGCTTCAAAAATTAGGTCAATCAGAGGTCAAACGAAAAAGTTATGGCCAAAAGAATGGAGAGAGGTCGGATTAGGGAAGGTAAACAAAAATCGGTCGCGTCGCACGCGCGCTCGCGCTCACCCTCGCGAGGGCCAACCTCCTGGGATTGACTCTAACCGACATCCTAACTTTCAAAATTCATAACTTTTTACTCAAAACTCTAAAATTTGCAAATTTGGTATTAATGGAAAGATAAAAGGAAGTTCTACAACTTCCATGAAGGACATAAAAACCAATTCGGCCTCTAAAAGAGTCAAAATCCACCTCCAATTTTCTACTTGATAAATGTCATCCTAAACAGCAACAGAACTTCTAAACATCACAACTTTCCACTCTATTCTCCAAAAATGTCATACTTTATATCAACGGAAAGATAAAAAAACAATATACAACTTTCATGAAGATCCTAAGAACAATTTATAACTTTATGATGGCCAAAAATTCACTCACATTTTCTATCCCGAAATTGCCATTCTTGACAGCACCCAAACTTTGAAAATTCACATCTTTTAACTCTCACATCCAAAAATGGCATATTATACATCGTTGGAAAGCTATGAAATTCCTCTATAACGTTTAAGAAGGGTACTTGATCCAATTTAACCCATATCAGTCCAAAATTTCCCTCAAAGCACAATATACACAAAACCTACCCTTATGGACATTTACAAAACAATGCAAAGTGACCTTTGGAGCAAGCATCGGCAAAACACAATAAAATCTGAATATCTTTCATTAATATCAAAATATGAGTTCTTGCAAAGCTTTAGTGGACATTTTTAGCCCTAATATATTGAAGTCTCGGAAATTCAAATTACAAAGAAAACCACATGAACAATAATTTTGCTCCAAAAATGCAACTAAAGCTTTGTTTACAAAATATAGCTTCAAAATCAAAAAGCAAATGGGAGTGATACCTTGACCTCGGTTCGGTCACTCATTTTCTTGCTCATAGCCTATGGATGGGAGGAAAGAAGGGGAGGGGGGGTTAGCTCGATGGCTCGTGAGTAACATATTTATAACCAAGAAACAAGCAAAATCCTTGAATCATTTAATTCCAATGCAAAATTTACATTGGCAACCATGCCACAATGTGATCCAAAATTTACAACTTATCAAGCCATTTACAAATCAACACAACGAAGACATCAAAATGATTTCAAAACATAATTACATAAACACATCAGAAATAGTTCTGGTGGATCCAAAACTGAACGTACTATACATTTCCGCGTAGCGGTCATGTGTAGCCGTGAACTTAGGGGAGTCCGTAAAGAGCTCCATGCCACTAGCAGGCAGGCGGAAAAAGCCTACAGACAAGTGCACTTGACTCACTTAAGGGACCACCACAAACCCATATAAGCATATATTTCACATTTTTCAAACATATTGGCCAAAATGACATATTTCTGAAAGGCATATTTATAACCATTTCATTCTTTCCAAAATCACTTTCACATTCTTTTCACAAGAAAAAGACACATGTCATATTGTCAAATCATCCTAAAGAGTAATATGATATGTGCTTAATTGTTGATATTTTTAATTATTTTCACTTAGCTATTATTGACATAAAAATGCTTAAGATACTCACTTTAATTCATATTTGTTTTTAGGTATAATTTGAGAGAAAAGAAATTAAAGTGAGTTAAAAGCATTATATATGAGTCATTTGCTAAATATTTATTTTGCTTGTCTTTATTGAAGAAGAAGAAAATTAAAAGACAAGACAAAGATCAAATGGAATCAAATTAAAGGGAGCTGTGGGCGTGAAATAGAGAGTTGGAATAAAAGAAAATCAAGACAAAGGTCACACAACACGCATACGAACAAGAATCAATAGGGACGTGGGTTATAATTGGATTAGAGAGAGGACGTTTTAAAGGAGTTTCAAAGGTTTATTCGTCACGTCAATATACAGTGTCGGCATGGACCAAGAGAGGAGAATGCTTTTAAGGGTTTAAGTGATGTTGAGCCTTATTTGTCTCGTCATTGAATAGTAGACTCAAGCAACAGAGAAGCATAGTGCCGGCATAAAAATACAAGCTACATATACAAGCAATAAAGAGCAAGCGTAACAAGCTAAAGGGAGGAGCCAGCCAAGCAACAACCAAGAGGAAGGAGACACGTGGAGGCAAGGAAAATGAGCAAATGAAATCAAGGCAGCTAACAGCTGGGAGATCACGCACAAGCCAAGAACGCACAAAAATCCAAATCAGGCAATTAAAAGGAACTCATCAACGCATACAAGACAAGAGAAAGCAGCTGTGCATTTTGGGAGGAGCAAAATTTAAAATAGAAATCACGCATGAATGAGCTAGAAACACGCTTGGTGGATGGCACACAACAATCACGCAAGGCAACAGGCTGAAGGAGGAGAGTAGCGCATAAATGAAATTAATTAAATGGAGACACGCTAGAGGACAACCCAAGGATGCGCACGCGTGGAGGCAGCGTCCAACAACAAAAATCAAGTAACGCAGAAGCAAGGTTGACCTTTATTTGTCCAATCATAAAATAGTGAGAGGGCAAATTACAAGTAACAGGTGGCGGCAATTTATGGCACAAATCAAGCAGAAGAGCCAAGCGCAAGGTTTATAATTGATAGAGGCCTTTATTTGATTAGAAAAATTAAGCAGCCCATCCACGCTATAGAGAAGAGAAGCTGGACACGCGGAACAAGACGTGAGAGGCTGAGGGCGGCACAACTACTAGAGGATATAAAAATTAACGCAAGTTGGCGAGCGCTGGCGGCAGAACGTGGGAGTGCTCTTAGTTGATAGAAAATAATGAGACAGTAGACAATCAACATAGGCGGCGTTAGAATTAAAACACAGGAGAGGTATGGGGCACAATTGGGGGAAAAATCATTGCACAGTGAAGACGCAAGAGAATATAAATAATCAGCTACATAGACAGGAGAAAAGAGGGCCGCGCTTGAAGAGAGGGACACTGAAATGGAAGTGATGCAGCTACAGCAACAGGCACACAACATAGGAATAAATTAGCACAAGTGAGAAGGGCGGCATGTAGGGAGAGCTGAAGCTGGTTCGGTAACAGTGAAGGTTGGAACTTCAATTTTAATTTGTGAATTTCAGTTATAACTGATAGAGAATAGTATTTTGTGTGGCTAGTTTTTAATCTAGATAAGGTACTTTACGTTTGATGCATGTAGTTCGTAAGACTCCTATGGTTTAATTGTTTTTGTTTAATTCTTATGTTTATTTAATCTCTGTGCTTAATCGATTTATTATTGTTGAGTTTGTTGATTAATGAGGCCTGTTAATTAATTGACTTGATGATAAATTGCCGAATAGATTAGTTAA
>JANZLC010000003.1:22429494-22443483 GCA_026413385.1 Erythroxylum gracilipes
AGAAATTAAATCAGCATCAATGTGTTTTAATTAGCGTTTAAGAAAGCCAAGCAGACTAATTGTTTTAATTGAAGTCACACGCACAACAGGGAGGTAACTCGTGGAGAATTAAATGAGCAAAAAATGAAATCACGGCAGCCAATAAACACGCACACGTAAGGCAACAACTTGGAGAGCAGTCAGCAAATTAAATCAAGGTTAATTGTCAAACGAAAATTACGCAAACAGAGGGTAGAAAGCAAAACACGCATATGGAGGACAGCTAAGCTAAAGACGCTATACACTGGAGGCATAAAAAATTAAATCAATTGGGGAGCTTGACACGTGGACACAAGAGAAGTAAATATGGAGGTCCATCCACGCCCACTAGAAGAGAGAAGCAAATGTTTTGTTTACTTGACAAGTGACCTTTATTTGTCACGTCAAGGAATAGTGAGGCAAGAGGCAAGAACATAGTTTAAATGGGCGAACAGCAAGATAAGAGAAGCCACAGTGTGATGCGAATGAAGCACAATGTTTAAAGAGACAGCCCACGTAACTGACGCAATCGGTGAAAGGAGAGCACGCAGACGAAGACAAGCAGAGTTGTTGGTGCAGATACAAAGGAATCAAGACACACATATAGAGGGCGACACTAGAGATAGCGCAGAGACACAAAGTAGGATAAAATCAACAATAACGGCGGGGATTAAAACACAGGAGAGATGTGCTGCGTAATTGGAGGGAAAATTAGTGCACAGAAATATAAAAAGCAGCAGACCCAGAAGATTGAAGGGGCGATAGAGAGAAGTAAATAGGGATTTTTAGTTAGGGATTAAAATGAAGTTGAAGCTATTTTCTCAGATAATACTTATGAAGGGCTAAACATCTAGACAACGATTCGGAGGTAAAATCGACGCCGACGACTTGGGATAAGTATTATTTTCATTTTTTTGTTGTTTCTTTCTCTCGTTAGGAATTGATTGTGTTATCCTGTTTGGACTACTTTAGGTTTTGTGTATGAATAATTGGACTTTCATTATTGTTCGTTATTTTTATATGAATCTATTGGGTATTGTGATTTGATAATTTAAATGCGTTCATTGGATTATTAATTTCAATCTCATTGCTAGAATTTCGATATAATCCGTAATTGTTGTGTTGAAATTCATGTGTAGCGACTAATGATTCGTAATCATTAGGGATAATATGACCTAGGTTAAATAACCCGAGCGTATGTGGTTGTTGCCTTGATTAATCGGTTTTCCTAATTCGTAATGCTACTGCCCAATTAAATCTAGAGATCGTATCCTAGGTTGTTAGGTGGTTAGGTTTAATTAATGATCATATCTTGATTAAACACAACCTAAGGGAAAACTCGGGTTAATTTTTAGCCCACGATTAATAGTTTCAACAAGAGGTTAAAGAACAACAAATTAATAAAAGTTACTTTCTTAGGATTTAGGCCGAGATTAAACCGAAGAACCTGGTCCCTACCGAGTTTCCCATTTTTATTATTGCATGTTTTCTTTAATTTGTTTTTATTATTTAGTTTTATTTTAATTTTATTTCATTTTAAAAATCCAAAACCCCCCATTTGTGTAAACACCAGTTAATTTCAATTCTTAGACTTTACACGCATTCTCTGTGGGATCGACCTAGACTCACCACTCTGCAGTAGTAGTCTAGTAATTTTAATTTTGATTAGCGTTACGACGCGCGGTCATAATAAATACACATTTTTAAAATTGTTGGAAAGCATTAAATTCCATTTATTGAAAATAATTGTATTAGCTCATTTCCTTAATTATAAAGATGTTACCCACCTTAAAATCCCTTGCTTTAGACTTGCTCAAGATGCCTTTCCTCTAGCTTCTCTTGCTTCCCTTGAATTTCTTCACAAACATAAAAACTCCAAATCAAAAGAGATCTTAAAATTGGAAAATCTAAGGAAACAAAAGCATGAAATTTATCCTAGAGCACTCATACCCATACTTTTCCTAAGCCATTTGAACCAGAACTCCTTCAAAATTCGAAAGGATTTGAAACAACTAACCTTGAATCTCCACCCACGATTTTTGCTCTGTCTCTAATGGAAGATCAAATCTTCCTCTTTCTCATTTCCTTCTTGAAAAACTCTTAAAATGACTCTTCTAAAACAAAGAAAGGTGAAACCCTAAGTTCTTCTTCTTCTTCTCTTCTTTCTCCTCTCAACCGAAACTCACCTCTCCTTTTCTTTGAAATTTTCGTTCCTCCTTTCCAACATAAGACAAAAATGCTTTTGTTTCTTTCTTTCTTTTAATGAAGCTAAAAAGACTAATCTACCCCTCCTTGTAAGCCTTATACCTTTTAACCTTAAGTGATCTTCTTATTTTGCCCTTATACATTCTTATTCCTTCAATTTAACTAACACCATACTATACTCTAACTTAATCTTAATTTCTTCATTTAATACTTCTAATTCCATCAATCTAAGCAATAAATCCTCCAACCATTGACATGCTAATTAAACTCTAACCAAAAGCAAAATCATGCTTATTCAATAAGAAAATAATTCAGGGGCCAACAGAAGCTCCTTAGATCTTGTGTTTTAGCAGGACTTTCACTGGATGTTGTTATTGTCGTCATTGTTGTTATTGTAGTCTTATAAACTCACTCTTTTACATAATGTTCCGTCTCTTATACTCTCTACTAAAAACAAAAGTAAAGAGGTACCTTATAGCCGACATAGTGTAAAGAAATAGGAAATGGTTTGCCATATTTTTGGCATCAAAATCATCTAGTCTTTTATCAGTAATGTGGTCTATATGATCACTTCAATCAAAACTCTTATTTCTCTAGGCACTAAACAAAGGGAGTGTTGCTCCTTTATGGGATAAGATTTAATTCTTAGGCCTACTGGTTTCTGGTGAAGGCAATAGTCTAGCAATTCTGAAAAACAGATAATGTATTAAAGAGAAAAACTCTGCTTTTATGTTTGCTCACCACATTCAAACTTGATTGGAAGATTCAAAGTGAATATTAAGAAATGATGTTAGCCTATGGCACTTAATACTATCTCTAATCATTAGATAATCTTCCTTCACAGAAAGCTAACTCAGGTATAAGTATTAAGCATGTTATGGTAAATAATATAGTTAAAGAGGTAGGATGTTACTCCTCAAGCTCTTATACTCCTCTAAAGAAGGAAAATCAAAATCTAAACTTAGGGTCACCTATACTAGAAGCTCCTATAAGTGAGAATTTAAAGGAAATCAAAGGTAACTTTACCAATCAAAATTCCATAACCTATCCTATTATTAAAATTAAATCATAGTCTAATCAAAATAATGAGTTTAAAACTGTTTCTTAAAGGAAGTCTAATAGAAAAAAAAGGATAATACTCCCTCTCCCTAAATATGATAATTATCTCTAAGAATCTTAGAGGGTTAATTACCCCTGAAAATAATTGGCACTTAGGAATTATATATAAGATAATAAGCCAATCCTTTTTGGTATTTTAGAGATAAGTTGAAAAAGGATAGTTGTAAACACTTGAAATTATTAAGGAATCATTACAAAGTAGTAACCAATCATCAAAGTCATTCTAATGACGAAATTGTGGTTCCTTTTAATATTGAGAAGATTTATACTTAAATGTTTAGTTACTACTACATCGACAATAACAACACCTGGTGAGAGTCCCGCAGAAATGCAGGGCCTGGGGAGGTTTAGTAGTACGTAGCCTTACCCTTATCAGGTAGAGAGGTTGTTTTTGATAAACCTATGTATAATACAAAAATGATAATACAAAATATAAATAGATAAGTCTACATAAAATAATAAATATTTTAATTTAATACATAATACAGTATATATGAAACCCACTGGTTAAATACTAATTAACTGAATCCCCTATAAATTAAATTGAATCAAAAATAAAAATAGTTCAAGTAATGTTTGTCTATGCTTACAATCTTATCTTTCAAAGGATCCCTCTCTATTCTAAGCTTCAGAACTTAGCTTCTTCTATCAAATTCATATGTATCATTTTAGGGGACTTCAACAGTATGTTGCATCTTTATAAACCTAAGGGTAACTCATGTATCAGGAACCATCCTAAGGATTTTAGGAATTTTGTGGCAAACATTTAGGTTGCAAATTTAAGTATGAAAGAAAATGTCTTTACATGGTATAATAATAAAAAAGGAAGATGATTCTTAAAAGGAAAACGATAGATAGTGCATTAGTTAATGATCAGTGGATTAAAGTTTTCCCTAAAAGCAATGCCTATTTAATAGTGCTTTTTTTGTCCATTCACATATTGATGTCTATATTTCAAAAATTTATATTGAAAGGAATTTTTCTTTTTATTTTTAATAACTATCTTGTAGATTTTAATGGATATGATGAAGTTATTCATAGGGGTCTTAACTTTGAAGCTCAAGGACATAAACTTTTTTTTTGTTTGAAAAAAATTATTCACATGATAGAAGAGCTTAGATCTCTCAATTTTGAGGAAGTATGCAACATAAAATATTTTTTTCAGTAGTATAAAGGAAAGGCTTCAAAGAGTTCAATCCTAACTCTATTTGAATCCAACTAGCCTAGTTAATTCTTCTCTCCAATACTTAATAAGGCAATGAATTATAGACATTATCTCTTGATATAGAGATTTAGGATTCTCTAGTCAAATAATGGTGATAATAACTGTAGCCTTTTTCAAAAATCAGTGCTCTCAAGAAGAAATACTAATATAATTATGTCTTTGAGAAATGGTTCTAATGTTTACTCCACACAAAAATGATTCTCTTAAGGAGGTTTTCTTCAACTTGTCCTATACTCTAAGATTACCAACTGCTAGAATCTTATCAATTTAACTTCTCAAATCAATCATTCAAGAATAGATCTTATCCCAGGAAGTTGAATTGCTTTCAAGACCTTTTAATAAGGCTAATATGGAAAGATCATATATAATGTTATTGCATATAGATTAAAATTAGTACTAACAACACATGTTGATGCATCTTAGGGTGCTCTCATTTTTAGAAGACAAAATAGGAGATAACATTTTTCTTGCTAAAGAATTGTTTAAAAACTATAACAAGAAGCATGTAAGTAGGAAATTTTTACTTAAAGTATAATTCCACAAAGCATTTGAATACTTGATTTAAATTTCATCTTGAATCTCAAGGTATTTAGTTTTCCTCCTATCTTTATTGGTTGGGCAGAGAAATGCATAACATCAGTATCTTACAGTCTACTAGTTAATACAAAGATAACTAGGGAATTTAAACATGGTGACCCCATAACCCTATACTTATTCACCTTTCACATGGAGGTTCTTATAAGGATTATCAGGTGGATCGTTAGACAGGAGAAGCAATTCAAATTCCACTAGAAATGCAAAACATTGAAGACAATCATTTTATCCTTAACTAATGATTTAATCTTATTTTCAAAAGCTGACGCATGCTCCTTAAGTGCCTAAAAGAATGACTTAAATTCTTTTAAACACCTCTTTGGCTTAGCCATCATTAAAGAAAAAGAGGCATGTATATATCAGCTATTGCACTTCACAATGCGACATAGTTCTCCTATATAATTGGAATGAAGTTCTTGGAGCCTCCTTTCATATATTTAGGCATTCCCATCTCTTGAAAAAGCCATCATTCACTAATTTTCATCCCCTAATTTGACTTAGATATAACCCTTCATTTTCTTTTTATCTTTTTTAGTCAAAACTCATATGAATTTGCTCATTTGTATAATAAATTGAGGATGGATTGTTCTTGCTCTTTACTCTAATAAGTTCATTTCATATTAAGGAAAAGAACTTATACTGTCTAGAGGTACCTATAGAGCTAGCTTTAGAACCTTTAAAGCTCCTGAGCATTTCAGGAAAAAAAAACTTTCTCTCAAAGCTTAGTTTCTATCAATGTTGACAAGCTATTTAGGAAAACTTCTTCTTCTCTCCTTCTGGAAAACTTCAATCTCCATTTGAAATCCTAATTTTGATTTTTTAAAAATCTTCTACCTTTTCCCATAACTTCTTCTTCTAAAGCCCATGTTAACTTAATAGGTCAAAACCTCTTTTTTATTGTCTATAGAAAAACTCTCACTCATTACCTGACTCTCCTTTCTGGCTTTAGAATTACTATTTCAAACCAAGCTTATCGCTATATAATATATAAACTTAACTGGGTTCCCATTTATTAACAAACCAACACAATGTTAGGTTATAAGGATAGCCCCCTATTCAAAAGATAAAGGTTTTTTCTTTCAGAAGAAAAAAACATAGTAGCATCTCCTATATAAATCTTAAGAGATGGAGCAATAAAGTGGAATTCAAAATTAGTTAGTGCATTTGCAAATTAAAAGTTAGCATACCCTTAAATGCAATTATCATCATAATTAGCTAGAAAAGGTAAGGTTAGTATATGTGTTAATAAACGAATAGGACATATCCCTCTTTAAATTTAATTCAAAGGAAAAAAAATGATAATAATATGGGAACCTAGACCATGGTACATCAATGGTAAACCAATCTTCTTGCAAAATTGTCACCCAAGGATGGATATAGCGATCCTTAAGAAAAAATATATTTCTAATTGGATTAATTTCTACAATATCCTATTAGAATATTAAGCCATATTAAGATAAGTAGGAAAATTGATTTGCTTAGATGAACACAGAGCTGACATGAAAAGAATTGGTTATGCTCAAATAAATTTAGAAGTTAGATATGGAAAGAGATCTACGAAACAAGGAAGTATGTCTAACACAAAAATACTTTTAAGTTACAAATGTATACCAAATTCTATAAGGAAAAAAACATAATGGAGAATAGTAAGGAATGTGTTCAAATCAGGATAATATCAAGAACTAATGAGGGATAAATCAAAGACCTTAATGAAATGAAAACAACTGCAAAAGTTATAGAGAGCTATTACCTAATATATATAAGAAAAAGACATATCATAAACTTATATCATCAAAGGGATCAACATAAGAAGAGGAGTAGAATCCAAAGATAGCCCCAAATGAAAAGCAAATAACTAAACCATATGAAATGAAGTACTTACAAGAAGTATCCTTAAACCTAAAACTAATTCAGTAAATAGACATCTTTGTGACCAATACTAGGAAAAACCTTAGAAGAGAACCAAAGAATAAAGCTTTAAGTAGCTTTGTAAACAAAAATGTATGTCAATCATTGGATTAAACTTAAAAGGGATAAATAACCCTAAAAAGAGCAAGCATTCCATAGGTATATGCTTACTAAGAAGCCAATTTTTTTAATCCCATAGAGATCAAAACAAAAACCTCTAAACTTTAAGAGGATTTATACTTTTTGAATAGGATTTGGAGTTTAATAAGTAATCTTAAAGCTCACTATAATGATAGAATTATAATTTTTTAAAAAGTCAAGATTCATCAGTGTAACTTCTCAAATCAGTTTATCCCTTACCCAATAATTATGCTAAATATCACCTTGATTTATATGGTAAGCTTATAATCCTAAAGTAGAAGATTATAACTAGATCTTAACTCAATAGAACTAGATGTAACAAGCCCCTAGTCAGTCATTTGAGACTTTAATTACACTCTTTTTACTTAAGAATCCAAGGTACTAATAGTAAGAATGAATCCTAACTATGATGAAATTCAAGAAATGCACCACTAGTCTAGGAATTTTTTTTATCTCAGATATATAAGAAAGTTATTTACTTGATCCAACAACTAATTGAGCAAATGGATCCTAGTAAAAGAATTGGATAAAGTTGTAGGATTGTAAGCTGGCACTCAATATTTCTAAATAGCCAGGCACATTTCAACTTGCCCATTTGTTCTGATCCCCCAACTATAGAGATAAAAATTAAAAAAAAAAGAAATGTTTTATTTAAAATTAATAAATATTTTCTTGTCTCAAAGGGTTTAAAAAGCTATTATAAGAGGATTAAGTGCTGAAGCTAGAGGACATAAAGCTTATAAATGTATAAGGAGACTAAAAGCAATTAAGGAGGAGCTCAATGTGCTTAATAAGAATAATAATAGAAATATAACACTTCCTAAGAATGAAGCTTCAACTCACCTGACATTAATTCAAGAATGACTATACTCAAATCCTAGGGATGAGGCTCTAAAAATGATGGAAAGTGAAGCTATCTTTAATTATACTCGATTTCTAGACATAAATATTTTGCTCGTAAGGGAAAAATCAAGGAATCCATAACTAAAAGAATGGGGACATGAATTCTAGATGTTTTAATTCCCTCCTAGCAAGGAGAAATATCAATAGTTTTACTATGCCTAAAAATTCTAATAAAGCATAAATCACTAACCCCTAAGAAATGGAGGAGTTAGCTTATAATTTTAAAGGTATACTAGACACTAGTAATAAGGATGTTGTTTCCATATAGGATATAAAGAACATTTTCCCTTAACCAATCTCAAACGTTTATACTTTATAGCTACTTGAACCTATAACAAGATTAAAAATCAAGGAAACTTGCTTCAGTTTAAGGGATAATAAAGCACCGAGTCCTAATTGATTTGATACACATTTTTTTTGCAAAATATGAAACTTGATAGGAGACACCATTACAAAGGCAGTCTTACAGTTCCTTAGCAAAGGCATTATGCTTTAAAAGGTGAATAAAACCCATATCCTTAATGCCTTAATTTTTTTAGCTTAGGCTAATATCATACTATAATGTGATTTACAAATTGTAATTTACAAAATAATCTCTAAGCTTCTAGCTTTAAGGTTGAGACAAGTTCTAAAAGAGAATACATATCCACATTATAGTACCTTTATACTAGGAAGTAGCATTAGAGACAATATCCTAATTGCTCAAGAGCTCTTTAAGAACTACCATAGAAGAAAAGGAATCAAGTGTTATGCATTAAAGATTAATTTCCATAAGGCATTTGATATAATTAGTTGGAATTTCATTTTCAACATCCTTAAAATATGGGGATTTTTAAAACAATATATCAAATAGATATATGAATTGATTTCTACTTCATCATGAAATATTATAATCAATGGAGAACTAACTAAGATATTCAATAGTGCTAAGGGGTTAAAATAAGGTAATCCCTTATCGCCTTATTGCATATAAGCCCTAACAAGAATCATTACAACCATATTGACAAAAATAACCAATTTAAGTATCGTTGTAAATATGATAAACAAATAATTTTTGATCTTTCTTCTGTTGTTGATTTCTTTTGGTTTGTTCTGCACTCTTAATTATATCAAATTTCTAACTAAATCTTTGATTGAATTTAAGCTTTGATTGAATTCAAAAGCTACGTTGGCATATCTATCAATCTAAGAAGAAGTAGCATTTTCTTATATGCAAACTCATCCATCATAGGTGAACAAATATATTTTTTAACATATTTAAGTAAGAGAAACTCCCTTTAAAATACTTAGGCGCACCAATCACAACAAATAGGTTGACATATGCTAATTGCCAACCATTCCTAGATATTATACATAAGAAATTAGACAACTAGTAGATCAAGGTCATGAGCTATACTGGAATAATTCATTAAACATTGATATCCTCAATAATTTGCATAATTATAAGTCTTCTCATTTGCATTTGCTTTTAAATTTGGTTAAGAGTATAAAGAAGATGATGAGAAACTTTATTTAGACTAGAAAAGAGATAAAGCATCAAAAGCAAAAGTTAGCTGGCGAGATGTATGTTCTTTAAAAGTTGAGAGAGATCTAAGAATCAAATCTATCAAATTTATCAATAAAGTTTTGCTAGCCAAAGGACTACAGAAGCTTATGGTAAATAAGGAATCTCTTTAAGTGGATAAACACACACTTTCTCAAAAATTAAATCATTTAAATGATTAGGAATAAATACAACACACATGAAATAGATCCTAGCCTTGATAGGTCACATCAATAGGAACATTAAATTAAAAATAGATAATAGAAAGAAAACTTAGTTTTAGTAAGACAATTAGCATGAGCTAAGAACTCTACACCTAATTCACTATCAATGATTATTTCAAGAGTGGGAATAATAATTGATAATGATGAATGGACAAGACCAACACACCTATGAGGAGATTTCTCAACTATTATGATGAGAATGCCCAACTATGACCCAAATCGAATAATTAAAAAACTAAATTTGGACTAGAAATGATTCTAAAAGATTCACTAATAATATTTACTTAGAAATCTTTAAAGTTCCGCACCAGTCGGTTCTATAAGAAAGCTCTTAAAAGTTCCTTCATTTTACGGCTCACAATAACGCCAATTCTAAAAACCAAAAGATAGACTATGCTTAACTCAAAATATAAATCCTACATGCTTGCTATGTCAGCAAAAGAATGAATCTCTAGACCATTTATTCTTTAATTCTCAATTACTTAGCAACAAATGTTAGCTCTATGCAATTTGCATAGTAATATGAATCAACGGAGTAGTATTACAGGCTCCAAGGATTAAAGGAGTACAAGTTAACATTCAAGGTGATGTTCAGGTACACAATCTAGTCTATACGGAAAGAAAAAATTCTAGAATTTTTAAGAATATGCAAAGGACAAACATACCTTGGTGGTTAAGGACTATGGATTGGATTGGAAAAAAATTCTAATTGCTAGCGGAATGAGTGTTGAAGTGAGCATCAGTTTAGCAATAATTAATTGGAATCTAGCTTGACAAACAAAGATGATGTTTTGTCTCCAAGGCTACAGGCTCCTTGATTTCGAATTAGAGATTGAGTGTCTTTCTCTATTTATAGCTGCAATCTTTTGTAACCATGCTTGTTCCTTTGAGGATTTTATTAATACAATTCAATTAAAATATATATATTTTCGCATTTTTTTCATTAACATCAACTTAAAAGTCTGTATATATCAATTTTTAATGTGTTTTATGAGATTGAAAATATAAATAAGTTATTGAATTCAAAGAATATATCATTTTTTTCACATCATAAACTTTTTAATCCTTTTCTATTGTAAACTAAACATAAAATTTTGTGTTTTCTCTTTTCTATTTTTCTTCCTACTATATGATTTGCTTAATATGTTTTAGGTCCGCTGTTAAATCCCGTTAATTACTTCTAACATTTTCAATTCACCCCTATAAGGTTACCAAATTTGAAAAAGCACAAAATTTCTTGATTGTGCCCAGCTCATTCTTAAAGATCCAAATGAAGCTGACCATCGCTTCAAGAATGCCCGTAAAAAAGTTTTCTAGGGTAACAAGCAACTTAAAAAGATAATAACTGATAACTGACAAATTAAATTTCAGTTAGCTTTTCTAGAATTAATGAAGTATTATTTCACAGCATCAGCTTCAATTGGTTACTTGCAAAGTTACTACTATACATATAAGAAGTAAATGTCCAGTAATATAGATTAACTTCAAGACTAAATCTAGAATGCAATGAGTAGAGCCAGTTTCTTCTTGTTAATCTAAAGAGACTTCTCTTAAAATAGCCTGTGAAGGGCATAAACCTCATTAAAGCATTTTTAAGGGGAAAAAAAACATGGTAAAAATTATAGAAGCCTTGCATATTATAACAAGTTTTGGCTTTATTTATCAGGATTCACCGGAGAGGAGCCAAAACCGCAAAAGCTACACATCCAAACTCAAATAATTTATTATGAACATAAAAATATTTAACAGAAGCCATGACATGTGTCATGCTGCTACTATCTCTCAAACCTGATTCTTCAACAAATATCTTCAAGCTGTCTCTCACCTTTCGTTGATGTTCATTGCGTTAACCTCAGGGGTTTGGCAGTGACCGAGAAAGCTTTGAATTACCACGTTTTTCATCGTGATCCTATCACTGCTGCCCCACCGTTAACATATCAACAACTATGCCGTGCGATGGTCGTCCTTTCCACCTTTTAGAAATCAATGTCATATCTGCTCAGGACCTGGCTCCTGTGTCCAAGTCCATGCGCACCTATGCCATTGTTTGGCTTCATCAAGAACGAAAATTGACCACCAGGGTGGATCAGCGTGGCCACATAAGCCCACAATGGAACGAAAAGTTTGTGTTTCGTGTGGATGACGCATTCTTGAATGCAGAGTCCTCCGCCATCATGATTGAAATCTACGCCGCCGCATGGCTGCGAGATATTCAGATAGGTAATGTCCGGGTTCTGGTCAGAAATTTGTTTCCTTCCCATAACAACAACTCCAGAATGCACTTCGTTTCCCTTCAGATTCGTCGACCATCAGGCAGGCCACAAGGAATCCTAAAAATGGGAGTGCAGATTGTGGAGAACACGATGCGTAGCATGCCTATGTTAACTGAACTTAGCGCCTCTGCTATCGGATTCGAAGAGCTTATTGATGCAGACAAGAATGATAAACAAGGAATGAAGAATAAGAAAGCTCAATTGCGACGGTCGAAGAGTGACAGAACTGAAATGACAACGCAAACTGACGACTATGGTGTAAACGGTCGTGGTCGTCGAGGTTCTTCAGTTGTTGGTGGTGGGTCGTTGATAAGTTCTATACTGAAATTACACAACAAAGAGAATGATAATGAGAATGGAGGCAATTGCAATGGCAGCATGGTGAATGGATCACTGTGCTCCGACGTGGGGCCTTCTGCTTCGGTGGTGGCAGCAGCAATAGCAAAAGGGTTGATACAAACTCCAGGGAACGCAGATGGTGCAGGGAGCTCAATACTGGACGACTGGACCGAAAATGATAGTGTGGAAGGACTAAGGACGAAGCTAGAGAGATGGAGAGCTGAGCTTTCCTCAGATAACGATAGGGACAATGGTCAGGAGCATTCGAAATCAAGCAGGCAGAGGCGGAACAGGATGAGAACTGATGGCAGAGGACTGTTTTCTTGCTTCAGTAACGTTTTCGGGATTGAAATCTCCATTACGTGCGGTAAAGGTAGCAAAAAGAAAAAATACGCCAATCGGAAAGTATATCATCTTGGCTCTGTCAGCAGCCAATCATAAGGTCTCATAAAATATGGTGGATTAGCATTAAATGTTTTTATAGGAATGATGATCCTGACGCTATTGCAGATTTGGATTCTTATCATTTGCTGAATCTGATTGATACTGAAACTATAATTGATCGATTGTATATGTAATAAGCAAAGCTTGGTGTACATATATGTATAGATCAAGTTCTTGGATCAGGGACATTGAATAGGGAGGTGATTACATTATTTCTTCTGTTTTTTTTTTAAATAATTTTGCAATAGAAAAAAAGAATCAATCAGGCTTTAGTCTTATGGGTTGAAGAGACAGAAGTAAACCACCTTTCATTCGGTGAGGGTAGTGTATTTAATTTAAATTGTAAATAAGGTTTCGTGGGGCTCCAATACTATTTGTCACAATAATATTATTTCATATTCAATATCAATTTTCAAGTCATAAATTTAATTAAAAATATAAGATAAAAAAGAATAAAGAATATTAATTTTAATAAGGATAAATATATTAATTATAATAAAAAAAGCAGTTATTCATTTCATCTTGACATTCTTTTTTTTTTAGAGTTAGAAAATACTATTTTTTTTATAACTTATATCTGTATTATTTATCAGTTATCTAATAAGTACAAACATTAGAAATATATCATCAAACTATCTCCAAAACATCTATTTATTAATTTACGGGGAGAGTGAAGTAGGGTTTTAAAAGAAGAATAAGAAAGAAAATCATCTTTATATTTGATGTGTATTATATTTTGGTATGTGAATATTTTATCAGAAATTTGCACAAGTAGTACAATGCTAGATTGTATTCCAAAAAAAATATCATTGGGTATTCATTTCAAATAACTGACAGTTTCTCTTTTTTATAAAGTAATATTATGGCTTAGTGCAAACAATTACATAGTTCAATAGAAACCATATCAATACTATATATATATATATACATATACTAAAATAAGAACCACGTACACAAAAGCAGGGGCATGAACCAAACAGCTTCGGGGGCGGGATTTTATTGTCTTGTCTACTGTCCCCACTCATGGGGACAGTAACCAAACGCAAGGTAAGT
>JANZLC010000003.1:22466245-22489769 GCA_026413385.1 Erythroxylum gracilipes
TGATTATTGAATACAGTATGTTGCAATTCTAGGGTTAATGATTTGTGTTGATTAATTATACAATTAATCTAGAATTTTCGTGTTAAATTTCTTTCAGTAATTACTAAAGAATGCCTAAATGTTAACTTTTTATGTTCTTATTGAACTAGATATGAATATATTGAAATTTTGATTGTTGGGCCTATTGGTGAAAGCGATTAGTTGAGGTATACAACTTCCAGAGTATTCCATGGTTTTATATTCTTAACGATCAAGGTGATCCATTATAGAAAGAAACCAATATATGAGTTATTATTGGAAGTTTAACCGTGATTGATCACATCATTCTTGATATTAGTCAAGCGATGTTAATTTCAGTAATGATAATAATGGTTATGCCCAAATAAGCCCCAAATAGCGAACCCTAAGGAAGGTTGCTTGCGTATGATATATGTATCAGTATTACAATGCTTTGCTATTAGTTGAAATATAATAGGAAAACTAAATTATATATTTCTTTTATGGGATGAATTCTTATTGCCTTTATTTTGAGTAGACTAAAAAGTTAAACTATAATCCAATATTAATTATGATACAAAGCACTAATGTCTTCCTAAATTATTAAAGAAAAATTAAAATCGTACATAATAGTGTAAATTTTAAATAATATTTAAAATAAAATTGTTAATCTTTGATGGTGTAACAATAATGCTCCTAGATTGTACACATAATGTTATAAAAATTAACTTTATAATGAACAATTCCTTTAGGCATTTCACATAGTGTTATTGCCTGTAGACATACAATTGTTAATGACGATATGGAATGCTCATAAATATGAACTCTTTTTATGCATTTTAGATGTTTTCTTAGTATAATATAGAATGAGGGAGGCTTTTAGGAGCATCTTTCATTGTGGGTTACCATTGAACATTATTAGGATGATTTTAATTTATAATGCTAGAGAAAATTATAATGATTAATGATATTTACATATGATGATTCTTATATTGTTCTTTTTCCTTTATGCATATAATGATTATGTTTTCTTATCACTTTAAGGCATATGTTTATAAATTTCAACCCATTATGAATATATATGTGGATTCAATTGTTTGATTTTATAATTAATACCATGGATAAGTTAAACCACTCACAGATTAGTTAATGTTTCATAAAGTTCAACATCTGAACTAAGTGAAAGGTTATCAATTATACATAATGATGAAATTAGGTACTTGACACTTAAATTTTGTCCTCATGACATACCTGTAAATAAGATAAAGCATTTGCATCTTAGCATATAGAATATAAAGTACTGATATAGAATAAATGCAATAAGCGATTATAAAGATTAATGATATATTGTACATCTTAATCCAATGAAGATCCTTCTTACTCAAGATAAGAATAAGGGTCGATGCACTCTCATATTCTACATTATATGATATACCCTGTATATGATCCAAAGAGCATAGAAAATTATGTCAGCCTACCAATAACTCAATTTAATATATATATTCATAAAGCAATAAATAAGGTGTTTTAAAATTTTTATGAAAATTCCATGCATGGTGAATAAAATTGCTTACCTTTTGATTAACAACTAATACAATTAACAAACAAAATAGAAATATATGATGAAAATGTTAGCTTCTGAATCGCTTACACATAACAAGTCACAGAGATAGTTCTACATCGCTTGCCCGTGATTAGTTAACCACTATTTACAGAGTTGATTCTACATCACTTATCCGTAATAGGTTAACTGTTATAAATATACTAGTATAATAACATGTATAAAGCCTAACGGTATACCATAGGCAAAAGCAACTCTTACATTTACGACTCATCTTATTTTCTAAATTAAATATGGGATGATTCATAATGGGATGATGCATAATTGAATTATTACAATGTAATTCCCAATCATATAAATTTTAACTTTCAATTTAAAACTCATATATTGCGAAAGCATACACTTATGATAGCAATATTCACTTGTAAAATATCATTTACATAGAACTCGGTATAAATATTCATTTCATGATCAAATGAAAACCATTGCGTAAACTCAATTTAAATAACACTCACACGTCATCAATTCTTTTACAAAGAATTAAGTCATATAAAATAGTTAAAATACACTTACAACTTACTAGTTTCCTTTTCACCACTTCGAAACTTATCAGTTGGCTTTATTTTTCGATCTAAAATCCTAATAACAATACATTCAACTCTTTAACACATTTTTCAATTAAATATACCATAAACGATATCAATTTCATTACTTTCCACATACACTCCACATCCTTAATCACATTCATATGGTTATTACTTTATAACCATATTTTTATACTAAAAATGCCCTTAAGGTTAAACTTAACATAATATACATTAAACTCTTCCAATTTAATTTCATTTGATTTCTAACACTTAACCAATCCCAATTCACTCCCGTGACATTTTAATACACACATTTAAGTCATAAAATTTTATTAACAAAATTTTTACAAAATCAAGCACTCTAGGTCGAATTTCAATGAAATCAATTCCAAATCAATTATTTTTCATTTCTTTACTTCATTAACATCAAAATAATGCTATGAACATCATAAAACATCAAAATATAATTTTGGATCATAACACATTAAAAACCCTAACCTTGGCTGAAAACTCATCTAATCATTTCCATGATTTTTCTTTCATTCTTTCATCATTAAACTAACTTCCTAATGTCATTCATTAATCTTAAATCATCAAATGACAAAATAAAACACTTTAGGCAATAGATCTCACCTTTGACCAAGTTTGACCAAGGCTTCGTACCTTAGGTTTTCTTGATTTTCTTCTCCCAATTGCTTCCAATGTAATAAAATCTAGATATTACATCAAAAGGGTGCAATTTACACTATCAAAATGAAATCTAACCTATAACCCAACAAATCAAATTTTTTTCAACAAGATAAGTAAGCTTACCTACCCATTTTCTTCTTCCTCTTCACTTGGATATTTATGAAATCTTGTTAGATGCTTGATTGGAGGTAGAAGAGCATGAAATATGGTTTGGATCACTCTTCCAAATCCATAGCGGAACCTCTCTCTTCTCCTTTCTCTTTTCTTTTCTTTTTTTCTCTCTTTCCATTATAATTACACCTTTATCCTTAATAAGATCTTATAATTACAACTTTACCAAAATATCTCATATTTACACTTTTACCCATGCCACTTGTCACAATTTAATTGGTTCTCTTCTAATGACTCATCATTCCACTAACTTCTTGTAAAAATACCAAATTGCCCTTTAATGAATACAAAAAGACCAAATTGCCCTTTAATACATTTAATTCACCAACTAACCGAATTAAATTCTTAAATATTCCATAATCGTCTTATCATCAAATTAACCATAAAATACTTGAATTAGGGTCAATTCTTATTGATTGGATGCTTTAAAAAAATTTCGAATGGGTTTAAAATCCTCAATACCCGTTATTTTCCAAAAAGGGCATTTTAACCCTAAACTTTTGGAACTTTCGAAATTCATTCGATTGGACTTATTTTTGAACCATATTAGTATTCTAATACCTATTTTAGATATGCTTCAAATTTTTGGGGTTTGGTCCCCAAAATCAGTATTCAAACATGTTCACTATTCATCCAAAAATATTATTCACCCGAATTTACTATTCATCCAGAAATCATCCAGATTTCAATGAAAAGTATCACCTAAATCCTCAAAGTACATTTCGAGGCTTTTAAAGTTCGTTTAGACTCATTCCGTAGCTTTTCGAAGTTTTCAAAAAAAATTTGAGAAATTTCGGTCGAGTCCAAAACTGCCTCTAGTCTATTTGTGATCTCTGTTATAACCTCAATAATATATTTAAACGCTTAAATTACTCTAGTACACCATAAATAGAGCATACTTTATAAAATCCATATATAGCACATTATATAGTACAATTATCGAACTAGGATATTACAAGAAGTCTCCTAGGTTAACTATAATAAAAGTATTCATAGAGAATTAAAAAAATAAAGTTTGATAGAGTTTTGTCTTAAGAAATCACGTATCCTCGTAAATTATGTCTAAGGATCAATGCCAGGCCAACATCAACATGCGCACTGAGTTTGTTCTAACTTTTATTCTTCATGTTTAAGGTGTAACCAATTCCTGACACTAAGTTACAAATACTGCCAATTTTTACTATTTCTCTTCGTATATTCAAGACATGTTTTGAGCCAGTTTAAGATCAACTTTGGTTTCATTCTTATTCTAGTTCTTAACTTCTCAGACCTTCGTGAAAGACTGACACTTATATAGGTTGAAGTTGGCGTTTTAGCAGGAGTTTAAGTTTCAATAGGAAGCTAGTAGTTGTAGATGCTGACTAAACATGGGCAATTTTAATGAAAATTACAGTTGGCAATATGACCTAATTTGGAAGTTATTAAATATGATTAGGAAATATTTTTGTAAATATCTCTTAGAGACATGATGGGAACATTTTTAATGGTAATATAGTTAAAATATATTATAAATATTATTTTAAAAAGTTATTAGTTTATTTTTTTTAGAAAGAAGAAAAGCGAGGGCGAACTTTTTTTTGGCTTGTCTTAAGAAGAATACATTATCTTTTAGTTTTAGAAAAGCATCGGTAGTATTTTTCTCTTCTCCTAGGAAACAACTGTGGTTGAGAATGACTTTACAAGGCTGATTACTTTACTTGGTTGGAGGAAGCCAAAGCTATTCAACTAAGTATTTATGAGACTCTTGTTCTTAATGAAATTTCTTTTGTCATTTAGTATTAAATATTCATCTTATTTATTTGTATGATTGAATTAATTGACAACTAAGGTATGCGACAAGTTGTTTTAATTCAATCTATAGCTAGGTTGTAAAAACTAACATCCAATATTTCTAATTAGAAGTAGCAATTAGAATTATCATTTACTATGTCAGAAAATTCTAAGAATAATATTTATATGGGCTAAATATTCATCGTAAATGTGTTATTCTATTCATCAAATTTCATTGTTCTTAATAATATTAATTAATTAAATATATGATTGTATGTAGGTTATCAATTAATAAGAGTTAATAGAATATATGTTTTAAATTGTTTACACATACAAGAAGATTGGTAGAAATACCCTGATGAACAATTGTTGGTAAACTAGAACTAATTTATGTCAAGGATCAATACTAGCTCATAATGGAGGTGTTCGTAGACCAAGATTTGTTTACATTGATACATTAATTTAATTTTCATTATTATTACTTGATTTACTTTTGCTCTTCTTAACCTTGTTTATTCAAACTCCCCCCTTTATTGTTCACTTAATTTAGCATGAATACTAATATTTGGACTCCTTATGGAAACAATCCAGCTCTCCACTTACTTTATTTATTTTCGTAAAAGTTGGTTTTAATTTGGTTATAGGTGATGGCAGTACCAAATTTTGTTTCCATTTTCGGGGAGTTTTCCATAATGTATATACATTATATGATCAATAAAATTGAAAGATTTGCTATTCAATCCTAATATAGAAAAGATAGTCAAACAATTAAGGAAGGAAATAAAGAAAAAAGTGAAATTGCTAAAAAAAGAAATGATGGTTGCAATTCACACACTACGTGAATTAGTTGCTTCAACTGATGTACAACAACCCAATTGCATTACTTTTCTTAATTTTGGTGAAAATAATACCTTTAAGCTGAAGTCAAGGTTAGTTCATTTTTTACCCACTTTTTAGGTACACTGGGAAAAGATCCTTATAAACACTTAAAGGAATTTGAAGTGGTTTGCATAGGGATGAAGCCTAAAAATGTTATTGAAGAGAAAATCAAGTTAAAGGCCTTTATGTTTTCCTTCAAAAATGACACTCAAGATTGGTTATACTACTTGTCAATCGAGAGTGTTAGTACAAAAGCTATGATAAAGAAGACATATTTTGATAAAATTTTCCCAGATTCTAGGGCTGTTAGCATCAAAAAAGAATTTTGTGGTATCCATCATCATAATGGCAAGTCACTATACGAGTATTAGGAGAGATTTAAGAAGCCTTATGCAAGTTTCCCTTACCACCAAATTAGCAATCAACTCAAAATTGGATATTTTTATGAAAGCCTTTTATCAACTGATAGAAGCGTGATTGATGTTGTAAGTGGTAGAGCTCTAGTTGAAAAAACATCAACATCTATAAGGGAGCAGACATAGCCTCCGACACTCAACAATTTGGAATTCATTCTGAACATACCTTAAGGCCTGTAGGGTGAATGTTTTATCATTGGAGAAAATATTAGAGGATTTGACATATTTGGTGTGGCAACGCATAGTAGTAAAAAAGAAAGAGGCTAAGGCTTATGGAGTTTGATTGATAGTTAGTTGTCCTATTGATGCATATCCTAATTGGTAATAAAATCATGTGGAATAAGGCAACGTTATTAATGGTTTTCCTAAACATCCCCAAAGGAAGTATGGACCATTTTCAAATACTTATAATTTGGATTGATGTGACCATCAAAATTTGCATTATGGGAATACTTAAGGACAATATATAGTCCCAAATATTTAGACGTACAAGCAGCCATATAAGTCTAAACAATAATAACCGATGCAAAATTTTAAGGGTAACACTTTTTTTGGAGGATATAGTTAATTATTTAGACACTAACACTTTGAAATTTCAATAAGATTCTTAAGCTAGTATCCAAAACCTTAAAAATCAAGTGAACCAAATGGTGACAACTATTAATAGGTTAGAGCTACAAAATTTTGGAAAGATTCTTTCTCAAATATACGTAAGTCCTAAGAAAAGTGCTAAGGCTATCATGTTGTGAAGTCATAAGGAATTAAAGGAAAAAGGCCTAAAGGTTTATAAGAGAGAAATTAAATAAGAAATAAAGAAAGAAGCCAAAATAGCCACAAATATAAAGGGCATAACAAAATTATAACTTGCTAAGAATTATTGTAAACCTCTTTTTCTAGTCGATTTTTCCAAATTAAGGAAGGCAGAGATTTAAAAAAATTCTAAAGACTTTCTATAAGCTGTAAGTAAACATTCCTTTGCTATCTAATTTGTTTATGAGTCTTTAAATATGGCATTTATTAAAGAAACTAGTGTTATAATCCAACTAGTTGATTGTTCTAATGCTTATCCTAAGGGAGATCTAGAGGATGCTTTGGTTCAAATGGATAATAGGGTTTTTCTAGCTGACTTATTTCTTACAGATGGGTAGTGAGCATGTTTCTTATTTAATCCTAATTTTTTTCGGAAGACACTTTTTGAAAGCCTTTAGAATAAAAATTAATATTTATGATGGATCTTTAACAATGGAGTTTGATGGTGATGTGATTTAATTCAATATTTATGATGCTTTGAAATTTCCAAATGAAGAAAAACCTTCGGTTTTATGAATTTCATTAACACTTTGGCGCATGAGACTTTTTCTTTGCATTGGGCAAATGAACTTTGGATAAATTTTTTTGAAGGGATGGATTCCTTTACTTGGCAACATCTCACTCACTTTCACACCCTCTAAGGAGTTAGACTTTATGTTCTATGACTTATATAAGTTCAAAATTTTGGTAGGAAATGTGTCTTGTGGAGTTAACAAGAAATCATTCAAAATTGCTACCTTCTTTGGTTCAACCACCTAGGAATGTCAATTTTGGCTTGACCTAGCTCAATTTTGGCTCGAGTTCACCAAGCCACGAGGCACGGGCCAAAATTATGCAGCCAGACCGAGCGAGATCTGGCCTGTGGCCTGACCAGAAAGCAAAAAATGATGTCATTTTTAAATTTGTTTTAAAAATATATATAGCCTGGCTTGCCTGTGGCCTGTCGAGTCACGGGCTAGGCCACAGGTCACCCAACCTCCGACCCATTGACATCTATACAAGCACCAAAGTTAGAGTTGAAAAACCTCCCCATTCATTTAAACAAGCGTTTTGAAAAACCTCCCCATCCATTTAAACAAGCGTTCTTAGATAAACAAAACATATTACTGGTGATTATCTCTAATAAACTCACGTTTTTGCAGGAGGAACAACTACTTAAGGCTCTAAAGAATCATATGGAAGTTCTTGGCTAGACAGTGGCATCCATTAATTTCTATGCACCAAATTTTATTAGAGAATGAAGCTAAAGAGGTAAGCTGGCCCCAATAGAGGTTAAATCCACCTATAATGGTGGTAATTAAAAAGGAGATATTAAAGCTTCTTAATGTTAGGATACTTTATCCCATTTTGGATAGCAAGTGGGTAAGTCCGGTTCAAGTGGTTCTAAAAAAACTAGTGTAATTGTAATAGAGAACAATGATGGTTAGTCGGTACCAACTCGTATTCAAAATAGGAGGAAGATTTGTATAGATTATATGAAGTTAAACTTAGTTACTAGAAAATATCTTTTTTTCACTTCCTTTTATTAACTAAAATGCTTGAAAATTTGACAGGAAATCTTACTATTGTTCTTTAGATGATTATTTAGATTATCATCAAATTCTGATTACACTAGAGGTTAAGAGAAGACTACTTTTACATGTCCCTTTAGTACTTTTACTTTCTGAAGAATGCCATGTAGGTTGTGTAATCCACCAACATCATTCTAAAGGTTTATAGACAATATATTTTCTAATTATATGAAGGATTGCATAGAAGTTTTTATAGATGATTTTATAGTTTATGGTGATTCTTTTGACACATGCTTGGTTAAATTTGAAATTGTTCTAAAACATTACATTGAAAACAATTTGGTTTTGAATTATAAAAAATTCCATTTGATGGTTAATCAAGGCATAATTTCGGGTCATATAATGTCTTCTAAAGGAATTAAGGTTTATAAACCTAAGATGGATATTATAAAATCTCTACATTACCCTATAATTATACTAAAAGATCAGTTTTGAAGGTCATTTAAGTTTCTATAAGTGTTTTATGAAGGATTTTTCATGGTCACTCAACCGATGTGTTGGCTACTCTAAAAACATGTGGTGTTCAATTTTTTGACAAATCATGCGAAGTGGCATTCGATGAGTTTAAGGATCGACTCATTAAAGCCTTGATAATTTAGCCACCAAATTGGGGTTTTCTTTTTGAGTTAATATATGATGTTAACAACTATGCAATCAAATTTTGGGCCAAAAAGTAGATAAGATAATATATGTCATATATTCCACTATAGAGAAGGAGCTTTTGGCACTAGTGCTCAACCTGGAGAAATTTTAGTCTTATTTGTTAGGCACCAAGGTGATCATTTGTTTAGACTATAAAGCTGTGAAATTTTTATTAGCCAAGAAGGAGGCCAAAATAAGATTAATTCCATGGATCTTGCTCCTACAAGAATTTAATATAGAGATACGTGACAAATAAGAAACTAAAAACCTAATTGTTGATCACCTTAGTTAGATTACTCCTAATGCCATACTTGTTGAGCTTCAAGATGAATTTCCATATAAAAATCTCTTTCCATCCAATGGGTAATTCCTTGGTATGCTGACATAGCAAATTTCTTAGTTACTAAGTCCTTATTTAGTGATTTATCCATAGTTGAGAAAGAAAAAAAAATTAAAAGAGAGACAAAATATTATAAATGGGATGAACTTCATCTTTGGAAATCTTGTTCTAATCAATACACTATTTTAATGTATGTTAACATATTTTTAACATATTTTTAAAATAATGTATATTTATTTTAATAAAAAATTACCTCAACTGAATTAAGTTTCGAATTTCACCTCTGCTTTTGTTGTCCCACAAATATGCCTTAGTTGGACTACTCAATCTCCTCTTCAGGAAACAGTCTCTTCGATGTTTCACAAAAATTGAATTGGCTCCTTTGCTCCCTTTCTTCTTTTACGATTAATAAATCATAAATATGGTAAAATAATCAGATGTACATTACCACTACTCATAAAAGCATTGAGACTGGCCTCATTTTTACCTTTTTATTAGTCCTAACTAAATTGGGTACTCATCAATCATATTGTTAACTGATTAAGATAATAAAGTGCTTTGGATAGCGGGTACTTGTCATCCTTTATACTAAGAACAACATATCTTTATGATATGGTATTTTCTTTTCCTCTATTATTGAAACAAGGAAATTGGAATTCTTTTTTACCTCTAATTTATTTAATGTAGATAATTAAATTTGTTGTTAAGGTTCAAATTACCTATTTCTAAAAGCCTATTCCACTCTCTTTTTTTTTTAAAGATTTATTCATCTAATTTTTATCTCTGTCTTATTTATTGAATTGATGGATTTTAACAGGTACAAGGTAGCAGAGACTTTTGCATCTGCCATGCATGAATACGTTGATTGATAAAATATACATTTTCAATATCCTATTAACAAGTAAAAGTTATGGGATTCCAAAGTTTCAGAAGTTTCGTAGAAGAGTTTCATCGTTTCCATCCATGACTACGCCATTGTAGGGTTTTAGATTGTTTTCGTGTGTGGTAATTATGGAGACAAGAAAGAAGCCAGGGCCTTGTTAATGATTAAATACAGTTCTTCTATCCCAACTCATTATTTCCTGGAAATTTTTGTTTTTCATTCCAACACGTTTGCTCAACAGAAACGCGTTGGCGTCTTAAGCCCTTAATAGCCAAAAGACTTCAAATTAATTAATGTGGGTAAATGCGACCACGCGTTTAGGTTAGGAGACCATGTGTGAAAACCTCTTTTTTCTGTTTTTTTTTTTCTTTGGTCAGGTTAGGTAAATCAACGTGGTTAAGTTTTGTTTAATCTATAATAATGACCGAACCCCATCAACTGAACCGATGTATTCAATCCAAGTTCATTTCATATTGACCGAACCCTACCAACTGTTGTTTTAAATCAACATTTTTTTTTAATGTAATGTAAAGTGTAAATTTACGAGCCTTCTTAGACTTTTCTATAGCTCCCAAATAATGATGTTTCTTTTGATGTATATCAAAATTTGAGAATAACATTTAAATTTAAAAACCATTTAAATGTAAAGCTTATTAATAAATTTAGTTTCATAAGATGTCAAAAATGTCGACGTACTCGGTTCACAAGCAACCGAAGTCTTATAAAAAGTACATGAATTCTATAAATATTATAACATTTATCATAGTTACATAAATTATTAGTGAACAATAATATTTTATATATATATACATGTAATATAATTTTCTATTAAGTATTAACAAAGAGAAATACCTTTAATTTTCTTATAAGTCTTTCAGTTTAAAAATTAAAGTTGACAATTTGACTAGTGAGTGAGACTGTAAGTCATCTCATTTTTACAAAAATTGATCGGTCAAAATTAAAAACAAATCAAGATTTGCATATTTGTAAGTTACTAATAGGAACAAGTCTTTAACTTGTTAAATTATTTAATACGAAAAATTAATTTATGAAATATATATGTACACCAAATAATTAAGTTGTTTGTTTATATATTTCAAAGAGCTAATATATTATAAACAAGAAGGGAAAGTAACATTTTGCCTTTGTATAAAATAACAACTAGTCATCACTCAGTCATTGCCATCTCCACCCTCTCTCTTACCTGCTCCTCACAAACGCTGTCTCTCACAGATCTGATCTTTAATATGGAGACTAAAGATGATGTCCCAGCTGAACGATACTTAGCATCACGTCCATGTAGAGGTTTCTCTTGCAGTGCATGTTGCTTACCAATCATTGGTGCGGGTTATAATTGTCGGAGTTGTACCTCCATAATCCACAAATCATGTTTTCAATTGCCCACCTACAAAACACACCCTTTCCATCTCAATCATTCACTCACTCTCCTTGCCAAAGCTGAGAACCAGCTTGTTTCATGTGACCAATGTAGGGATTCATGCGGTTGCTTGTATTACCACTGCGATCCCTGCAACTTCAGCCTCGACATCAAGTGCGCTACTTTATCCGACGCTCAGTGCCAAATGTTGAACGAAATACATCACGTTAAGGCAAAAATATTATCTAGTGTCGTCCACGACCATGTCTTGTCTGTGTTCAATTGTAGGCAGCAAGATTTTGTGGTCGGTGATTGCAGTGTTTGCGAGTTACCGCTGAAAGGTCTCGCCTACTGTTGCATGGATGGTCACAAAGATTTCCTTGTTCATGAGTCCTGTGCTAGATTACTTGCACAGATTCAACACCCTTATCATCAACACCCACTTCATTTCAACTCCACTTTTCAATCCCACTTGTGCAACGTTTGTAATCTAGAAATCAAGCACTTCGGCTACGAATGCCAACGTTGCAATTTCAGGATCCATATTAGGTGTGTCCATGCATCAACATCCGCAATCCAGTGCAACGGGCACATGCACAAACTTTTCTACTTCGAACCTGATGATTCCACCAGTGTGGAATCTGTTGACAGATCTACCATGTTCAGGTGCGATGTCTGTTGCGGGTTTTGCCGGGATTCTTTTTACCGTTGCTTTGAATGCAACTTCAATCGACATGTTCACTGTATCCCAATTCAGCCCAAGGTTAAACATGATCATGTTCATCCTCTCACCTTTGTGAAGTGTGTTATTTTCGAGGATCACAAAGAGTATTACTGCCATTTCTGCGAGACTGAAAGGGAACCGCAATTTCCGGTCTACAGTTGTGATCAATGCCCTTATACAGCACATATTAGTTGTATCTTTTGTGAGGTACGTTCCCTTGCTCATATCGATTTTTACTTAACCTTACATTGAACTGGGATTAGAGGATATTAAGAATTAGATAATTCATATTACAAATTAAAAACAAAGCCAATAAAAATCTAGCTCATATATGAGATTTGTGAAGGTTTAGTAGTAAGTAGTTTTAACTCTAACTAATAGAAAGGTTCTTTCCTAATACTACTCGCACGTAAATAGTAAATTCTTATATTTTTTCTTGTTACTTTCATGAATTGGTATGATTAGTATAAAACTCGATAATAGGTGGATTCACATAGGCCTCTGTAGTACCTATATATGTTTTGAAAATCTTGAATTTGTCTTTAGATCTATGCGTGTTGAAAATTCCGAAGATTACTTTACCTTCTAAAGTAATTAGTATAATATTGTATCATAAAGTAAACTATTTTGAAATAATTAATTAAAATTATTGATTAACTACTGCATATATATATGTATATAATTAGTTATAAAACTGCATAGAGTTTTGAACTTAATTAACGTACTTATATTTTTTTAAAAATAAGACCTTATAGAATATCTTAGTAACAAGTAATTGTTATGTCATAATCATAAATTTATCATCAATAATAACTAAGTAATTTATTGCATTTTGATTTAGTATCTATCTATAAATACATTAAATACCCTTTCTAACGTCTACCAAATACTTTCGATGGATGCAGTGACAAAATTAAAGGTCTCACTTATCAAGAATATAAATTTAGTTTATACTTGTTAGAAAATGAAAATTCAAAACGAATATTATTACAAAAGAGTATCTTTGTATTTTATCTTTTTTTGGCATAGTGAAGAAGAAAATTATGAAACTTGTTTTACTTTCTTTAGTAGGTTTATTTCATTTTTAACATAGTTTCAAACATGATTATAATTAGAGAATTAATATATACCTTTATAAGTTTTTAATTAGTTTATGTTATTAAAGTGCAATCTCATAATTTCAGTAATTTTTGCCTCTTATTGCTTATGTTCAATGTAATAAATCAAAAGGCAATGTCAGAATAGAACAAATGTACCAATTATTAAATGAAAAACATTATAAAGTAATTTTTACACGACATGAAAGTTTTAGAAAAATATCGATACTATAAATAATTTGGTGTACAATTAATCTTAAATTATTTAGGAGTAAAAAAATAAATTAAATAATTAATTGCAATTTATAATCACAATAAGTCTCACTTAACTATTAATAATTAAATATATAACACAAATAGTTTCTATATGTTTCTTACTAATGTTTGCTTTTTTTAGGGTTATCCTGAAGGAGGCGAAGCCCTGGAGTTTAGAAGGATTCGGAGGTACACAATAGAAGAAGAAAATGTTCTACCAGAGGTAGATGAAGACACCATTCAAAAGTAGATCAAGAAATATTTGATCTTAAATTAGATATAGCAAATAAACAAACTATATTGGAGGCACTATCAAAAAAGTTGAGAGAGCTAGAAACAACTAGGACTAAGATGTCTATGCAATTGCTCCAAGCTTCATGATAGGATATAGATACAATTTCATTTGTTGATAACTAAACAAAGGATATATCTTGCACTACATAAGTCATATTTTTCAATTAAAAATATTAAAATACTTAATTAAAATACACTTACTGACCTATTCGATCAAAATATGTCGAAGTTAATAGAAATCAATAAATCATTTGAGAAGAATGTGTAATTCAATAATTTACTATTACAACTTGACCCATAGTTGACACAACAAGAACAAAGATAACTAGGGAATCAAGAAGGAATATTGATTTTGATCATTTGATGCTTTGCGTACATGAAAGGTACAAATAAAGGATCATGGGTTATGGAAGAGAAACATAATATTAGAAATAAAAAGAACGATCTTCTTTTGTATTTTATTGAACCTCCAAAAAGAGTATCTACAAAGTATTTTAAAAAAACTATCAATCTGGTTACTGCTTCAAAAAGAGAATTGACTTACTAGATCTAAAAACTAACAAGGTAAATTAGTTATATTAATATATAATAAGCACCACACGATTTGCCTACTCTGCGTTCTTCTCTCCTGATCATTAGTAATCTACGTATTATGATCATGGTGGCTTAACTAATGTCTTCTAATACTCCCCCTTAAGAGGAGTATGTATATTTTTAGTGCTCATCTTAGCTAGTATCTTTTGAAACAGAACTAGTTATAAAGCTTTCGTAAAAATTCCTGCTACTTGTAAGAAAGTTGATACATATATAGGCTTAATGATTCTAGCTAGAACTTTCTCTATTGCAAAGTGACAGCCTATTTCTATATGTTTGATTCTTCTATAAAACATGGGATTTTTGCAAATATGCAATGTAGACTAATTATAATAGTACATCATTATAAGTTTCTCATGTTTAATCCTAAACTCCTTCATCAAAGATAAAAAATCCAAATAACTTAACATGTTCCAAATGCCATAACTCTATATTCATCTTTAGTAGAACTTCTTGCAACAGTAGATTATTTCTTTGATCTCCAACTAATTAATGAATATCCAAGAAATAAACAATATCGTGATACTAATCTTCTAAAATTTGTACATCCTACCCAGTCATTATCAGCTCAAGCTTTGTTGTAGTAGACAATAAAATGCCTTTCCCTGGAGTCCATTTTATATATTAGAGAACTCAAACAACAACCTGTTTATGTGTCTTTATAGGTTTTTCCATAAATTGTGACAGAACCTACACTGTATAAACTATATATGTCAAGTGAAAGTTAGATATATCAACTTATTAATAATTTATCTATATTCTATGGCATCTATATGTTCATCATTCTTTGTAGCCAATAACAACTTATGATTAGGATCAATTGGAGTTAAAATTGGTTTACATATAAGATGACCAAATCCATTCAACAAGCCTAAAGTATATTTTCTCTGACAAAATGCAACGTCCTTTGCTAATTTGGCAACTTCAATGCCTAAAAAAACCTTAAATTACCTGGATCCTTCAGTTTGAACTTAGTTATGAGAAATGTCTTTAAGTGTTATACCGCAAGAATTGAGTTACCTGCAATAGCTATATCATCCACAAATAGAGCAATAAAACTTTCTAGGTCTTTCTTGATAAAAAATGATTAATCTGCTTTAATTTTCATAAACCCATACTTCAATAATGATTCTATAAACTTAATATTCCACTACCTTAAAGCCTGCTTAAGTCTATGCAATGACTTGTTTAATTTGTAAACCAAATTTCCACTAATGTAATACTCCCCCTTAAGATGATACCCTAAGGCAAGTTCATGTAAATCACTTCATCTAAATCCCTATGAAAAAAAGTATTATTAACATCTAATTGAAATAATTGTCAACCCTTAATTATATTATAGGCTAGAAAAATTCCAAAATGTGATGTGTTTAGCCACTAAAATGAAGGAATCTGGTAATTAAAACTAGGTTATTAAATGTACCTTATTGTAACTAATCTAGCCTTATATTGGTCAATACTCCCATCAACTTTTAGTTTTACCTTATGCACCCCCTTACAACCAAATATGTTGTAGGTTCAAAATTTTGGGATAAAGAAGTAGTGAAAGGATTTATAACTAGGAGAAAGAAGAGTACTAAAAACAAAATGGTGAATACGATAAAGGGTTTGGAAATAAAGGAAACAAGAGAAGGAGGAAAAGTATATTGGTAATCAATAAGCTAATAGGTAAGGATTTAGATCTAGCACTTTGTCCAGGGACTTGTGGAACAAATGGAAATGAAGAAGAAGGTATAGGTATTGTTGGTGATGGATAAGTAGATAAAGGAGGGGAAACATGATTAGGAGTAAGCATAATATATACATCGTCATCATGATATATGTGATGTAAAACATTAGAATCAGAAGGAAAAAAACATAAGGTGGATTAAGATAAGAGAAATTAAAAAGAGCAAGAGATGGATCAAAAGAAGAAGAACTAGAAACTACAAATTTATATGGTGCAGAAGTGGAATAATGAAAGATAGTCTTATGAAAAACAACATCATGAGAATTAATACCAATTGAGAACAATAAAACTTTCTTTCTGATTACTTTAGAATGATAAATCATATATTAACCACTCAACTACTTCTATATAATTTATGCTGCATCCAATAACTACCGACTGAGCTATTCTTGGCTAAAACATGTTATAAGCAGTATCAAAGTATAACAATCCCTATGTAAGATAACTTTAGAGATCTTAAGTCAAAAAATCACTTATACAATCAGCATAATGAGAATTTTCATAAACATACAAATAATATTTCAAATGAATTTCTCATACGGGGACTAAACTTGTTCTCTAATAAGCACTTACAGGTTTATTTAAATATCTTTATAATTTAATCTATGAGATCGACTACTTCCTTCATAAGGAAAAACATAACGTGTGTTAGTTTTTTTTAATATTTTAGTGATGTTCAGTCGTAATCAAACAATGACTTAAAACAATTTAGAGATAATACATGAATGCAATATGAATATTATAATCGTGATCTTATTATAATTTCATTTGCAATATATATTTATATTATAAACTTTATCATATACATCTAAATATATAAAAGATAAAAATGCCTTTAAATTTTTTTTGTCACTAAACTACAACCAATAAATTAGCGGTGGAGCATAAATCTAATAGTTTGTTAGTCAGTGCACTTGCCACTTTACTCATATACATTTAATTTATATCTTTGCAGTGCATATGTCACTATATATAACCTTATTTGATGATGACTTTTGATTAGAATCTGAATATCAATTTTAAAATATTAACTTATGAGTGATCGATGAATTTGAAGACTAGTCAAGAATAATAGTATTATAGGTGTGACAAATTTTAGTCATTGTTACATTGACGAGTTAACTTGTAATTTTTTTTCCTATTTAGTAATGAGCTCTTATTATATAAAATTAATTTATAAATTTCTTTAATGATAGTAAATATTCATATTTCTATTTTTGATAATTATAAGAATTAATTATTTTAAAAATAAAATTTGAATGTTAAGAAATAAATTAAATTATAAATTAATATTAATATTTAATTCTATATAACAAAACAAAAATAAGATAATAAAAATAAATAGAATTTTGTTTTTAAATTTTTACTCTAAATTTCAACCAATTATATTTTACTTCAAATTTTATTAAAAATATAAATAATATGTTTTTGTTTTTTACAACAGAAAATAAAAACTGAAAATTGTAATAAAAATAGAAATAGAAACGACCATCTTCGCATCCTTGTGTTTCATTGGCGTGACCTCGATGCACAAACACATGGGCCCAAATACTGGACTATATAAGAACTTGTGTCAAGTAAAAGAAATGTGAAGTATATTCAATTATTACGTACCCTCCTACACGATTTTAGGATTTTTGCGTGAAGCATCTGTCTTATTCAATTAGTTATGGAAATAACATAATTCCAACTTGATTTTAGATTTGAACCAAATAAGCAAATGATTATATGACTAATCATGTCGTTGGGAGTTTGATTTTGTCTGGCATAGAATAGAAGGGAAAAGCAATGTTTTACCTTCGAATGGAACGGACAATTAACTCATTTAAGATTCAAGTTACCGTGAAGCAAACTACTCTTTGACCAAATCACGTAACTCATTTAAGATTCAAGTGACCGTCTAAAGAAGCAAACTACTCTTTGACCATCACGTCAAGTGGAGAAGTACCAAAAGAAACCACCTGACCACAGGGAATGGGAGAAAGGGTAATCACCCACATCAATGCCCATGCTTTGTGCCTACGTACTTGGATCAACACCGTTGCAATGCCCATCGTGCAAACTGAAAACTAATCCAACGGCCATAATGTAATGACTCAATCTTCTAAAGTAAAATTGGCGGTCTTTGCAATTATGAAGTTAAATACGTATTATGAGGGACAGTGAGGGTGTGTGTTGGTGAGGTTACTGAAATCAAGACGACAAAAAGCCGTGCCTTGTCTCAATTTTCTTCTTTTTTCTCCGAAAGCTCGGCTTCTTATCCACTCGTGACCTTTCACGTATTCATCTTCGATTTTCACTAGGTACGCTTCTCGTTATTTTTTCTTTTTTCTGTGTTTTGCTTTATGCGATATGGATTCATTTACCTTGTAACATGTTATACCCAACTCACCTTTCCTATTGTTTCTTGAATCTCTGTGTTCTTTTGGTTGGTTTTAGTGGCTAATCAGTTCATATCTTGGGCTGCTGATTCGGTTGGTTGTATGTTTGTCGAGCTTTTGGAAGTCAATTGTTTTTCATCATTGGTCTTATGAATCTTTCTTCGGGAAATAGATGATTTAATTCGTTAAAGTTCTAATTTCATCAGCTTAAAATTGTCTGCTTTGAGTTTGCATGGCTTGACTTCTTATTTAAGTCGACTGTGTACTGCTGATGTTTGTAGTTAGCACTATGATAGGCTTATTTTGGCACAGTGTGGTCTTGTTATTTAAAAACAGTGAATGTATGAATGGTATGAAGGATATAATTTTTTCAATCCTGAGGATTCTGATTGATAATAATGGTTGAATTATTGGACGGTTAGATATCTTTTCAAAGCTGCATATGCGCTCAGAGTTTGAAAATCCAACGCCTGTTATATTAGTTTAACCTATGTTTGTTACTCAATGTTGCCATTGAACGTACTAATGACTAAATGCATATCTTTCCTTAAAGTGTTGTTTATGTTCCATTCTGGATTAATTGCAAGCACTGAAGGTGCTACCGTCTGATGTTGTCTGCTAATGGTTTTCTTTTTCTGAATTAGAATAAAAGGAGTTTCTGCATTTTTGTTACTTTTGAAATCTTAAGGAAGAGCAACTCTGTCCAAGTTTTGTTGCTGGAACTAGTTTTCACCATTGAGATATAATAATAAGAACTTGTGCCTGGCTTTATGTTCTCAGAGATAGGGTGGAAAGCAGCTGAATTACTTGAGGGTTTGTTTTGCTATGACCTGGCCTTTTCCAGTTACTTCCTACTCCATGCAAAGAGATGTACCCCAAATTGCCCGACTCATTTAATGGACCTTCAGAAAGGGAACTAGTGAGAAACCACGTCTCCCAAGAGGCATCACCGATCGGTTCTAATGATGCCACTATGGGGCATTTATTTCCATCATCTCCAAAGTTCTCCAATGGAATGCGTGCTTTTTCACTTTCACCACATGGAAATCAGTCAACCAGTTTTCCATTGGCTTCCCCCTTATCAAAGCATGAAGCAACCCTACCTTTAACCTATTCTTCACATTCAGACATGCAGTCTGAAGCATTCATTAATAGCTCTGAAAAGAATAACAACATTTCATGGTCAATGGATCCACTTCAGGATTTTTTTGATTTTCCTCAAGATGTCCTTCACCAAAATGGTGAGGTTGAGAGTAATGCTGGAGTAATGACATCTGAGGACCATGCCAAGAGGTCAGATTGGCTAGAGTGGGCAGATCAATTGATCTCGGTTGACAATGATGCTGAACCTAATTTGAATGAATTTCTTAATGACGTTAACACCTTGGCATCTGGTCAAAAGGTTTGGTGTCTTTGAGATCTGTTTGTATACCAAATTTAAGTAGTTCTATGAACTGCCAAAATATCTTTTATTTTACTTCCATTTCCCCGAAATTGAAGATTTGCATTTTCAGTTGCTGGAATCATCATCGGATGTCTCATCACAACAACCTAAACTCCATCAGCATCACCCTGTTCTTAACAAAGAACTAGCTACTGTTGCTAATGCAATTCCATCTTCCTCAGCAACAAAACCTCGAATGCGCTGGACACCAGAAATTCATGAGGCATTTGTTGAAGCTGTTAATCAGCTTGGTGGCAGTGACCGTGAGTAATCATCCTGGTTGTATCTCTGATTGTTATATTGTAGGATGAAGATCTACTGAATTGTTGACTAGATTTTTAAAATTTATAGGTGCTACCCCGAAGGGTGTCTTGAAGCTCATGCATGTTGAGGGCTTGACAATCTATCATGTTAAAAGCCACCTACAGGTACAAAGCTTCTTCCATCTGAATTATATGTGGTTGACTACGCAAGTCCTAATTATCTGGATTTTTTTTTTCAGAAATACAGAACGGCCAGATATAAACCAGAGTCATCTGAAGGTAACATAAGTCTCCTTTGTCTTTTGGTTATGTTACACAAGCTTGTCTTTGCAGTTTTAGCTACTACCTTTACATGCTTTCTTTCTGGTCCATAATAATATCATGAAAAATCAATATTCATTGTGTTTACAACAGCATGCCTCTTACTTCCCTTTTTATTTAGTTACAAAAGTAAGAGAAGAATTCTTTTCTTATAATTATTTGTGCAATTTGTTCAACATTCTTATTCTCCTTTTTCTTCAGGAATTTCAGAGAAAAAATCGAGTCCAATTGAAGAAATGAAATCACTAGACCTGAAAGCGTATGTTGGTTTCTTTAAACTGGAATTTGTTTCTTTTTGGTAAATGAGGAATATGATATGATCAGTTTGAAGTATATAAATTACTATTGCTATGACAATTTTGATGATTTAGAGTTTTTCGGGTTCAGGATTTGATTAATTTTGTGTTCTTTTACTGATGATAAGAGAATCTTCTGATATAGAACTGAAAACTAGCTGATTTTAGCACCAATTACAGGACTATTGGGATTACAGAAGCATTACGGTTGCAAATGGAAGTTCAGAAGCAGCTGCATGAACAACTTGAGGTATGCTGCCAGATTACCTAAATTTCATGTTTTCTTATGAACTATGCTTTCTTTCCCGTATGTTAAACACCTTATTCACTTCTTCAATTGAAACTGGGTTTGATGAGCAAGGTGCATTTGAAAGTCCTTGATCATTGTGAAACTCATATCATTTTTCTGAGTTAAACGACAGCTGGCTTGTAACTTAGCCAAAAGTACCCGTACATAAGGATTCTATTCTATCATCAATCCAATCACTGTTTGTGGTCTATAAACAGTAAAAATGTGGATAAGCGCCGTCATTTTTGTTGTAATAAGTGGTTTTAATATGCTCAGTTGAGGTTTTATTTGCTGCCCCCAGCTACCTTGATGGTACCAAATTTTTTTTATATTTAAGATGGAAATGTGTAATTTTATGCTATGAAGGGTTCTTGTTGTCAGATCAAAAAAGTTTGTTACCAGTTGCATAAATTTTTGGAACTTGATACCATCTAATTTCCAATGTGCTACAGAGTATGCTGTGTGGTAACAATGAGATCAGTTATTTGCTTGTGATGAACCAAAGCATTTGTGAATGAGCTTGAGGAAGTAGCAGTTTACCTGTATCTGTCGTCTATTTTAGCTGGAATGTTATTGTTGTTTCTTTTGGCTTTTTCTCTTCATGTCTGTTAGACCCTAGTTAAATTGAGTTGATGGAAGAAATGTGTAACAGAAACATGCATGATTTGTCTATTTCTTCCTCTTCCATTTGTGCTATGGTCTCATATCGACATGTTCTCTTACAGATCCAGAGAAACTTGCAATTAAGAATTGAGGAACAAGGAAGGAATCTGCAAGTGATGTTTGAGAAACAAAAAGGTTTTGAACGTGACCGGTTAAAAGCTTCTTCCTCCCCACGGGACAACCCTTCCCCCTTGCATTCAACCTTTGTGCAGCCTTCTTCAGGTGACAACTTGCATGCCTCAGAACCAGATTGCACAAACTCAACATTTGACAATGGAAAGGGCAATATTCTTGTGGAAGAACGCTTATGTGGTGTAACAACGGAGCAGAAGGTTCTCAATAACAAAAATGGTGATGATCTTGATGAAATCGATGATGAGCCAAGTATAGCTCCAGCTAAGCGACCAAGAGCAGATGAGACAGCATGATCAAGAGTCAAGTCTAATTCTGATTGCTTATTTAAATAATGATTAGCTATTCCTGGAGGTGACAGTCGGAATCCTGGATAGTGTCTATCATTATGCTAGATAGTCATGCTTATGGACAGGAAATTTTGGAACTCACGGTGACCTCTCTCCCCTGTAAACTGCTTATGGAGATAGCAGTTTTTTTTTTCCTGGATAAAAATCAAAAGCTAGAAAATTGTTGTCTAAAGAGCTGGATTGGGTTTAGACTGGCACTAGATTAAATTCTCTGTATATAATTTGGGAATTTTAGTCTCAATTACTAATGTTGCAAATTGTTTTACTTTATAGATGGTCACGAATCCTACATCTTTCCTTGTATATAACCAGTTAATGATATTTTCATCGAGAGACTTGATCGTTGAACAGTAAATCTTGCTCGATATGCATAAAGTTGGCTAATTATCTAATTGCAACATCCTACGGTCACTTGCTTCAAGTTACTTGGATCCTGATCGTACATCTCGTCATTTTGGGGTTTTGCATGCAGTGTCCTCGCAATAATCAGTAACAACACTAGTGTCCTCTGAGTCACGACAGAATTCCATTCCCATTAGTTATTCATCTTTATTCAACTGAATTTGGAAAATTTTAACTACAAAGGAATCCATAAGAAAATAACAAATAATTAGACAATTATGGAAATTTTATTTTGCTTAGCGCCGCTTTCAATTAATTAAAACATAACCACAAGCCAATCAACTCACTTATTTAATTTGATCAAAAGAAGACGAGGATTGAATGACAAAATGGCTTCATAAAACTTATTTGTCAAATTACTCTTCTTCATCTGGCTTCGTTGCTTCTGTAGGATCACTTGCGCAGCGTTTGGTTAGCGTCTTTAGCAAGCAGGGACGGGATGTGATTGGACAGGACGGAACGAAACAGAACAAAAATTGAAGACAGTGAGATGTTTGGTTGCGGTGGACAGAACAGATATAATTGTCTTCGTCCTGAGTACAAAAATGTGTTTGGTTGCCTAGGACAGAACATAAAATAATGTTAATGACGGAAA
>JANZLC010000003.1:22504420-22514951 GCA_026413385.1 Erythroxylum gracilipes
ATTCAATTCCAATTTCATTAATGTAATTGAATCCAATTCGCTCTTGAATTCAATTCACTGTGTTCCAAACAGCCTCTTAAGGATATGCTTGAAAGAAGTATGCTAGATCTAGAATAAATGAAAAAAAAACTTTCATACTGTAAGTATACATATTGTAGTTCATAGTATAAAAGGTATTGTTCTCGCGAGGATTAATTAGTCACCTAACAACTTGAATGGACTTTGTCTAAGGTAATAAAAAATCAAATGAATTGAATTAAAATAATTAACTGAAATTGAAATAAAATAGAAAAATTAAATAAGTGAATAATTGAAACTAGCAATAAGACTAAAGTTAATAAATGATGGAAACTTAGGAATTTTTATATCTTTGTTTTGTCTTCCTTTCATGTTGTTGATTCAATTATGCATAATACTAGAGATTACTCTCTCTTGAGATCTAATCAAATAATCTCAATTTAAATCCATAATAATATAATTGCAACCTCTTGACTCACAAAACTACTCTTAACTATTCAATTGGATTTGAAGAAATCCTAAGGATAATTAGTTCATAATTAAGATCTCTCACCAATTGTTTATTAATATGATATTTACAGGTTTATTAAGTTATCAACTCTCATTGCGTACCTTAACACAAATAACTTGATTCAATCTCTCGATTATTATCAAGTACAAGAATAACAAATATCATAAAATATTCATATATATTGAATTCAACAAGAATAAAGTTTAACAAAATAGATCAAGAATAATCCATAATATGGATTTAGAAACCATAAATATGTTCAACATCTTACTAATCAAAATTAACATCCAAGAAAGTGAAATATAAGAAGAGAAAAGAAAGAAAACAACACTACAAGAGAAGTTTAAATAAGAAAACATAGGCAATTACCGACGGAAATAGTATAGATGTTGGCAATATCGTTTGAAAATATTAGTTTAGCTGCGGTAAAATTTTTGTCGCTAAATTCGGGCGAAATGGTTTACCGACAGATATTATCATTGGTAATTCCATCGATAAAAGTCATTGTCAGTCGTCGGCTTTTAATTTTGAGAAAACGACATTGTTTGGTTAATACCCAAATGACGTCATTTTAGTAAACTTAAGAACCTCTTCGCTTCATCAACCAAACGATGTTGTTTGGTATGGCTGATGATTTAAACGTTTGTAACTTAACCAAAATGACATCGATTGGTTAAATCCCAAACAACGTCATTTTTCAGCTGAAGGTTAAAACGTTCATAACTTAACCAAAACATCATCGTTTGGTTTAAAACCAAACGATGTTGTTTATCAGTTGAAGGTTTAAGGGTATGTTTGGATATGAGTGGAGGGATGGAAAGGAATAGAATGGAATGACCCAAATGACTAAGGTCATTGGTTGGGAGCATAGCTCACAGGTTGATAAATTGGTTTATAGCAGATAAGTTTGACTTTGCCTCTAAATTCTTGATCAAAGTTAAGCCAGGAAGATTTGTTAAAATACAACAACTTGATTTGATAGGTTTATATAGCTTTACTTTATCATGATGAAGAAGCATAACAATTGGAGTTGGGTGTAGAAGGATGTTGACATAAAGGAGAGAAGAATTAATAGGGAAAGAGCAATTAGAAATTTTCTCTTTCAAAGTTTATTAAATTATAAAAATAATTACATAAAAAAATTTGAACACGTGGTAGCCACGTAGGAAACCATTAATTTGACGTGGTATGTCACGTCAATAATATTAACGAAGAATTTAATATTAGGTTATATTTGCAATAAAATGAAAGTTTGAACATCTTAACGCCACTATTTAATGTTTAGGTTAGTATTGCAAAATTGAATAAGATTTGAGATTATTTTTATAATTAACCCTTTCTCTAAATACAAGTAGAAGGAAATTCCACGTTATTAAGTTTCCAGTTATAATTCTTGGTTCCCTGTAATTCTCTATATGAAATTTGTGTTTAAATCACACATATAGTAGTTATTGGACCCTGAATAAGGTATAATAGTGGTAATATAGATAACAATAAGAGCTTATTTAGACCTTTCATAAAATGTTAAGGTTAAAAATCATACCTTTAGTCAATATATAGAAAAAATAAAATCGCATAAGCATTTCGTAAGTCCAAATTGCTTAATTATGACATCATATAGGCTAAATTAATGACCTGTACCAAAAACTTAACTCATTTAAGATTTAGGGTGCAACTAGTACTATTCTTAATATGTTAAAGTACAACATGATATTATTGTAGGAAATGGGAGAGGGTAAGTTATACCTTTCACCTATTTCTCTTTCAAGTTTCTCCTTTTTGTCTCTAGAACAACTTGGCAATTATAATGTGTTTCATTCTTTATCAATGTGTTTGTTTCACTCTTCTCTGCCTATAATGTCATTTTTGTTTCTTCTATCTCCTCACTTCCTTTGCTTTAAGTATGGCATTTCATTCCTTCTTTTCTGAGAAAACAAACTTCAACTTTTCTCTTTTATTTCAATCAAGTCCTTTCACCTTATTACAATTTAATTTCACGTCAAATTTAATTTTTAGTTTTGTCTCAACCTAATCTGAAACCAAATTAGTTTATGAATACTTCCAATAATGCACAAGCCTTCCAAATCATCTTTCTAAAATTTTTGTTAGTTTTTTATTAAGTCTAGATTAAATTAATTTAACTCCTAAAAGTATCTAATTTTATAACTAGGTCCAAATTGAGTCAAGTAAATTCACAATTAATCCTAAACTATCTTATAAAGTTTTAATTGAATAGGAAATCAATTCCAATTAACTTCTAATCTAAAACTTAAATCTCTAGTTAACTCCCAATCTATCAATTTGATAATGAAAAACTAAAATTTCACCCCTTTTGAAATAGCATCTGAATTAAAACGTATGATTACAAAATCCTAATTAAAATCGAATTAAGTCATAAGTAATACTAATTAGCTATGATAAATTTTGAATACATAAATTAAAGACAATTTAGCAATAATTTAATATGACTGCATGTAAGCTTGATTGTAACGATCCTAGTTTTCAAGCTGTTACCTTCATGATATGCAACTTAATATGGATGACTCCAATGAAAATATGACTTATACCCAAAAATTATCAATTGTAATCTATTTAAAACCTAAAGTTGAAAAATCAAACAAAAATGAAATTCAAAGCTACATTAAAAGCTCACTTATGCCCTAACTAATTCGGAATGAATTGAGCTCGCCAGTGGTTTCAAATATATTTCATTTTTGGTATTCATTGCCAAACTCATATCACTAGATAGAGGAACTTAATCTATCACAATCCCACATTAAAGTAGAAACAAAACTAAGAAGGAAAATATAATACAATCCCACTTACCATTTTTTTTCTCAATACTTGTTTTATTTGGGTGCTAAAGACACTTCCTTGGTCTAGTTATATGACATTTCCGAAGTTTCATCTCCAGTCCTTATTGCTATGAAGCGACGTAAGAGAACTTTAATCTTTAGTTTTTTGATATGAAATTGAAGAACTCTCTTGCCATGCCTTAAATATGAAACCAAGCGTTGTTTTTTGCGACGTGGGATCAGGTGTAATAGTATCTCTTGTGAAGCATCTACCTGATATGTGTATGTGAACAATTAAGGAAAAAAGAATGCATGTCTAATTGTGGGCTACTATAAGATAGTAAGGTGAAGAACAACTAAATAGTAAGAAACTTCACCTGATCAAGAGCGCAACCGATATGAGCAGTGTAGTTGCAATTCTCACAATAATAAACAGCGTGATCTGCATTTCTTAGGTCCTCGCACTTATGGCAATATTCCTCCTCATAACATTCGTTGATAACTGAGTGCTCAAGAGTGAGAGGATGACAATGACATCGGCTCCTCACTTTATTTGGTATGGGGATGCAACCCAAATGAAGATTCATGTCACACTCCAAGGAACGATAAAATGAGCCATTACAATATTGGACGCAAACCTTGCACTTAAAATTTAAGTTTCGTCCATGAGCATGGTACCTCAAGTCCATTGCTAGGAAGTAATAAAACTTGTGCGCATGATTCTTCAGCTTGATAGAGTATGTTAAGTAATTAACACAAGTGTAATGGATATGGAATTCGCAGTCTTTGCAAGTATAGATTCTACCATGAATGGAATCATTAAACATGCAACATGCTTTGCATTTGGGCAATTTCAAACCCCAGGAACTCCACCGGAGGGAATGCTCGGGGTGAAATTGATGTTCGATTTCTTCTGATGCCTCTCTGCAAGATTTATGAATGAAAAAGCCACATTGAAGACAACAAAAGAGCGGGCCTGATATAAACATCAAACAGATGTGACATGTAATGAAATCTTCTATAGGACAATTAGCGAGTCTAAGTTTATGGTAATGGCTGTGATGGGAAATTGAAACATCTCCTTGATCGGGTATTGGGTATTGACCATCTCTTCCAGAAGAAGCACAGTCTAAGTGGAGGATGAAATGGCAATCTTCACACCGGTAGTATGCTTCATCCTTCAAAATATTCAGACATTGGTTGCATACGTAATACTCACCACAATATGTAACATGGAAGAGCAGTAGAGGGTTGGAGTGAAGAGGGTGTCGAATCTCTCTTGGAAATTCGGCACACAGTTTGTGGAAGATGATATTGCAAAATTGACAAGTATACGCCAACCCACTAATGATTTCCTTTCACCTATGGCAGTCTATTCCCTGAGACCCATGTACTAAGTGAAACATCATCGTATGCTCATTGTTGAAATCTTCTGTCTGAAATGTGAGAAAAATCATATTATATTTTACTATCAAACTAGTATTTAATTGTATAATTGTTAATAAGATTAATTAAGTCAAAACTACAAGATATTTTGATTTTAAAGAAAAATCTACAAAAGCCTCAAAATTATTGAATAATTTAGATAAAGAAGTTTTTAAAAGAATAATGCAAGACACTAATTGGAAAAGCTTATAAGGAAGAGCAACTTCTTATATGTTGACAACAACAGAAAAAGTAACAATTGATAAGAAGTTCTTGAGTGTTACTTCCGAAAACTCAACTATATAGAGATTGTACAAAGATCTCATCTAATAATTTCTCTCTAGTACGGATTAACAAATGCTAAAATCTTGAAGGAAGTTACCTCAATTTGTTTCATGCATCGTGGACCCACATGCTCACCTGGCGTAAGGAACTTGGCATCACAGTAGTCTTGCATTCCCTTATTCTTCTTCGACATTTGTTGTAAAGCACTAGAGTTAGAATATTCTTCATCTGCATACTGTGAGACAATTCAAGGAAAAAAATGTAATTCTATTAGATACATCATGCAGCCCTTGTTGTTATATATATCAGTCTTAGTCGGAAAGAGAAACTTCTTAAACTTGCACATGATGTAAATTTGCAATTACTTCAGAAAGTACACATTCAATATGGGCAGCATACGAGCATTGATCGCAGTAATAGGCGTCATACCTTGGGTTCCTTTCCTTCTCGCAATCAAAGCAATAATAGTCAAGGGAATAGTCAACTCCAGACACTGGAGCCCTGAGTGTGAGGGAATGCATATGGCCGTCGTACTTCACAGTTTCAGGTATCGGAATGCATCCCAGATGGAAAGAGCACTCACACTCAAAACAAATGTAACCAGATTCCTCACAAGTTCCTCTACAAATACTACACACATGGAATCCATATTGCGTCTCTGATGTTAGGCGCATAAAACTTCCTAGGTTATAGTAAAGATTGTGAACATGGCACTTGTGTTTCAGGTGGGATACTACAAGTAGAGAAACCTTTGCGCAGTGCATGTGTAGGCCAAATCTACAATCTTTACAGTAGTACACAATTTCTTCATTATCGGTTCTTGTTCTACAGGTCTTGCATACCATTTTGGCGTATTTTCCCACCTGGGCACGTACAGGGTGAAATGGATGATACGGGTACTGAATTTGTGAAGGTAGAATTCACATTCAAAGTAGCCATATACAAGACCCGGAATCCTCACTAAGCATCCCATGCATGAGTAAGATCGGTGTTCTTTGCAGTTGAAAAGCACCAGTTCATGGTGGTGGCTGAAATGCTTGATTCGTATTTTTGTTTCGAAATACATCTCCGATGTCATCCTGGCTTTGTCTATTGAAAGAGCGCACTTGACATCGAGTTGAAACTGGCACGATTCGCACTGGAGGCAGAAGCCCTCAGAGACATCCCTGCATCCTTCACAGATGAACCTCCTATTTTGATAGTAATGTAAAAACAGGGAATGTGCAGGGTGATATGGGTGCCTGATTTGATGTGGTACGTAACTCGGCACAAGATTTATGAAGGTAAAGATCACATTCAAAGCAGCCATAAACGAGACCCTGAAGCTCCATTTTGCACCCATAACACTTGAGGAGAGGAAGCAAACCTGTGTAGTTAAAAAGAACAAGTACATGGCCATAGCTTGGATGATAGGTCTCTGCTAGTGCTTCTACTTCAGGTTTTCTTAGTTTATTACTCTCAACATTATCTAAAAGACCACATTTGACGTCCAGATTGAAACCACAGTCTGTACAATTGTAGGAAAATCCAGGGGAAATATCTTTGCATCCATCGCATATGAAAAAATAGGTCATCTTTGAATTTATAAAAAGGTGGTATATCCGATTAGGAGGTTTAGAAATGAGGTTAAGAGAATGAGCCAAGTGAAGAGGGCTTTGTACCCGGGGTGGCAGCGAACTGCAGGATTCGTGAAGCCAGAAATTTTCACAAGTTTCGCATATGTAGGTTGGACCGGGTATGACATTACTGCAGCCATTGCATAGAGGTCCCTGATCAATCTCCTCCTTATACATATCTAAAAGTCTCTCCAACCTCTCTTCTACATCCATTTTTGGTGGTTGTCATTCTCTTTTGTCATCCGAAGAAGGATCAAACCCAAAACTCCTTGATCTCCTAAACCTCCTTTTTCATGAATTCCTTGATTTTGGACTTGCTGTCCTCGCAAAATAACAGTACATGCTCGTGGCTAAAATGTTCAATCTCCATCTTCTGAAGATACAGAGACAGGAAGTGTAATTGTGCTCAACTGGAGCCTGTCAAGCCGGTTTACTGGAAAGTCAAGGATGTTTACTAGTTTGAAGCAGTTGTAAGACGGGAGTTTTTTGTGTAAAGAGAAGTAGTATGTTCATGGGTCAATTGCTTTCTTTTTATATATAATTATTGCACGTTTATTCAATATCTCTATTGCCAATCAGTTTCCTTTACTGTTTTATTTTATGACCATGCTTTGCAATAATAGACTTTTGTTGTGACGGAGGGAGGAATGTGTTGAATCCTTCCCACTAGTAAAGAACATTATTGCATCAACCACTCTAGGTTTAATCAATTGCATATTATTTTTATCTTTTTATAAAATAAAATTTAGCTTCAGATAATAGTGAAAAGAAGAAGATGCCCTGTAGTGAAATTATTGTTTATTCCCCCTTGTTTTCTTCTTTCAGTTTATTACATCGAATATATGCCCATTGGAATAACTCAATACCTTAAAAACACCGCAGATCTAATTAAGAGTAAAGCCTAATGATTTGACGTATGGAATTATTTTCATGAGCTTTATTTCATAGACTACGACTAATGTTGCGTTTCGATGAGCTTATTTCATAAGCCTTTTTCCTGGAAGATGATTAATGTTTCTGAGCTTATTGGTTACAAGGAAAAGGAAAAGGAAAAGGAAGAGGAAATTTCTTTGGGTTCTTTTTCTGTTCCATAGCACAGATGCCCGCCGGTTCTTTTATTAAGCATTCAAAATTAGTTAGCTTCAACTTGCTATTAAAAATGTTTTTTTTAACCACTAATGCATACACTGACAACCAGTTGTTTGCATCTCATCAACCTGTATTTGTCTTTTGCTAGCTGTCATAGTTAATATTATTTCACATATTGGATTTTTAATACCATATGGATTAAAATTGCAGTAGCTGACATAGCAAGGTATACCATGTCATTCTTTTTAAATCTCCTTATAATGGAATATGTGATGACATAGTGCAAGTAACCAACAACAACATATATGAATTCTCTATTTATGGACCCAGTGGGAGAATAAATGGATTTATTTTACAATATATTCCTATTATATTTTAGTATTTACCTTAGAGAAATCATTTGATCATAGTTTATCCTTAAATGGGACAAGTTTAGTTTGGTATAAGGATCAAAACCCATACTTCACTACAAACTCATTAAATGACATGTTCTAGTTTTTGTTTTATAGCAAAAAGCTAGCAACACCTTTATCATTCAAGCCTAAATTTTTATAGGTTAGTGCTCTAACCTTCACAGTGGAGAGAAAGAAAAATAAAGTAGAAAGGGTAAATGTTTTTCATTTCTTATCATAAAACTAGTTCTAATTAAGAATAAACCTGACAAAAACACTTTCATACTTTATTTTACGTTTCATATATTCTCCTTTTGCTTGACCATCATAATGAAACAACACGTATTTTAAGAAAAAATAGATGGGTAACATTTAAAATATAACCATTGAACATTTGATAGAAAATGGTAAGTATTTGAAAATACATGAGATAAGAAAGCTAGAACACAAAAGATCACTAATATTAAGCACTAAGAGGTGAAAAGGTGGGTGAGTTTCTATCACACAAAAGACAAAAGAAAATTTATTAAATATTTTGTATAAAAATAGAAGGAAAAAGATAACTCATCAAAATACCATAGATATATAAAAACATAAATCACCTTTACTTTAATATGTAAATTCCAATTAAGTACAAACAATACCCTGACTTCATCAAAACCAAAAACCCCTTGACAGTTGTTTTTAAGTAATACAAAATAATAGCTATTATCCCAACTTTTTAAGTAATATCTAAAGTTGTCAATTATTTTAACCATGAATTAACTTCCTTGATAGTTGTTTAACCAAGTCTCACCAATATCCCTAAGAGACATTTCTTATTTTTAGAAAAACAACTTATGATATCCCTAAGAGACATTTCATCGAACAATTCATAGGCAACTCGAATTTATATCTACCTAACAACAAACTATTATATTTTTCCATTATGCACCAACATAAACACGTTCAAACAAATAATGAACCAACCACAATTCAAAAAATGCAGAATACTCATAAAAAAATGAACCAACCGATGTTTATATAACCATTTAACAATATAATTTCTCACAGGAATAATAAACCTAAAAGCTACTACATGGACATCTTGACTTAACTAAAGACGATGGACGAGAACAAAGCATGGACGATGGACACTGTATGGTGGAAGAGAGAAGACCAACGGCAATAAAGAAGAAAACAAGGAAAAAATGACGCAGGGGAGAGGGAGGGGGTCTTCGAGTGGTTTAAAATCAAATGAAAACAACATCGTTAAACCAAATGATGTCGTTTCCTTTTTATTAAAAACATTGAGAATGAAGATCCAACGATGATGTTTAACTTTAAATTTTACCGACGGAATGTACTTTTTATCAGTAATTGTCATCGGAAAAATAGGCAAAAATAGTTGGTAGCAAAATAAGAGTCGGGGTGTACTGACGGAATAAATGTCTGTCGTTATAACATAGATAGAAATCAACAAAAACTGTTGATTTCTGTTTATGTTGTTCTTTACTGGTGTTAAAACCACAATATAGTTTTTTTTTGTGATATATGTCATTCCTCTCTATGAAATATAGCTATGAATTTCATGTTTGAGTTGGTTTTATAGTTCCAAATGGCTTTGACACAGAGGTTTTTGCATTCAAAGTTTGAAGGGGAAAATTATGCAAGTTTTCAACATTCTTGTTCTACAATAAGAAAAAGGAAACTGAGTAACTAATATATGAGAAGGAAATTGATAAATGGGTATTGTATCGAGTTGGGAAAGATTTGATTACCTTTTTCTTATAAGTTTCAAAATGGTTGTTTAATACCTGACTTTGTTAATCGTCACAGGTTGATAAATTGGTTTATAGTAGACGAGGTTGACTTTGACTCTAAATTCTTGATCAAAGTTAGACGAGGAAGATTTATTAAAATTGTTGGCCCTTGAATTCTTTTATTGAATAAGTATGAATTTCAAATTAATTTTTGAGGTTTGGATTGAATTATGGTTAGTAGGAGATTATTATAAATTGGAGAAATTAAAAATTAAGAGTAAGTGTATAATAAGGTGCAAGTGAGAATTTATTAAGTAAGAATGTGTAAGGGCATTTTAGGAAGTTCACTTAAGGTTAAGAGGTTAAAGGCTTTGTAAGGAGGGGCATATTAGACTTTGTGTAAATGAGTAAGAATAGAAAATAGAAGAAAAGAAAAATAGAAGAAGAGGAAGAGAGGTTGTCGTGGGAGAGGAGAAGAAAGAAGAGAAAATGGGGTTTTGAGAAATCTTGGAGTTTTGACGAATCTGAAGCTAAAGCAGGTAAGATTGGGTTGATTTCTTCTTGTTTTGGCTAGATCTATCCATTTATAGCTTGATTTGTGTGTGATTTTTGTGGTTGTTTGAAGTTGTTGATTTAGGGTTTTTGATTTGAGTTAGAT
>JANZLC010000003.1:22526509-22543495 GCA_026413385.1 Erythroxylum gracilipes
TTTTATTAGTGCTTCAACACATGTCTCCAATGCATGTCTTCCACTTGTCCACTAGATAAGCTACCATTTGTCTCATAACTATAGGTTCACATATCACATATGATTTTATTCATTTGCCACTCCATAATTTGTCAATTTGTCAATTAATTTCTAATACAATTGTCACACTTCTATTTATCCCTTATTTCGATATTTTTCCTAGTCTAAAATACCTCAATTTTTTTGATAAATTTTTAAAATATTCGAAATGTCTCAAAAAATGCAACATAAACTCTAATATACACCAAATTTAATTTTCAAGATAATTAATCCATAATTCACCAAAAAGTCTGAAATAATAACTATTACCACCAAATAAATTTTCAGCTCAAAATAATTCACCAAAAATTGTAAAATATCAAAATTGTACAAAAATTGCCAAATTAAACTTAATACACTCCAATTAAATCCACAATTTTCATTTATAAACTAATTTACCCGGAAATGTCAATGAATGCATATACAATCATATGAATGTTCAAAATAAATGTGTATGTCACAATTAACTTATGCATGATGTTCATTTTCCTAATTTCACAATATTTTCTTATAAATTACTATTCTAGCCTTAACATGGGTAACGAAATGTTACAATTATTCTATGATTTTATCTTGAAGTTTTTTAAATTGTGCCATTTAAAACATCTAAATAACCATTTTTGTAAATTACATCATCAATTAATAAAATAAATTTTACAAAATTTATTTTACCAAAAAATAAATTTTGTTCTTATCATCAATTAATTGAATTGGCCACTTTAATTATAACATTTTTCTTTCATTTCCTATAATCTTATCCTCATTCATTAATAAATTTGGTTTCATCTTATTCATTTTATCAATATATGTATGTTTTATATATTCATTCATTATAAAATCTCAATTTTTATTAATCAATTAAAATTTGTAACTTCAATTAATTAAATTGATTACTTTAATTATATTCGTAACTTTAATTAAATGAATTTATCACTGTAATTCTATTTTTTTATTTCCTATAATCATATCCTCCTACATTAATAAATTTGGTTTCATTTTATCAATACATGTATGTTTTATATATTCATTCATTATAAAATCTTAATTTTTATTTATCAATTGAAATTTCTAGCTTCATTTAATTGAATTGATCACTTTAATTATAATCTCTTTTTTTCATTTCTCATAATCATATCCTCCATTATTAATGAATTTGGTTTTATTTTATTCATTTTATCAATATATGTACGTTTTATATATTCATCTATTATAAAATCTCAATTTTTATTAATCAATTGAAATTTATAACTTCATTTAATTGAATTGATAACTTTGGTTACAATATCTTTTTTTCATTTATGATAATCTTATCCTCCTTCATTAATGAATTTGGTTTCATCTTATTTATTTTATCAATATATGTACATTTTATATATTCATTTATTATAAAATCTTAATTTTGTTAATCAATTAAAATTATTAACTTTAATTATTTAAATTTCTCTGTATTTTTAATTAAATATATTTCTATTAAAAATTTCCAAAATTTTAAAAAATAGAACAAATAAAAAAGGTCAAGCCATCCTTAGCCTGACTGGGCTCGGGCCTTGGGCATCAGAGGACCCAATGGGCCAAGCTTCGAATTGGGCCTTGGGCCGACTCGTGCCTTAATTCTTTTGGCTGGGATGGGCTTGAGCCAGATAAGACTTGAGCCCTGCCTACCTTATTATCATCCCTAGATTTTTATCTCAAGTCAAAGTCATAATTTGAGTATGATGTTGTTTAAGAAAGAAATATAAGGTGGATAGAAAAATAGTCCTATAATTTAATCCTGAATTTCAATGGGTACCTTGATGCCAGGCTTGAAGTATATTCTTTGCCTAAAGGCTAGAGTACTAGATTGGTCGAGTAAGCTTGTCAATGATGTCAAACTTGATGTCAACCAGTGGTTGTCATTAGTGGAGGTGATTTTCGTCTTGTATGTATAAAAAAATCCATATGACTAAAACTTATCTTATATTTACTATTTAAATTTCAAACTTATCATATGACTACAAGTGAAAAATATAAAACTATAGTTATACGATGTATGATTGATATATTTTAATTCTTATAATTTAGCAAATTATATCAAACCATGTCTGAAATTGACATTATGTACATGTATGAAGTGGAATATTCGTATGATAACTATAGATAAAAAATATTACTGGGGAAAATATATATTAAATGTCAAGCTTCTTCTAGCTCTTACTAATATCAAACGTTTAAATATTTAACACTTATATTTATGTATGTGTATATATATACACATACACACACACACTTTTAAGACCAGTGATAATCCATTTTCCAGAGGGAGCTCACTAGAGACGCTGCAATTTGAGTTCTAGTATTAGTTTATGTGTTTAGTTGGTACTCTCTTATGGTGAAATTGATTTTGCTACGCAGATTGGAGAAAACAAAGCAAAGTCAATGGTTATTAAGTCAAAGCGAGAGAGAGATAGTGATTGAGAGTAACTCCTCGGTCCCTCTAGAACTTGAGATGACTAAAATTATCCTAAATCATCCTTCTAGACTGGAGGTGTCCTTTACTTAAATTCATATGTGTTTGGTGACTTGGTCACAGCTGCAAGAACTGATGATGTCCATTTTTGTTTATTAAATTGATGCAGGTACTTGAGAGATTATGTTCCATTAACAAAAAGCTACAATGGCAACAAATCTAATACCAAGACCCCTGAAACTAAAGGTTTGAGATTCATGTTTCCATCCAAAATCCTATATCACAACCACCTTCCTTCGCCGCAAACCCCTACCAACCACAACACGCAGCCCATCTAAGGTCGCTTCGACGATGACTTGCTGCAAAGGAGACAAAAGAATTGCAATAGATTCTCGAGACTCAAGATCTAATCGTAACAAGTGTAAATTTAGTCTTGTCAAACAAAAACTTGAAAATTTATTATTTTTATTATTCAATTATAAATTATGTTTGTGACAAATTTAAACTATGACACTATGGACTGCATTAGTTGCAGGATTTGGAAAACCTCAAGAATAAAATATGGTCACTTACTATCAAATTTGATACATATAAGAAGTACCAAAAGCATACAATGCAAAAGTAACTACGACAAATGTCAAAACATGATAAGTGAGCTAAGAGATGTTGGTCTCAAATTGTCCCATGAGCAATAAGTGCAAGCTATAATTTGCTCTTTACTTTAAAGTTGGGAGCATAACGATGCTACAAGGCATCTCAAATTGGAAGAAGAGTGTTTAAAAGCCTCAAAGACATTTTTTGAGGCATAGTAGTTGGCTTTAGCATAGAGCTTTAAACAAGAAGTGCAAGCATCATGGTAGGTATAAGTAGACAAATAATAAGAGACATCGCCACTCTACTTAAGACTTCAAGAAGGCCAAGTAGAATCAACATGGAAAGGGTAAGCATCCCTTTAAGAAGAGGAATATAAAACATGTCAAGTTTTTATTTTATTTTATTTTTCTAACTAAATTACATTCTTTGTGGATTACAAACTCATGAGCAACCAACCAATATTATAGTATAAACATTTGTTTGGTGAATGTCTTTTATTTTATTTTCTAACTAAATTACATTCTTTGTGGATTACAAACTCATGAGCAACCAACCAATTAGTAAAGGATAGAGATGCTTATGTAGAGTTCCAAAAGATCTCACATGGAACAAAATGACTTTATATAGTTGACAATTCCAAAGTAGATGTACAAAGGATTGGCATATGCAAATTACACATATATGGTGGTTGACCTTTCATCCTACATAAAATGACATATGTTCTAGAGATCCAACAAAATTTATTTTCGGTGTTGATATTAGCTAAACTTTGTTTTCATGTGAACTTTCATAATGATGGAATGGATTTGTACCTTGAAAATATTTATTATGGTCGTGGTTTTATGTTTAATGGTTTTATTATAATAGATGTTGTGTCTATAAATAATAATATTAGTTATACATTAGTTACATCATATAGTTTGATGCAATCTTGTGACATGCTAGATTGTGTCATATTAGTCAAAATCAAATAATTCGATTGGCCAAAGAGGGTTTATTAGGTAATCTAAATCAAATAGATCTACCTTGTGTGAACATTGTCTAACTAGTAAAATGGTTAGAAAACCTACATGTGGTCATGTATTTTATCACTTTCATAGATAATTATACTCAATATGGTCACTTTTATTTGATTTCTCAAAAATAAAAAATATTAAGCTATTTCATTAAATACATGAATTTAGTTGAGAATTAATTAGATAGGAAAATAAAAGCATTCCAAACTGATCAAAGACCTGAGTACTTTTCTAATAGGTTCAAAATGCTATATGATGGAAAAGGAATAGATAGACAACTGACTATTCCAAAAACCCCACAACAAAATAGTGAATCAAAAAGACGTAATAGAACACTACTAGAAATGATTAGGTTCATAATGGCATAACTAAATTTTCCATTCACATATTGAGGTGATGTGTTGCTAATAACAACTTAGGTACTTAATTGAGTGTCTACCAAATTAGTTGCAGGTACCCCGTATGAGTTAAGGATAGGAAAAAAATTTGATATTACAACTCTTAGACCAAGGGATGTTTTGCCTATATTTATGTCTCTCATCAATATGAGAAATTAGGGCCAAGAGAGAAAAGGGTATCTTTATTACATATTCTGAACACTTAAAGGGTTATATGTTCATTGGTGAATAAGGTAGTGAAACTGTAACTGAATTTGAATCATGAGATGTAACATTCTTAAAGAATAATTTTTTGAAGTAGGGTGAAACAACAAAAGACCTATTTCTATATGAGACTCTTTATCAACATAATTATATTAGAGGAATCAAGATGGGAAACTTCAACCTCGTGGGGCTAATTTAGATAGGAAGAGTTGACTCACAATCGATTTACATTGCAATCCATTGAAAGTTCCCCCACGGTATCTAACCCAAGTAAGAGTAATTAGTAGATTCATGAATCTGTTTTTGGTGAACCTTATTTGTTATGCAGTAATCGAGAATTTTTTCTTTGATATAATTTTCAAATAGAAGGAAAAATTCACATGATTATCCCAAAAGAAGATGATGAGCCAAGGAATATATATGATACTATTAATGGTCATGCTAAAAAACAATAGATAAAAGCATTAAAGGAAGAATTGACTTCTTTAAGCTCAAATCAAGTATGAAATTTGGTGGATCTCCCTAATGGGTGTAAAGCTATTAGGAACAAATGGGTTCTCAAAATAAAGTAAAATGTTAATGGTAGTATTAAAAGATATAAAGCACACCTCATAGTGAAAGAATATATACAACAGGAGGGAATCAATTTTGGTGAAACTTTTCCACCAATTGTAAAGTTTACTTCTTCATCTTATCTTGGTTATAGTATCCAGTTTGGATTTTGAATTATATTAAATAGATGTAAGTTATGCTTTTCTAAATGGAGAATTAGAAGAATAAATTTATATGGTACAACCTGTAGGTTTTATAGAGGCGGGTCGAGAACATAAAGTATATCGATTATTAAATCGATTTATGGTCTGAAGCACTCATTAAAGCAGTGGTATATATGTTTTCATAATGTAATCATTTCATATGATTTTCATATGCTTGATGAAGACCACTGTATATATATTAAAATATTCAAAGATAAATTTGTAATTTTATCTTTATATGTTGGTGATATTTTGATAATTTGTAATGACTGTGAGTTTGTTTAGTAAATCAAAGATTGATTGTCATCTAAATTTGAAATGAAAATCATAGATGACGTTGCATATATTCTTGGAGATAAGATTTCAAAAGATTGTTCAAAAAGATTATTGTTGCTTTTTGAGGCAACTTATATCCAAAAGCTTTTAGAACGATTATGTATGCAAGATTGGAAACCATTAGACGATCTTGCTGCTAAAGGCAAAGGCCTAAATAAGAAGTTTTTCCCATCTATGCCACAAGAATGGGAATAAATGAAGAAAATTTCCTATTCCAGTGCAATTGAAAGTCTCATATAAACAATGATGTATACAAGAATAGATATTTGTTATGCTATTAGAATGGTGAGCAGATATCAATCAAATCTGAGATAATTACATTGGAAAGTAGTAAAGATAAGATTGAGGTATCTAAAACTTATAATGAACTAAGCACTATGCTATCAAAGTAATGACTTATGTATATAAGGACATAAGGATGCAAATTAGGGAGGAGATTTAGATGAAAGAAAATTTACTCTTGATTTGTTTTCTTACTCAATAATGGAGCAATATCATGAAAGAGTAGAAATAATCTTATGTTGCATTGGCTACAGTGGAAGCTAAATTTTGTAGTATTTTTAGCAGCAATACAAGAAGTTGTATGGCTTTGATGATTTTTTGTTCATATTGTAGCCATTGAAAGAGAAATCAAATCAGTAACTATTAATTGTGATAATCAAATAGCAATCGCTTATATAAAAGATCCTAAATTTTATTATAAAACGAAACATATAGATACCTAATATAATTACATGAAAGATATAGTCTCACGAGGAGAAGTGAACATAAAGTATATATCTATATGAGATATGGTGGAAGACCCAATGAAAAAGCCAATTTTCAGAGACGTGTACGTTGGGTATGTGAAGTTACTTGGCTTACATAGATATTGAAATATAATAAGCAACCTTTTTTATGTTCATTTGCTGTAATTTCATATTTATATGAGAATATTTGATGGAAATTATACATTTTATAATACGTAATTCATACATATATTTGTTTATTTTGTGTAAATATACATATATAGAGATATTAATCAAAAGTATATAAGAAAGATCAAAGATTGCATATAATATCTACATATAATATCTATTCAAGGACTTATTGGTCCCAAGATCGATTTATGAATCGAGCTAGCAAATATATGGCAATGAGCTCTTGTAGTATGCTGGTTGCACATGTTAATGGATTAGTATGGGATTGTAGGATTACAATTGCTTAAACCTATTCATGTGTGAGTGGGAGATGATAGTTACTAAAACACCTTAGAATGAATTTAGTGTTATTTGTTAATAATTGCTAAAGAAACGGCTAAATGTTTAAATTTCAATATAAAAGACAGTCAATTGAAACTTGAACAATAAGTTAGTTTTTGTAACTGCATAACATTTGCAGAGATCTTCATATTGAAAAACAATTATGCGAGTCCTTTAATCCGTGAGTTCAACATAATATCTAAGTGATATTATGTATGATTATGCATATTTATTATAACTAGATCCTTTTAATCTATGTGATTATCCTATAATTTTTGTAATTATCTTCTAACAGGTTCATTACCTATTAAGGTTTTTCAAGTAAAGGCTTCCAGATAGTCCACCGCTCTAGTGGGCTCTAGTGGGGTTATTTATAGATAAAAAATCTATATTCCACTTTTTTTACACTTAACTTTGTTATCTTTTTATTGATACATGATATTGATATAAACCCAATTAAACTTTATAATAATTTAAGGATAAAAGACATATACCTCCACAGTAATGTAAGAAATTTTAGAAATTTTTTATTATTTTTAAAAATCTTGAAAAATTTTCTTGTTATTTTTAATTTTAAAAAAAATCTCCTTCTTTTATACTTCAAATAAAAAATAATGATGAGAAATACACGATAGGAACCTCACATATGAACCAATTAAATGTTATTTATATGACAATCCAATATAACTCTTAAATTTAAATTAAACTAATTAAACACGATCATCTTGGACACTTTATCTATAGATTATCTGTAAAGTACGATTTCTTTTTTTTGAAAATATATTACATTCTTTAATTTCTGAAAAAAGTTTATTAGTACTTTTTATCCCTCAGTTATGAAAAATAAAATCTCAATTGACAAGAATAAGATTTTCTCTCTAATATATGCATGCATGCGTATACATTTTACTGAAAAAGTCTGACCATGAAAATTTATAAGCTTTTTGAAAGTTCAAAATTAAACACAGAGGTATTGAGAATGAATTATGAAATCGAAAGGAAATAGGTTTCGTAAAACATAAGCATGGATACATTTAAGACAAATCACCAATAATGCCTTATACATCATTCTCTTCCAATATTGAAAACTATTACCTGAGTCGTGTACTGTTCAAAATATATTCTTCAATGAACCCCAGAAAAAAAGATTATCATTTTTCGTAATGTTTGATTATAGAAATTTGTAAATTAATTTAATTTTAAAATCTTTTTCATATGATTATCTTTAAAATATTAAGCCAAAAAGTATTTAACTAATTCTCTTACATGATTTAATTTATGTTTAGGTAGTGGTTATGACTAATATGATCATGGACGGATTCACATTAGGGGCAAGTGGAGGCACTTGTTCTCACTACCTCCAAAAAAATTTATATAAAAAATTATTATTTTAAATTTTGATCGTATAAAAAATAAAATTTTACCCTCACTCAAAAAATTTTATGAATCCGTTCCTAGATATGATACAAAAAAAGGAATAGTATGTATTTTTCGTTGAGGATTTCTCGAAAAAAACTACTTAAATTTTGATCTGTTTTATCAATTTTTTTGATATTTTCTTTATCATTAGAAATGCATTTTATAATAATTTTTATTGTTGATTCAAGAAAAAATTGTGTATTGATAGGTATGGTACCTAAAAAGATATCTATGTATCTCTTTAGATCCAAATTTTTATACAAAAATGAAAACTTTCGGCTCATAGGATAAGAAGTTTTATTCAAGTGAGGTCCTTTTTCTTATTGGGTGCACATATTCTTTTTCTTATTGGATGACATAACCCTATTTTTGGTGAGGTTGTTGATAAAACAGCCTCATCAATTGTTGAGTTAAAGGTTCTTCTCTGTGTATTGGAAAAAATAATAATTCTCAAGTTGTCATGTTTAACTCCTATTTGTTAGGAAAGAAGATAGTTTGGAAGGCTTATTAAAAAATTGTATACGATGATACCCTGTCAAGTTTTTCATGGTTATCGTTTTCTAAGAAAACAATTTTCCTCTTGTCCGAATAAAGTCATAAAAATGTTGGTAATCATTTTACCAATAGTTAAGAGTAGCTTCATATAAATTAAATCAGCAAATAATTTCAGGATAAGAAGTTTTTGAGCATCTTCTGTGCATCTTTAATAAGTCTTTTAGGAAGAAGTAGGAGTAAGCTCCAGTGGGTGTGGAGACTAGCCAGAATTGAAACAATGAGCCGTAATTTGCATGCATAAGAAAGAAATGATTATGTTAACTTGAAGTTCTAATCTTAATGGATTCTAAGCGAGGAAGGGAATCACTAAATGAAGGATGTTTTCTTTTCGTGGAAATAGTAACTCCCAAAGTATCTGAAGGGAGCACCTGAAGAACCTAAAGGCCTGCGATCATATTAAGAGAGGTGGATTAGGACTTAGGAGTGTCGATTGAGATTTAAAGGATACTTTTGTCTATATTAATTGTCTTCCCAAACATCTTAGAGAAGGAGGAGAAGAAGCTTATAAAGGACCAAGAGAGTTAGGATCAACTTTTTTTTTGTTGAAATTCAACTAAAAATTTCATTAATGACAATTGTCCGTTGCTAAAGCTGACACAATACAAGCAGGAAAAGATAAATCCCAATAAACAAGACCTGTCATAGAACTAGTATTTCTTGCAAGAGTGTGAGCTGCACAGTTCACAAATCTTTTACAATAACCAAAATAAACATCATTAATGGAATGACAAAGAAATAAGCAATCATTAACAATAAAATCAACTTCTGACCGATTGTGACTATTTGAAAGAAGACTTTGAATAACTAATTGTGAGTCTGATTCTATAATAACTGAGTGTAACTTTTGTTTTTTTAACCCAACTTAAAGCTTCACGAATCCCCATAGCTTTTGCTGTCAACGGATCCAAAATCCCCGGAAATATATTACTTCCCGCTGCTAGGCAATCGTTGTTACTGTTCCTAACAACAAAACCAGTGCCAGTCTTCTTTGTCTCTTTGAAAATAGTTGCATATGTATTGATTTTAATGAATCCAATTGGTGATTTCTGCCACACAATAGAAGTCACTCTAACATCACGTCCGCTTGCAGAAAGGCCCCTTCTAGCATTATTCCAATCCCTCAACATCGAGCGAGCCAGAAGTAAAGTAGCTTGAGCTGAATGTTGAAGCCCCTTCGAAACCAAATCATTCCTATTCTTCCGCAATGCCCAAGTTATGTGCAACAAAAGAAAACCAATCAGGTAAGACAACAGAGATGGGCTTCATCAAATGGAATCAAATCATCAGTAAAAGCCAAACTGAAGATTTTAAGGTTTGGTATTTATAATGATACATGAATGAACCATCCTATTATATATAACAAGCTATAAGCCTAGTAAGGATTTTAATGGCAAGTGTGAATACGTGAGGAGAATAAAGGATCCCTAGTCTAATGCTTTTAGCCCCTTTGAATAACAAAGTAGGTTCTCCGGTTATAATAATACTACAGAAGGTAGAAACTATGCAAGATTTAATCTATGAAGAGATTTGGAAACATAAAAGCATGGAGACACTTAAGGATAAAATTCCAACCCAAATGAATCAAAGGCTTTATTAAAATCTTTAAAGAGTAACCTTTGGTAGAAAATTTTAACATTATTTTCCTCGAGGAATTCCACATAAAAAGGATGTTATCTCCCATGTCCCCTCTTTCAACAAAGGCACATTGGGATAGATTAAAAGATGCATATTTGACCATATTTATACGCTCATATTTGATATATTTTTACTTGATATTTTATAATTTTAATATATATTTAATACTTAATTTGTTTCAATTGTTTTTATAGGTTATAATTGCCTTCATTAATCAAACGGAGAATAATTTGGATAACATTGTAACATAAAATGAAGATTTGAAGCAAAAAAGGGATACACAACGGTGTATTTAGCCCTGTAAGTTCCTCATGCTATGTAGAATTGTGAATTATGGAGATTTGGGATTATACACGGTCTAATACAGACTCGTGTATTAGATCAAGTATCTCCCATAATTCTAAAAATTATTATAAAAAGACCTTATCTGAGGCAAAATAGAGGACAAACTTTTGAAGACAATTTCAGACGTAAAGAACGTCTAGAAAGGGACAATTTTTATATAGCGAAGTGGAAAATGTGAAGAAATCATAAAAAAAAATTCAATAGAATACAACATCAAACTTTTACCTTGCAAGAACATTCTATATGAGATAAAAGGAGGTTTAAAATTATGAACTCTTTTTTTCTATTTGTTTTTCTTTCTATTTATGTTTAATTTCGTTTTCTAAACCTTAGTTGAGATAACAATTATTTTTTATTCTTTTATTTAATGCAATGGTTTTGATTGATCTATTGTGATTCAATTATATGTTTAATATATATCCTACTAGATCTGGAATATTAGTTCATAATATGATTTTATAGTATGGAGATTAGGAAATCCTGTGTAAAAATAGATCTACTATAATTTAAAGGAGTCGATTGCAAACTTAGAAATAAGTCGACATAAATCCTCTAAATCAAGATCAAACCTACTAGCGGAATTCATAAATCGATAAAGCAATTCCTATAAACTTTAACTTGAGTAACACAATTGATAAGCTTAGGATTAGTTGTTAGTAGACTCAAGGGAGCTATTAGTATACGATATGAATTTTCATGATCTAATAGTCAATAAAATAATTGAATAATAAAAGGTCAATTATTTAAGAGTTTTAGGAAGATTCATAACCTAGATACTAATTCTTGATGTTAATTGTTTTCTAAGAGACTTATTTCGTCTCTGTCTTTAATATTGTTGCCTATTTTATTTTAATTGTTTAAGTTTTTATTCTTTAATAAAAACCAAAATCAATCCTTAGGGTAGATAATAGGAGAATTATAATTACTAGTAATCAGTGTCTTCGTGAGATCGACCAATACTTATAAGTACTAGCCACAACTATGCTGTGTACTTACGGTAAAATTATATTGGTATAGAAATAATCAATCAAGTTTTAGGTGTCACTATGGGGGATATAAATGTTATGAACACTTTGTTTTTTGTATTTATTTTAGTTTATTTTATTGTATCAAATTGTATTTCTGGCTAGTTCATTTAATTATCTTTTGAGATTAATGAAATTATTTTTTGTTTGATTAATACAAAAGGCTTATTGTTCAATTATCAAAATAATGTATTCTTCAAATCTTCATTTGAAATTTCTCAATCAATTATAAATCTTTTTATCCTTTGTGAGTAACCAAAGAAACAATTCCTCTTTAAGATATACATGTATTTATTGTTTTTGAAACGCATGCACTTTAAATGTAAAAGTTCCGTTATTAACATTTATAGCTTTACTAGTATTTGTTATCCCTCACATTTATGAAAAGCATAATTTCATTTGACAAGAATAAAGTTTTCTCTCTAGTATAATGAAAATGCCTCATTATGAACATTTGTAAGCCTTTGAAAGTCTAAAATTAAAACAGTGACGTTGAGAATGAAACATGAATCACCAATAGTAACTTATCCATTGTTCCCTTTCAATGTTGAAACCTATTTTCTGAATCATGTAATGTTCAAAATATATTCTTCAATTAATGAAAAAAACTATTACTTTTCTTAATAAAAATTAAATGGAAATAAATTTAATTTTTAAAATCTTTTTTATATGATTATCTTAAAAATAAAATCTCTAAAAAATATATTCTTAAGCTAAAACAAGTTAAATTAATTCTCTTGCAAATGATTTAAATTTTTTTTCTTTCAATCTTTTCTTATAAAATTTGATGAATCCATAAGCTGTTATATTTAATTGAGGTCATTTTTCTTATTTGATGCGCACATTCTTTTTAAGTAGTCAAAATAAGCTTTTGTAAACCATCTTATAGCCAAATTGTATATATTTTACAGTCACATATCCTTTAGATTTATAAATCCTTCTTTTTTGCTGGAAAAATATATCAATAATTAATTAAATTATTGATTGGTGGCGTACTTTTAGGGATTATTAATTAATGGGACAATTTCACGGATTCAAATCATCTGTGCCGTTTTTATTGTGCCTACATGTTCCAAACAACATCCAACCATGCAATAATTAGGAGAGAGGAAAATTAGATGGGATGGATGGTTTTGGAGCAGAGGCACTGGAAAAACGGCATACACGTGATTTGAAGCCCAATTTCACTACCTTGTCACGTCCCATATCGATTGAAAGCAAGAATGTTCCGAGCAGCCCGACTATAGAGAGGGTGGCTACTGTGTTGCGGAACTTACGAGTCATGCAGTAAGCACAAAGCGAACTATTCTTTCGCCTTTTACTAAAGAATACCGTGTGCGTACTGCTCTATATGACATAAACCTATTTTTGTAGAGGTATTTAATTCAGCCTCATCAATTCTCGAGTTTAAAGGTGTTTCCTTTTGTGGAATAGCAAAGGCGTGAGGTATGGTTTTGGTCAAAGTTGTGGAAATGAATTTCAACGTTAAAATTAAAATGGCTTATTCCAACTGAAATATACTTAGAAAATGCCCAATTTAAAATTGGACAATTTTGAAGTTTAATATAGTTTGATTTAACTTATGTTATGAGTTAAAAATATTTTAGTATGAATTTGAATTATTAATTTTATGTCAACTATTTAAATTTGAATGTGACGAAAAGCATATGCATTATGTTACTTTTTCTTTTACAAGTTCTCTTCAAATATGTTTATTAAAACTCTAAATCCTCACCTTTGCATTCAAACACAATAAAAAATGGCACATAATATCTATACATGCATCTTTGCCATTTAAACTTTAAGAATCGAGAAAGTAAGATGATAAGTAAATCCAAGTAAAATACTTATCCTTGTCGCCAATTAAGAATATTTGTACGAGGCTTGTATAATATTTCCTAATTCACAATTTTCTTGTAAACTCTCTCTATATATATCATTATCTGCTTAATCCAAAGATAGATTCTCATGTGAGTTGACAATCTTTGACAACATTAAGTCACAATCTTTGCAACAGTCAAATAAGTATCTCAAAATTTATTATCTAGAATAATAATATAAGCCTCTTTTTTCTTTCATATCTTTATTTATAGCTTATGACTTAAAAACATGTTACTTGTCATTAAATTTTGAATTATTTATTTAAGATCATGAATGCTTTTTAAATTTATAGATATAGTTGCATACCTAATTACAAGAGGACATATAATCTCAACCGAATTTTCATACTTTCTTAACAAAGATAAAAATGTAAGATAATTATACTCAAAATTTGTGATCCTATATTCACATAAAACAACATTAGAATTATCTATGCAACAAATATATTTATATATATAATGAAAAGTATATAGAGACTAATAAATATGGTCATACAACACATAAAGATTAATAAATATACCGATACTTTGATTATAATGAGTACTTGACTCATATATAATTAGCTACATCATATGTATTAAAGCGGACTATATTTTTCTTATTTCAATCTATTCTAAATTTTTAGAAAATAATTCAAATAAACTATAAGCACTTTTTACTATATCAACAGCGTTAACAAACTTAATAAAAACTATTTTAATATTAGAAGAAACAAAGAAATTAATCAAAGTTTTTTTGTCTTTGATTATTATACCCACATATTATAATATAAGAATGATAGAGCAATATAGTTCAAACTTTTTTACATTACAAAATGGAATTCTTATCAATTAGAACACTTTTTAAACTTAGTTGAAAACTAATTGTAGTTCTGGAGGAAAAATAAGAATATATATCCTTAGTAAAATTTCTTTTATAATTTTAAAAGAAAAAATATGTGATTGAAAACTTAAAGGATGTAATAGGCACGAGTTGTGAATTGAGTAATACGTCTCATATTTGTTATCATGTCAACACATAATGGATTCATTGACTTTTAAAAGGTGTTAGCAAGCTAGGATTGTTTAGAGAATCTAAAATTGATGGCGATCGGATAATAGGTTTATTTTTTTATCGTTTTTTTTTCTTTGGAATAAAATCAACATTAGCGCAAAAAACAGATAAAGGTAGGGAAGACAAAGAAAATTAACCCAAGCCAACAGGCTTATCTCGTACACCCTGAATCTAATAGCATTTCCCCCTCAACAATAACAAAAGCCGAACAATCTGAATTTAAAATGGAGACTAAACAAGAAAGACGATCAGTCCAGTGATGATGTGAGTTTGCATGTAATAAAACTACCCTGGCTAAAGTATGAGCCGCCTTATTGGCAATCCTACGCGTCCATTGAAAGGACAAGGAAAGAAATGTCGCTTGAATGATAAACAATCAAGGGTCAAAATTCTAATCTCAGACCGATTTGACGAAGGAGCTAATATTGATTGGACAGCTGCCAAACAATCCGACTCCACAATGACCTTGGCAAGCTGTTGGTCTTTTAGTCAAGAAAGAGCTTCCCTTATAGATATAATTTCAGCAAGAACTGGGTCAAACAGGGCAAGGAAAAAATCTGAAATAGCAGTCACAAACTTACCTTGTGCGTCCCTAAGAACTGCAACAAAGTCTTCCGTCTGAACATCCTCTGAAGAAACAACAAACTCGCTGTCTTCTTTCTCTCGAATAGAGAGCCTTTGTAACCCTGAATCTATGAAGCTAAAACGAAAATCTAAAAGAGACCAACGTAGAAATAATACCTAGACCTCACCTTGCACATAAACGGCAAGACTAATACTTGCACTCGTAGAGAGAGAGAGAGGCAAGACCTAATTAAAATCTTTTTATAATTTACCCTTTTATTAATGTATAGATGATATTGAGTTGTCCATACCATGCTTAAGTGTATAAAGTTTATTTAATAACCACTTAACGGTGGCTATTAATGCTCAACTATAGTTAATGATTACAACATTTTTTTAGGGATTTTTATGTTAATTTTAACTAATTATTCTGATTTGAGAGTTCCGAAACCAAGAGGGATTTTAGCCTCAATATAAGGATTCAAGTCTCAACATACTTAGGATATTGTATGGTTAAAAGGCGACATGGACATCTAAAAACACAGGAAATCTCGAGATTGAAATTATAAAAGATACCGTACTAAAATAAAGTTAAGAAAGTAGCAATTTTTTACATTCAGTATGATTAAATGAAGAATTTTCAAGAAATATATTCTTTACAACCTATAAAAAATTAATTACATTACATAAATATTATTTGATAAATTTTATCGGTTATTTTTATTAAATAAAAATTGTAGTTTACAACATTCATATTTTTTCTATTTATAATATTGTAAACGACATAACTCATTTTTAGGTTATGCTTTTATTAATGGAACATTGAATTGATGTGTACCTATCAGATCACTCATCGAAACGAAGATTAGATTTTATCAATAGGACATTGCAAGCGACCTTCTGTCTAAAAGGGACATATTTAGGATATAAAAGGCAATGATGTAAAAACGGGACCGGACCGGCCGGTCCGACCGGAAATCGTCTGAACCGGCTAGGTATCCGGTTTGGTTTTAGTTAATAACCTTTGAATATAGAAACCGACCGGTTTATCAGAGAACCGGCCGGTTTATCCAAGAACTGGTTATTTGATAACCGGATGCAAACCGAAACATAACATCGTCTTCTCTCCTCTCTTCTCTCTTCTCCGACTGCCTCCATCGCACCTTTCTCTCTTCTCTCTTCTCAGATACCTCCATCGCACCTTTCTCTCTTCTCAGATGCTGGGTACTTGCCGGAGGAGCTCGGGTTGCTTCCAGATCTGGCCTTGTTTCACATCAACTCCAACAGGTTCTGCTTGCCATGTGAGGTTACTGGCAAAGGAAGATTCTGGAGCTAGGGTAACTCTTGCTATGTTGGGAGCTATACCTCCTCTAGTTGGAATGCTTGATTTGGAAGATGTTGAGTCTCATATCGCTTGTCTCTATGCTTTACTCAATCTTGG
>JANZLC010000003.1:22545927-22558247 GCA_026413385.1 Erythroxylum gracilipes
ATAACTCTAGAAATGAACTCTAAATGTTATTGTTTTAGTATAAATTACAACATATGTCATATGGAACATATGATTATACACAATTACTGTATAATTACAGTTAATAATTCACTTGCATTTAAATTAAATTTCAACATTTACATGAATATAGATTTAAATATAAGAACAAAAAAATTAAAACATTAAAATTAAATTTAAAAATCTATACCCATCGGTAAACCGTCGGGGAGGGAGGAGATGTGCTTACCTTCGTCGGAGACCACAACGCCGGCGAGGGGAGGGGTCAGTCCAGTCGGCGGCCACCAGCGGCGTCGGAGAACGAAGGTGGCAGATCTGTCAACGGAGAAGAAGCAGCTGCGGAAGGGAGAGGAGCACGTGCGGATGGGAGAAGAAGAACGCCACGCAAGTCGCCGGAGAAGAAGACAAGCAGTCGCCGGAGAAACCAAGGGAGACGGAGGCAGGTGCGGCGAAAGGAGGAAGGAGGAAGTTTGCACGGGGGAGAGGAAAAAAAGAGAGGGGTAGGTTTTAAGTGACAGACGTTTTTACCAACCCCAGTACCGACAGAAGTTTCGGTCGGTGAATAACCCTTACTTAATTTCTACGACCGAATGCTGGTCGGTCGCTAATTTTGAACTGTCAGCCAACCTCTCCGACCAAACGACTTTTTCGGTTGGTATTTCCAACGGTTCTCAATACCGTCGGTATGTTTCGGTCACAAATTATGAATTTTCTTGTAGTGTTTTGTTGTGACGGAGGGAGAAAACTTGCTTCGGTTCTTTTATATATTCAATGGGCGGCTCAGTTTGTAAAGATTAAAAATTGCAAACAAATGAAGTAGAGATTCATAGATTTTTGCAATATTTTTAATATTGCCATACACAGTTGTTTGGTACCTCCTTACAAAAATTCATAATCTATTTTAAGCATAACTTGAATACATCATTGGTTGAAAGTGGAATTGGGAGCATCTTGCGCGTGAACTTTTTGATGAATTGTGTGAAAAGAAGAAGATGCCCTGTAGTGAAATTATTGCTTATTCCCCTTGTTTTCTTCTTTCAGTTTATTACATCCAATATATGACCATTGAAATAACTCAATACCTTAAAACACCTCAGATCTGATTAAGAGTAAACCCAAATGATTTGACGTAATGGGTTTTAGATCATTCGGAGTTGAATTATTTTCATGAGCTTATTTCATAGAAGACGACTAATGTTGGGTTTCGATGAGCTTAGTTCATGAGTTTGTGAGTTTATTGGTTGCAAGGAAAAGGAAGAGGAAATTTCTTTTGGTTCTTTTTCTGTTTAATAGCATACATGGCTGCCGCTTCTTTTATTAAGCATTCAAAATTAGTTAGCTTCAACTTACAATTAAATGCTTTTTTTGAACCACTTTTATTAAGCATTCAAAATTAGTTAGCTTCAACTTGCAATTAAATGCTTTTTTTGAACCACTAATGCATACATTGACAAATTAACCAGTTGTTTGCAACTCACCAACCTGTATTTGTCCTTTGCTAGCTGTCCTAGTTAATATTATTTCACATTTTGGATTTTTAATACCATATGGATTAAAATTGCATTAGCAGACATAGTAAGGTATAACTATGTCATTCTTTTTAAATCTCCTTAATGGAATATGTGATGACATAGTGCAAGTAACCAACAGCAACATATATGATTTCTCTATTTATGGACCCAGTGGGAAAATAAATGGATTTATCCTACAATATATTCCTATTTTATTTTAGTATTTAACTCAGAGAGTTCATTTGATCATAGTTTATCCTTAAATAGGACAACTTTAATTTAGTATAAAGATCAAAATCCATATTTCACTATAAACTCATTAAATGATATGTTCTAATTTTTGTTTTATAGCAAAAAGCTAGGGGCATCTTTATCATTCAAGCCTAAATTTTTATGGGCTTAGTTAATAAAACTTTTGAAGCTATTTTATTATAGCACCACCCTTCAATTCTAAAGAATTTAGTCCATCCTACATAATTAATATATCACTGCGTCTCCTCTACCATGCCTATTTTTCTAAAGCATTCAAATCAACGATCCTGCCATCTCAAAAAATTGGGTTAGTGCTGTAGCCTTCAGAGTGGAGAGAGAAAAATAAAGTAGGAAGGGGAAATGTTTTTATGGATATACATTCCCTATCATAAAACTAGTTCTAATTAAGAATAAACCTCTCAAAAACACTTTCATACTTTATTTTAGGTTTCATATATTCTCCCTTTGCTTGACCATTGTCAGGAATCCTACATAGGATAATTACGAGAGCATTTAACAATTTATAATTGTATGCAAATCTTCTCCTCTTAAGCTAGCTTTTGGGGATGAGTTAAGCACTTCTAACAAGGTATCAGAATCAGTTTGTCTCGATAGTTTGGGGCGGTGCCTGGTTATGTCCCTTTGCCCAATATATCCATCTAATGTCCAGTCCTGCTCTGGACTGAAGGAGGTGTGTCAGGAATCCCATATCAGACAACTATGAGGGCATTAAGAATTTATAATAGTGTGCAAACCTCCCCCTCTTGAGCTAGCTTTTGGGGGTGAGTTAGGCCTTTCTAATATGATATTAGAGCAGGTTTGGTCCTGATTATTAATTTCTCAGTTGTCCGTCTAGATGTTTAGTCCTAGCAACTTGGTCCGGTTATCACTGCGTATATTTTAAGTGACAAATGGATGTCCAGCCTCAATTGCACTTGAGGGGGAGTGTTAGAATGTCCCATATTGACTAGACATGAAAATGTTAAAGTGTTTATAAATGGTAAGGGTCAACTATCCAAACAACTAATTCTAGTTATTTGGAAATGGTTGACATAAACCCAATTCTTGTTAATGGGCTCTACACTCTGCTCATATTAAAAATTCAATAACCATCATAATGAAACACTAAGAATTTTAAGAAAAAATAGATGGGTAACATTTAAAAGAAAAACATTTAACATTTGATAGAAAATGGTGGGTATTAAGCACTAAGAGGTGAAAAGGTGAGTGAGTTTCTATCATACAAAAGTGAAAAGAAAATTCATTAAATATTTTGTATAAAAATAGAAGGAAAAAGAGAACTCATCAAAATACCATAGATATATAAAAACACGAATCAACTTTACTTTAATATGTAAATACCACAATTAAGTACAAACAATACCATGACTTCATCAAAACAAAAACCCCTTGACTGTTGTTTTTAAGTAATACAAAATAGTAGCAATTATCACAACTTTTTAAGCAATATTTAAAGTTTTCAATTATTTTAACGATGAATTAACTTCATTGACATTTTTTTAACCAAATCTCACCAATATCCCTAAGAGACATTTCTCGTTTTTAGAAAAATAAGTTATGATATCCCTAAGAGACATTTCATCGAACAATTCATAGGCAACTCGAATTTATATCTACCTAACAACAAACTACTATATTTTTCCATTATTTACCAACATAAACACGTTCAATCAAAATGAACTAACCACAATTCATAAAATGCAAAATAGTTATAGAAAAATGAACCAACCGATGTTCATATAACCTTTTAACAACATAATTTCTCATAGGAAAAATTAACCCAAGAGCTACTACATGGACGACTAACCTCGACTTAATTGAAGACGATAGACGATGGATGAGAGCAAAGCATGGACGATGGACACTAGACAGTGGACGAGAGAAGACCAACGACGATAAAGAAGAAAACAAGGAAAAAACAATGTAGGGGAGAGGGAGGGGATCTTTGGGTGGTCTAATATCAAATGAAAACAACATCGTTAAACCAAACGATGTCATTTCCTTTTTATTAAAAACATTGAGAATGAAGATCCAACAATGACGTTTAACTTTAAATTTACAGACGGAATGTACTTTCCGTTAGTAATTTTCGTTGGAAAAATAGGCGGTAATGATTGACAGCAGAATAAGCACCCTATTTTTACGATGGCCTTTACAATTCTTTTGCTATATTCTGTCGACAAAATTGCGAGAATAATTTCTCTCCACTTATACAAACAAATATTTTGTTCGTCGCAAAATACTATTTCTTCCGACAAATTTGTCTATGGATAATCAAATTCCATCTCCAATCTACTACAGTAATATTTCATCGGTAAGTTATAACTTTCTTGTAGTGTCATATTATTATTCCGTGTATGATTAAATACTTTTATCGGTTGGAGTACAAGTTTTACTAATAGGTTTTGCATAATTGAATATCTTACTTTAATAATGATAATTTTCATCATCGTCATGATTTGATGATACTTTTAGTAGTTCTGAACAAATTCTTAGAAAAAAAATTAGCAAAATTCATCATCATCATATGTTACTTTTACTATTTTTGAATAAGTTCTTAGAAAAAAATAGCAAGATTCAAAAAGAAAAAAAATTAAATCAAGATATTTTTACCGTTATATATCAAATTTTAAAATAACAATTTATAAAAATAAAATATAGGTAAAAAGTAAAAGATCAATGTTATATAAGACTATTTGTCTTTTTGTAATTGGATTTCAAAAATTTTAAAATGCTACAAATTTTTCCTGAGCGTCTAAATTTATATCAATATTAACAAAAATATCTCTAAACAAAGTTTGAATTCGCTGCCAATTATGTGTCTAAGGAAGAAGCGCAGAACAAACTAAGCATGTCCGAAGTACTTTGTGATTTTCAAACAATTTAGCGATCAATATAATTTTCAAGAGTAAGCCTCATATCATGTTTCCAATATTTAGCTTGATCAAAGCAAGTCTCTGCAAGTTCATATTTGCCCTGCCAAGTGGCCTATAATATGAACAGACAAGTAATTTCCTTTCCTAATGATAATAATATAAGGTCTAGGCTTGCTGGCTGAAAATAAATCTAAAATTTCTGAAACAAATTTGGGTTTCCCTATTAGGTCTTTGAAATTGACCCACAAACAAACTCAAATCTTTTAGAAATATTTTAGACCAACCCAACTCAATTCATATATAAATTTAATCAATATTACTGCATTCACAAGTCAAAATAATGTTGGTATTAATAGGAGTCTCATGCTTTACTAATTTAAGTCTCATGCTTTAATAATTTAAGAAATTCTTAAAGGGCAATCTTATTTTCTTTTTCTTTTTCCTATCATATCTTATTTTGTTATTAATTATATAAATATTATTAATAATTTGACGTTAACTATTATATAAATTTTTTTGGACAATGTTAGAAAAAAGTTACGACTATACAATAATAATTATTTTATTTTATTAGTATTTAAAATAAAATAATCAATAAAATATTTGCAATTTTTAAAATTGCTTGCATAAAAAATTAAAACTACAAGTAAATTATTTAAAAAACAATTCTCTAAAATTGTTTTTTAAGAATCAATTTAATTATCAACCTCAATCAAATTAAGAAAAATAATTATTTTATTTTTGAATTGAATATTGATTTTAAAACAATTTTAAATTATACTATGATTTTCTCTATTTATTTTATTTTAAAAAATAAAAATATATTTATTTTCATATTTTTGAATATTGTGTAATAATTAAAATTAAAATAAATTATTTGATCAATATATAAAATTTATAATTTTAATCAACTGATAGTGTAAACTGTATATTTAATTAATAAAAGTAATATATTTTTCAACTCTTATCTTAGGTTTTATTATTAGTAATAAAATTGTTATTAATAATTAAACAATATTTTATTTTTTAAAGACAAATATGAACCAAAATCATAAGAGAAAGCTAAAAATTCCATATTGGATTTTTAATATGATATGGGTTAAAATTGCACTAGCAGACATAGCAAACAAAAGTAGTAGGGATTGACATAGTTTCAATATTTGAATTATTGTCATATGGCCCTCCTTTTGACCCACATTACCAAATTCATACTACAAGAAAAATATGTTTTACTGATGGAAAATGAAAAATTTTCATCGAGAAACAAATTTGGCGAAGGAAATTATCATCAAAAATAGTCATCGGTAAAATTTAGCTACAGATATAACGAATCCGTCGCTAAATTTGTACATCTGTCAGTAAATTTAGCAACAGAATTTTGTATTTTTGTTGGTAAATTTAGGTAAATTTATTGACAAATTTAGAATATTTCGTCGCTAATTTGCCGACAGAAGCACAATATTCTATCGATGAATTTACCTTTCACGACGATCCCTACCGCCCACTGCATTAAGATATGCCTGACTCTCATCAACAGTTTTAGAATTTTGAGACTATTGTTCAATGCTTTCTTGTATTTAGTCCTATCATTATAATTGTTTATGTTAATAAGTGATACTTTTCAAGAATTAATATTGAAGTATAAATTTTATATACATGAAGTTGTTTGCATCAGGTGCCAAACTTAATTGGTTATCTTAATTTTCTCAATTTTGTCCTTCTGATTATCTTCCAACATATAACTTATTTACAAGCTACGAAGCTGAATTTGGGAAACACGAGTAGATGCAAGCCACTCATATGTTGATCCTGGCTGATTTTCTAAAGATGCACGGTCAAGCTAATGAACATAGCATAATACGTTTAGTAGTTAGATTTAAATTATTGTGTAGTTAGATTTGTTATAAATTCTATAAATAAGTCTTAATGATTTGGAATGGGTTGGATTACTAACTTTCTTACTCTTTTAAATCGATTATAAGAAAGGAAAGTAATCTCAGTGTCAAGCGAATTTGGTTTCACCACCTTCGACATCAGCACCATCTCAATCACCATGATGGTTCTATACTCTAACCCTTGTCTTTTATTTTTATTGTTATTTTCAATTGTTCTCATGTTTCTCTTATTTCGTTAATTTTTATTCCCAACTTGTGTATTGTTTGTTTACTCTTCTCATATTGAGACACTGTATTTTCCAAGTGTGAGGAGAGTTGTGTGCATTATATGTTTTTATTTGAATGTGAATTTTGCATATCGTATGTTAGTTTGTTTAGTTTTGCATGATATGATTTGTGTGAATGTTTTAATGGCTAGGACTTAACAGAATCGATTTAACTTTGAACATAGTCTTTTAGGTTGTGAAGGTTTATTAACTCGTTAAATTAGTGATCTAGGTTACTTTAGTTAAATATACATGTTAATTAGGATATGATGTTAATTTATTCACCTCAGGAATTTGTCACATGCATATATAATTTTAGGTCAATCGAATAAGTAGCATCATTAGCATCCTTTTATGATAATTACTAGCTAAAGAAGTGAAGTCAGAAATAAAAAATTTAAATCATAATTAAATAACTATTCCTCTGGCCATCAAGTTATGAATAGAGTTAATAGCCAGCTGAGAATGTGGTATATCTAAGTAACTGGGGGATGTTCATCACAAATATTTGTCTTTGCATTAAAAGACTATAATGATATTCCAACCAAGCCGCTTAAAAAAAACATGACTTAGTTGAGTAAACGGATCGAGATTCATCACAAATGTTTTTCTTTGCGTAACAAGGCTAGTTTTATGTCAATCAAAATTTAAAACAAGTCTTTTGTCAAATAAGCCTACCGATCTTTGTGAATAGCTTGAATTTTCATAAAAACCTACTTAAGGATAGTTACAATTTTGATCAACTGAATAAATATCAATGTGTGTGTGCAAGTGATAGGAGTGAATAAACTTGATATTAAGGTCTTGATTAGAATGTATATTTAATCCGAAGTACTTAGACACAGGTTTCACAAGTTAATAAGTTAGAACAACTTAAGAGATTGTGTTTGTAGTTAAACTTGTTTCGTAATGCTTAATGCCATTGACCCATTATTGCATATGTGTGTATGATGTATTTTGGTGTTTTTGTTTGTTTTTACTTAAGGACAAGAAAAGGTTTAAGTGTGGGGATGTTAATAGTGGTAGCTTGCATAATGTTTTAGTTGGTAGTTTAGTATGTGCTTAGTTATTAAGTTGAACGATTAGCCCATGTTTAGGTTAGGATTATGTTTGTTGGTTAGATATTTGTGCTTTGTGTGTTTTGTGGGTTAGAGCACGCAATTGAGCTTCAATTTTTTGTGTTTGAGGAGCCTTGATGTGTTTGCTAGTGTTTTAGGACAAATATTGAAGAGCAAAGGAAATTTGAAGAAGGCCCAGAGTCAAACCCAAGGCCACGATTGTGGCCAATGAGTTACGATCATGATAGAACCTGATAGAAGGTGTCAAGATGATGGCCTATTATGCTATGATCATGATAAAGGAAATCAAGTGCTACGATCGTGGCCTACGCAAGGACAGACGCTGACAACCTTTTGGATTTAAGTTTTCTAGAGATTTTTTGGACTTTTCAGACCTGATAAAATCCTAGGGTTGTCCATGATGGAAAAGAGAATAAAAAGGAAAAAGATGAAACCCTAAAGGAGCTCCGTTTTCTGCCACTTGGAGAAAGATACAAGAAGAAAAGAAGAAGAAGAAGAAGAAGAAGAAAGAAAGAGGAGAAAGGAAGAAGGAGAAAAAGGATCTGCAGTGCTGCCATCTTCCCGATCTATTCTGACCCTTACAAGTGACATTTCATTTCATCATTATTCTTTTGAATGTATAAGATGGATTTGATAGTGATGGATTTGGGTTTGATGATGATGTTCTAAACTTCTTTAAGGATTTGTTCTTGAATCGATGTTAATGTGATTTTGTGATTATTTTTTTCATGCTTCGTTAACAAATCGAGAGAGTGGATCATTAGCAAAATGATTAGATTGGATAATGAGAGTTAAACAATCTAATAGATCGCTCAAATTATCAAGTCGAGAATTAGACGAAAAGAAATCGTGTGCGAGAAGCTAATAGTCTATTAGAGGGCTTAAGATCTGATTGGATTTGTGGGTTTTTTATTGATTGAGAGATTGCAAATTTCATAATTCAATTAGGGGTTATGATTTAGGCTTTAATGATTATAAATCGGGAGAGAGTAATCCACCCTTTGAAAGTCTAGGATCGATACCGTATTAACTCAAAAGTAATCATATTAGCATTTAATGATAGGATGCATCCCCTTTCTCATAATCGACTAGTCTTCCTTGTGTGATTTCCTTTTACAATTTGGTGGTGCTCAATTTATTTTTGTGTGTGTTAATTTTACATTTTAATTCCAATAAATGATCTTCAGGTGTTTAATTTTTGTGCAACTTTTATTTCTTTTTAATAATTATTTAGGCCTTAAATAACTTAGAATTAGATTAGTTCGAAAACTCCTCAAAGGATTGACACCTCACAAACTACACCCACGACCTGTGCACTTGCAGTATATTAAAGGTTTTTAATAGATTAAAACTTGCCTTACTGGTATGCTTTAATGAGGGCCTTAGAGACATGGCAACATTACTTGTGGCCCGAGGAGTTTATCATTCATACTGATCATGAGTCTTTGAAGCATTTGAAGGGCCAAGGTGAGTTGAACAAATGCCATGCAAAATGGGTGGAGTTCATTGAATATTTTCCCTAGGTGATCAAGTACAAAACAAGGTAAGGAAGATGTTGTTGTAGATGCTTTGTCTCGCAGGTGTACCTTAATCTCTATGTTAGATACTAAATTGTTAGGTTTTGAGTAAATTAAGGATTTATATTCTTCTGATCTTAATTTTGGTAATGTGTTTGAAGCTTGTGAACATGCTACCTTTGGCAAATTTTATAGGGATGAAGGTTTTTTATTTCGCAAAAGTAGATTATGTGTGCCTATTGTTCTTTAAGGGAGTTACTAGTTCGTGAGTCTAATGGAGGTGGCCTAATGGGACATTTTAGTGTTATAAAAACTTTAGATATACTTACTGAGCATTTCTTTTGGCCATATATAAAACGTGATGCAGAATGAATTTATGAGAAATGTATAACTTGCAAACAGGCCAAATCTAGATCTTTACCTCATAGATTATATAACCCCTTGCCAATACAAAGTGCACCATGGGAAGATATTTCCATGGACTTTGTCTTAGGCTTACCTAGGTCACAAAGAGGTAATGATTGATTTTTTGTTATTGTGGACATGTTTTTTAAGATGGTTTATTTCATTTCATGCCATACAATAAATGATGCTAGTCACATTGCATACTTATTCTTTTGTGAATATATTTTGATTTTAACTTCTCTGCTAATGTCGCTAACATGACACCCCACATCAAATTAAAAGTTTTGACATGTGTTCAATTATTTTATAAATTGAATAAATTTGGAAAAAGAAAAATCTTAATGATTCTTCATCCATCTATTCTCCTTCTACTCCTAGCTAGTTTTGTGTTTGTTTTTACTTTTCCTAGTTAGTTTTCTAGGCAGTTCTGACATTCCTATAGCATACTTTCTCTACCTTGGATTTACCTCATTACAAGGATGTTTTTCTCTTTGTTTTTGTCTACTCTTTCCTTATTGTCTTCATCATCTAGGATAGGGATTATGTTAACTTCACTACAAAAACTGTTGATTTCTGTCTATGTTGTTCTTTACTGATGTTAAAACCACAATATAGTTTTTTTTTCTTATGAAATATGTCATTCATCCCTAAGAAATATGGCTATGAATTTCATGTTTGAGTTAGTTTTATGGTACAGAGGTTTTTGCATTCAAACTTTGAAGTGGAAAATTATGCAAGTTTTCAACATTCTTGTTTTATAATAAGAAAAAGGAAACTGAGTAACTAATATATGAAAAGGAAATTGATAAATGGCTATTGTATTGAGTTAGGCAAGATTTGATTACCTTTTTCTTATAAGTTTTGAAATGGTTGTTTAATACTTGATTTTGTTAATCGTAGAGTATAGCTCACAGGTTGATAAATTGGTTTATAGTAGACGAGGTTAACTTTGCCTCTAAATTCTTAATCAAAGTTAGGTGAGGAAGATTTGTTAAAATACAACAAATTGATTTGATGGGATTACATCAGATCTTATAGCTTTACTTTATCATAATGAAGAAGCATAACTATTGGAGTTGGGCGTAGAAAAATGTTGACAAAAAGAAGAGAATAATAAATGGAGGAATACTCATTAGAAATTTTCTCTTTCAATTTATTAAATTATAAAAATAATTACATGAAAAAATTTTGAACACATGGTAGCCACGTAGGAAACCAATAATTTGATGTGGTATCTCATGTCAATGACATTAACGAAGAATTTAATGTTAGCTTATATTTGCAATAAAATGAAAGTTTGAGCTTCTTAACACGACTGATTAATGTTTAGGGAAGTATTGCAAAATTGAGTAAGGTTTGAGATTATTTTATAATTACCCTTTCTCTAAATACAAGTAGAAGGAAATTCCACATTATTAAGTTTCCAGCTACTGGTTCCCTGTAATTCTCTATATGAAATTTGCATTTAAATCATACATGATTTTCTTTTTTATTACATGATATGATCGTGTATGCTCCATCATTTTTTGCAATGACTATTTGGTTTTGTGCATTACCTAATGATTTATCAATATGTTTAAGTGGTTGGCCATTGTACATGACTACTTAATTATATACATTGAATTTGGCCAACCAATGTGCTAGAATCAACTAATGTAAACAATGAGTTAGAATTAACTAAAGTAATGGCTACTTTTTGACTCTAACAACTAGTAAGGTTCGCAATTCTTAGAAATATATGTTTTCTTATTAGTTCTTGCATGGAGAAGTATTTTGGTGCTCTATAAATAAATTTCTAAGTGCTTATCAAGAATTTAATCATTAATGTCTCATATTTATGTGAGTACCTCTTTGAAATTATGGATTATCTCATTAAGAATATCAAAAAGCATATGCCTTATTATATATTGTTTGTTGATAACTTTTTTTTTATGGATGAAGCAAAAGAGGATGTTAATGTTAAGCTAGAACTTTGAAGGAATATGTCAAAGATGAAGAAATTTTAAATTGAGCGTGAGTAAGATTGAGTACTTAAAGTGTCATGACCCGGTACCACATCGGGCCCATGACAACCACCACATAATCGAGCTAAGGACACTAACGGTATCCTTAATCTGACTATGCAAGGCTAACTGAATATCAAATCTTTTCTTTTTTTCTTTTTTTTTGAAAAAAATTTGGGCAGTACAACAACTGTATTTTTAAAATCCCAAAACCTGCAAACAATTTCAAACACACTTCTATATTCACATCCAACCACAACTTCAGGACTCTCTAGTCCACTCAAGGCAATCTCAACTCTAGGCAATCTCAACAAAAGTATCAAAGTTCATACATAAAATCTTTTACAAAACATAAGGCAATCAAAAGTTAGCTTACAGAATCATAAAGCGTATCTACATTAACACAGTTCATGAGCCACTAGACAACAAAAGTACAAAATAAGAAACTACCCACGTATGGTAATACCCCGAAAATGT
>JANZLC010000003.1:22580796-22593471 GCA_026413385.1 Erythroxylum gracilipes
TCCATTTGTGCAAATGGATCAATCCTGCCCAATGTGCTCTCTGCAGCTTGAATCATGCTTGCACCTCTTTTTCAACTACCCCTTCACCAACTCTATTTGGGCATGTGTCACTACTTTATGCTCTTAGATAGATCCAGAACAAATCTTCCTCAAAGGACAACTTGATCTCCTTGATCCTATCGGAAGTTCGTGAGATTGTTTTGTCAAAGAATCTCCAGCTCACTTGTACTTCTTTGGTTTGCACAGCTTTACACCTTTAAAGCTCAGTATGTCGCTGGTCAGAATGTGGCACTCCTTTTGGTGTTGATGACTTCTTGAATGTCCAAAGCTTGATTTAGCTACTGATTTCTTTTACTTATCTCTGTTGTAGTCGTTTTGTTGTTGATTTGTAGGATAAGGGCCTTCCTTATCTTCTCACTTTGTATATAACTCTTATTTCATTAATCTCGTGAAAAACAAAAAAGAAGGTGGCATGTGAGACAACGAGGGTCAAAAGGACGACTGACAAATAAGAGAGGACGGACATCTACGGTCAATCAGAGGGGACAATGAAGATGGAGGAAAGATTTGTTATTTTAGGTTAAGGATTTTAAAATTGAGGAAGATTTTTCATTTTAATTCAATTAAGAAAATTATTTTATTAATTATTAAATTATGATTAGGTGTGGGCTCAAATTAAAAAATATAAAATTATAAAAAAGTCAAGCATTTGTTGAGTTTTTGTATATTCATTTTAAATGTTATAAAATATAAAATAGCATTTATTTTAAATGTTATATTCATCCATGGTTAACCATAAGTCAATGACTCAACTTGAGTTAACTGAGTTTTGAGCCAGTTCAAGCTTCTTTTTTAATTTTCAATCCTTGGGTCGAATTTAGGCCTGGAGTGCTTAGTTTGAACCAACAGAAGTTCGAATATGTCAAGTAAGTAAAACGATGTAGTTTACTCAATAAATTAAAAACTTAATCAAAATTAATTTAGACCCTATCGAATTTTGGTCTGAGCCCGAACCTGAACATAACTTTTGAACCGGCCCAATACTTTTACCCAACAGAAAAGGAAGTGAACACGCGTCAACAGGGACACGTAGATTCCATGGCAAATTGAAAGAAGAACAAACCCGTTTGGGAGGAAGTGAAATACGTGTATGTGTTAACATTTGGAGTCTGAGTGAAGAAGAAGAAGATGTTGTTTCAAGTGGCAGGGCAAGGTGCGCGTCCCACCTTCTTCGAGATGGCGGCAGCCCAGCAACTCCCGGCCAGCCTCCGAGCTGCTCTAACATACTCCATCGGCGTAATCTTTAATATTCCATCACTTTATATGTGCATTTAGCTAACTTGCGCATGCTTATGCGTACTTATATCAAAAGATTGTCTGTTTTTCGACTTATTCACGACTTTTCTGGTGATATGTGATAGGAAAGTTTTATATATTCGATACCCTTCAGAGATTTCATTTGAGTTTGTCTAAATTTCCTCACTTTCTGATTTAATTTGGAAGATTCTTTGCTTTAGTGTGAATGTTGGCGCTATTTGTTGGTTCTAATTGTTCCAGTGTAATTAACGCGAAGTTTCTGGCTTTCTTAATTGCTGGAGGTTATTTAAAAGGACAGTTTGCAGGTTCTAGATTTGATGGTTTTTAAACTAGTTTCCAAATTATATCTTAATTAATGTTGCTTATGTTGTTCAAGGTGCTGGCGTTAAGAAGGCCTTTCCTTCATAAGGTATTAGACTATGAAGATGAATTCTTTGCCTTGCTCATGCTTATTCTCGAGGCTCATAGCTTAAGAACTACAGGTTTCCTTACTCCTTTCTTCTTGCTTTTGTTCCCTATTTTTGGTATCTTCCATTGCTGCCAGTTCTGTTTGTGAAATTGTATTTGTGTGCTGGATTACTCAACTTTTGGTCATATCTTGATGTTATTTCTGTTTTTACGGAGTTGTTATGAATGTGTTTTTGATTATCGCATCCTTGGATTACAGCATAGCTAGTGCCTGATATCTTTCCCAATCAAGGTGAACCAATGTCTTCTATATATGATTGCTAATGTATTCTATGAATTCATTGAATATACTTGATATTAACATTAGCAGCTGTACTCATGTGGTATATATACTATTGTTTCTACTTTCACCTTTATCTTGTACTGGATGCTTTCTGCAGTCTGCTTCTCAAATTATACGTTTTTCATAATGCTATCTAACATCTTAATCAAACCAAACTTTGGATCTTTGAATTAGAAATTTTGGTTTGGACCTTCTTTCTTGTGGTTGTTTCTTATACATTTTTTCCTCATCAGATGCTTCCTTTTCTGAACATCTTTATGGAATGCGGAGAAGAGCAGTGAAGATAAGTGTAAAAAAGGATAATACTCATTTGAACTCTGGGGATGAAATTGAGCATTCTGGGTTACAAAAACGCCAAAGAGTTCTTTCAGTTGTATTTCTGGTACTGAGCACGACTTTTATTTAACTATTGTTGTATCTTAAGAAATTTGCAATTCATTTCATTGACTTTGTAATGATGTCTAGGTTGCCTGGAATAGTAAGACTAGTTACAAAGCATGTTTACCAAGAATTGACCTGCATTCTTCATAATTATCCATCGATCAACGAGGAGCTTCTAAATTTTTCTTTTCGACCATAGAGCACTGTAGGTTAATGATTTCTGAACTTGATTTTCTTGATCAGGTGGTGTTACCTTATTTTAAGTCAAAGTTGCATTCCATATATAATAGAGAAAGGGAAGCTATGCTACAGGCAAGTTTGTGGGGGAATAGTGATGAATTGATTGGGGAATCTGATTATTTTAATGGAGCGGAGACATCTCTTCTTTCCAGAGAAAACTCAAATACAGAAGCAACAGTAAGAACACGGTTGATGAAGAAAATTCAGAAAGTTATATATGCTTGCTACCCATGGCTACATGCCAGTAGTGAAGGTAGGTGCAACCCTGCGTCCTTTTCTGTCTCTAGTTCTGATGATAATGGTTACCTTTTACCTTAAATACTCAGTTGACATCTAGGAAGTGAAGAAGAGCTTGTCACAGAGAAATATGAATAACAGTTATCTATCAAGCCTTTGCTTTCCTGGTTGATAGTTAGTGTTACACACTTATCTTGCTCTTTTACTCAATATTCAGCAGTCCTCACGTTACCAGTCTCTGAGGCTAAAAATATGCACTATAAAATGTTGGAATTTGCTTGACATCATCCTTCAATATTAGTTATCACTTTATTTATGTATTTCTTCCAATTCATTAAGCAAGAAGGGTCTTTCTTGTAGCCATGTGGACCCATTGCTACCACCTTTTTACTTCCAAATGTCTTGCTGGTTCTGCTAATGATCTTTGCCATCCTAGGTTCATCTAATCGGTTTTGTAATGCAGGATTGTCCTTCACTTATCAGCTCTTATATCTACTGGATGCTACTGGATTTTATTCCCTAGGACTACAGGTGCTTGGAATTCATGTTTGTCGAGCTACAGGGCAGGAAATGGTATCAATTTATGGCAAAGTTGGAAATTGGTTGGTTATATAACAATGCACACACACTGAAACACACATCACTAAGCTTTTTTTTTTCAGCTGATGTTTGTTCTCCTCTGCATCTTGTTGTGCAACAAATTAAATCGCCAAGTGCTTTTTCTGAGTTCTGTCTTATAAATGGATGATTTATGCAAGAATTAAACCGTGGTAGGATGTGATTTGATTGGGAACTGGACCTGTGGAATTAAGAACAATTGTAGGATCAATTCTATGGATCTCTTTTTCCTTTTATAGATTGCTCTACTCTGCATCTTGATATACAACATATTAAATCTTCAAGCTCTTGTTCTAAGCTTTGCACATGGGTGATTTTATGCAAGAATAAACCGTGGTAGGATTTGACATTTGATGAGGGATTGGACCTGTGAAATTGGGAACAAATGTAGAATCAATTCTATAGACCTCTCTTTCTTTTATGTACCTATTCAATGTTTATTGAGAAGGGAGAACTGTTTCTAGATAATATTGAATTTGAAAATTGACTTTTTGCTATTTTCTACAAAAAAAATTTAATTGCTTTATATCTTTCTGTATATAAATGGAACTTTGTATGTTGCTGATGAGTGATTGCATGGGGCAACTTCCAATTATAACATCAGTTGATTATTCTTTATATATCTTAATTTTTGCTTCCACAGACAATTTAGTGTATTTTAGGATTGTGTATAATTGCTTCTGATGTCAAGGTAGATGGATTCTTCTTCAAGAATTTCAAAGATTAGAAGCCGTGAACGTGAAAGACTCCGTGGTCCTCCATGGCTTAAGGTATTATTCGGATTATTTTGTTGAGTTCGTAACAACCCCTCTCTTATATCATTTTGTTAGACAATTTACAATTTCCTCTCCTGATTTTCCCTCTAAATAACATAATGATACACTTTCGAAAATTGTGACAGGCATTACAAGGAGCATTGCTGAGATGTACCTATGCTGTACTTGACTATGCACAAACTGGCTTAATTGCGTCAGTATTCATCTTTAAAGTGAGTATGGTTCATATGCTCATGTTTTGTGTTTCTGATTGAGCAGTAACCTGCCTTCCAAAGACATGATATGGAAGTCTGATTTGCATTACGCTGCTTTCTTGTATCGCATGCTGATTGATACTGATGTACCACATCAACATTTTCCATTTGTTAACAACGAAGAGCTTCTCTTGTAATAAAGTTATAAAGAAAGCTTTCCCTTATATTGATACGGGAGTAGCATCATTTCTCAGGGACAAAAAAAAGAGTTACTTACCAAGAATGAGACAATATTTCTGGAATTACAAGTCTGTTTTTTGTATCGTAGCCCTGCTGGAACAATTTTTGGGTCCTTCTACTGTTTGCATACTTGCATTGAATTTTGTTTCACGTGTTAAAATTCTTAACCTTTCCTAATTTGTCTTTATGCTTTTGTAACATACTTGTTGAATTAAAGAAGCAAAGGGGGACAATAAAGTTGTTTAAGTTTGAATAAAGCTTATCCATAAAAGTAAAAATTTTGTGTTCTTTGGCGCTGACAAATTCTTAATGTGAATTATATAGATGATGGAATGGTGGTATCAATCTGCTGAGGAAAGGATGTCAGCTCCAACAGTGTACCCTCCACCACCACCACCTCCACCTCCAAAGGTGAAAATGAATCAATTTCCATCTTAAATTCTCTCTTGCATCCATTGTATGGAAGCATCTTCTGGTCACAGAAAATTCATCAATAATTATGCATTGTGATCTTAAGAGTGCTTCTTCAAATAGGTATAATATGGAAAAATACAGTGTGTTAATGATATGTATACATGTATATGTTCCCGTCAAAGGATAACTATAAACAGTTTCTTAGTATTTTGCGTACTAATTTTTGAGTAATAGATCTTATCAAATGTGGGAAACTAATAATTTGAAAAATTATATGTTGGTATCTGGATTGTATAATCAAACATATATACTTTCTTTATTGCCAAACAGGTGGCCAAAGAAGGGATTCCACTGCCCCCTGATAAAACCATCTGCCCTTTGTGCTCACAGAAGCGTGCAAATCCTTCTGTAGTTACTGTTTCAGGCTTTGTCTTCTGTTATGCTTGCATATTTAAATATGTAACTCAGGTGAGTCATTAACATCTACTTCATATTGGCCTTTTTGCGAAAAGTTTGTGGTTTATACCTGTAACTAGAAAACTGATAAAATATGCTATTTGCTAACATAAACAAGCTTTACTTGACGAATTATTAAAACCACCCTTTATGATCCTTTAGGAAAAGGAAAAATAGGATATAATATTTTCGTATTTTAGGGGAGGATTTGAAGCATATAGGGAATTCCTAGGGGAACCTCAGATGTTTGTTTATGTGTCTAATACTCCTATGTGGTGCATTGGAACGTCAACAGTTAATGTTTCTCTTATCCCTCTGTATCTCCGTATGTGTCGTAAGACCTACCTCAGTTGTAATACTATTAAAATATGAATTAAGCTAGGAACAAATTCTCCAAGTGAAGAGGAGTTGGAGAAGAATAGGTTTTGCATGAGTAGAGTTCTCTATTCTTTATCACTTTCCGTGCTTCTATTCCGGAGTTGTGTATTGGTTCTCTTCATAATCGTGCTTCACTCCAATACTTTACCAGTACAACCGGTGCCCTGTTACTTTGATGCCAGCGGCTGTTGACCAGATAAGGAGGCTCTTCCATGATATGTAGACACTTTGTTGGATACTACAAGGTATAAGCAGCGTATTTTTGCTAGGATCTATAAACCAAATTAAACCAGGTAATTATGCAGCATAGCTGATTATAAGCCAAGCATAGAATAGTTTACTGATTTTGTATACGAAATACGATGACTGAAAGACGATGTGAAGTGGCCTCGGGGTTATCAAAGTTCTACCATTTTCAATGGATGCCTAGTGATTTGAATTTGTACGTTGACAAGGCTTATGATGGATTTTTCTGATTTCTTTCTAGTTTGACGTGTAAATAAGCTAAGCTACAGTTTTTGCCTTTGTTTCATTGCATCCATATGTAAGTGCCTGTGTTTTAGGCTAAACAAAAGAGATGCACATGAGACCGAGGCAAGGCAAATGTTGCAGCTACAAATCTTGTAAAAACACCACATTCCTGTATTATGGGAAAAGAAATATTGGAGTTTTGTCGTGTTGGATCTGAATATACAGTGAATAGAATTCTTTGTAAAAATGACACAGGATAACATACGACATTCTTTTATAATATGTTCGTGTAGGATTGTAATTTGATATAATCCTTTTTTCGTTTTAAGATAGATAATGAAAAATATTCGTTTTTTAAGACGTTATTTGAAATCTATAATCACCAACTTGTGTCAGGAAAATAGTTAAGAGTACGGTAACTGAAAAATGAAGCAGATTCTAGGGTCTCACGTGTCACATCCCCTTAATCCTATTAACCTGTACGTGTTGAAACATCCAATCAAGATTTTTAGAAACATAATTAATATGGTTCTTTAACTAATGTTTAAAATTTTTCGAATCCCTTGATTTTACGTTTATTTTTTTTACCGTAGTTTTCAGGTTTTTAGTTTTATTTTTTAAACAAAAACAAAATTCTGTTTGTTTTTTTAAATATAAATGTAATTATATTTTAACTATTTATAATAATTAAATATTATATCAAATTTAAAGAAAAATTAATCTTATAAATTAAATTATTTTATTTTATTTTACCTTAATTTCTTATACAATATTTATCTTTAAAGTTATTATATTTATTAAAACAAATAGTTATTTATTTATTTATTTATTTTTAAATTATTAAAGTAATTTTTATTTATAAATATATACATATTAAAATTAAGACATATTTATTAAGTAATTATAAGATTAAAATTATTTTTAATTAAATTAAATTATTTATAATTCTTATTAATTATTACTATTAAATAACCTATTTAGTTGATAGTAAATCATATTATTACAAAAAGTAGAAAAGAAAAAATATAGTTTTTGTGGTTTTTATAAGTAATGCCCAAAAAAAAATATTTTGTTACTTAAAAATAAAAATAAAAGCTAAAGCTAAAAACCGAAAACCAAAAACCAAAAAACTAAAGTGGAGATAAAACCAAAAACTCAAACTCTACTATATGCCAATTCATGACGTAGAAAGTGTTAGTATTATGGTGACTAATATTTATTACTTTTGTATTTCTTAGGATATAATAATTCTCATAATTATTGCATTTGTATTCTTGTAGGGAATATGATCCTCTGTGCTATTTACCTGTCTCATTTTATTTTAACCATCTATTTATGTTGGGGTTCACAAAAATAGATGGTTAAGATGAAATCGGACAAGGTTGGAACAAGATAAATGGCACAGAGGATCTGAGGGGTTCTTGGGGACATGATCCTCTGTGCCATTTACCCTGTCCCAACCCTGTCTCATTTCATCTCAATCATCCATTTATGTGGGGCTCATAAAATAGATGGTTGAGATTAAAATAGGACAGGATTGAGGCAGGATAAATAGCGTAGAGGATTTGAGGGATTCTTGGCATGGGCGAATCCATAAATTTTTTTAAGTGGGGGCAAAATTTTAATGGAGGCAAAATTTTATTTTTAGTAGGGGCAAAATTATAGTTGGGGCAAATTTTTTATTTTTTCATACCATCAAAATTTAAAATAAAATTTTTTTCAAGTAAAATGTTTTAGAGGCAGTGGGGGCAAGTGCCCCCACTATGGCTCCGCCCCTGGTTCTTGGGAACATGATCCTCTGTGCCATTTACCCTGTCCCAATCCTTTCTTATTTTATCTCAACCATCCATTTACGTGAGGCCCACAAAAATAGATGGTTGAGATGAAATAAGACAAGGTTGGGATAGGATAAATGGCACAGAGGATCTGAGGGGTTCTTGGGGATATGATCCTCTATTCCATTTACCTTGTCCCAACCCTGTCTCATTTCATCTCAACCATCCATTTATGTGGGCCCCACAAAAATAGATAATTTAGATGAAATGGGACAGGATAAATGGCACAGATGATCTGAGGAGTTCTTGGAGACATAATTCTCTGTGCCATTTACCCTGTTTCAACCTTGTCTCATTTTATCTCAACCATCCATTTATATGGAGCCAAAAAAATAGATGGTTGAGATGAAAAGGGACAGGGTTGGGATATGATAAATGGCATAGAGGATCTGAGGGGTTCTTGGGGACATGATTGTTTGTGTCAATTACCCTGTTTCAACCCTATTTCATTTTACTTCAAGCATCCATCTATGTGGGCCCTATATAAATGGATGGTTGAGATGAAATAGGACAGAGTTGGAACAGGATAAATGACACAAAGGATCTGAGGGGTTCTTGGGGACATGATCCTCTGTGCCATTTACCCTGTCCTAACCCTGTTTCATTTCATCTCAATCATCCATTTATGTGGGTCTAAAAAAATAAATGGTTGAGATGAATTGAGATAGGATAAATGGCACAGAGGATCTGAAGGGTTTTTGGGGACATGATCCTCTGTGTCATTTACCCTGTCCCAACTCTGTCTCATTTCATCTCAACTATCCATTTATATGGGGCCTATAAAAATAGATGGTTGAGATTAAATGAGACAGGGTTGAGATAGGATAAATGGCATAGAGAACCTGAGGGGTTCTTGGGGACATGATCCTCTGTGCTATTTACCTTGTTCCAATCCTGTCTCATTTCATCTCAACCATCAATTTATGTGAGGCCCACAAAAATAGATGGTTGAGATGAGATTGGACAAGGTTGGGACAAGATAAATGACACAGAGGATCTGAGGGGTTCTTAGGGACATGATCCTCTGTGCCATTTACCCTATCCCAACCCTGTCTCATTTCATCTCAACCATCCATTTATGTGGAGCCCACAAAAATAAATGGTTGAGATGAAATGAGACAGGATAAATGGCATAGAAGATCTGAGGGGTTCTTGGGGACATGATCCTCTGTGCCATTTACCATGTCCCAATCCTGTCTCATTTCATCTCAACTATCCATTTATGTGAGGTTAAAAAATAGATGGCTGAAATGAAATGGGATAGGGTTGGGATAGGATAAATGGCACAGAGGATCTGAGGGGTTCTTGGGGACATGATCCTTTGTGTCATTTACTGCGTCCCAACCCTGTCCCATTTCATCTGAACCATCTATTTTTGTGGGGGATAAATGGCACAGAGGATCTGAAGGTTTCTTGGGGACATGATCCTCTGTGCCATTTACCCTGTCCCAACTCTGTCTCATTTCATCTCAACCATCCATTTATGTGAGACCCACAAAAATAGATGATTGAGATGAAATGAGACAAGGTTGGGACAGAATAAATGATACACAGGATCTGAGGGGTTCTTAGGGACATTTAATTCTCTTTAAGTTGGATATTATTTTTAAGATAAAAAGATTTTCTCCATACTTATGAGAGTTGACATAATCGTTCTAATTCCTTTGTATGTAATTCCACCCATTGAGAATCTCTATTTATTGGTTTTATCTATTGTGGCTGCATTCTAACAATATGGAGAGTAGTGCACAACAATAAGATGAATACCATTTCATGTCAGTTGGGAAACAACATTCATCATAATGGTACTGTACCAATAATGGATACCAATTGGCATTGGCTATTTCAATTCATATCAGTTACTATCAGCCGTTAGCTAAAATTATGGTATTTATTGAGTAACAATTATAAATTAGTTTAAGTATTTTATTGGTTTTGTTAATAAAAGTGTGCAAGATTTGATGCATTTTAACACCTATATGAGTTTTGAGCCTAAGGACATTTATCACATTTGTTTCTATACATTTCTTTTTATTGTGTGTTATCAACATAGTTTGTTTATTCTAAAACTTGCTTTTGAATACATGTTGAGACTACATTTTTATGAATTTATACATAAAGATGATAAGGGCACTTAGAATAGCCATTTTGAACCTAAATAAACCTACGATTTTGATTATTTTCATAAAAAGTAAATTAGTTGATTCATGTTGCATTGTTATAATTTTTCATTTTTTTAATAGAATGGGGGAGAAGTATATATATATATATATATATAAAGGAAATCTTCTCTTTGATGCTCTTATTAAAAAACAAAAGGAAAAATATATATATAAAAAAAGAATAGAAGAGGTGATTGAAATTAATGTTATTTGAATTAAGTTTTGGATTGATTTATGTTGAAACTTGTGTGGATAAGCTTGTACAATCTCCTTTAATTTATTTAACCTTAAAAAAATGTTTTGTCATACCTTACATACATCATGTTACAACCTTTATCAAGTCCCTCTGATTTATGGATTATGTTTATTTTTATTTATGGTGGAGATTTGATTGATAAGCAAATTTATGAAAATAACTTCTTGTACTTTGATTTGAGAACTAATGAATCTTAAACACTTTAAGTGTATAGAGTGAAATTCACGAGAAGATGTCAAGTCTTGTTTTATTTTATTATGTGTCTTTTTGAGAGTTTGTTCTCTCAATTGTTATTTTGTACTAAACTTTTAATATGTATTAGCTTTTGAGATATTTTGGGATAAGATGAAAGAACTTGAGAGGTTCTTATGAGGATGATTGATGCATTGAATTGTTATATACTTAAGGATAATCATGAATCTGGGGTATGGGAGAATTTTGATAAGATGTTATTTTGTTATATTAATTGAAATGCTCTTTTGTTTTGACTATATTTTGATGCTTAAATAAGAAAATTAATATTTTTTTTTATTTTAAGAGATGACATGTGGAGATTGCATCAAATTGAAGTATCATTGGTCAAAATCACTAAGTTTGGAAAAAATTAGACATATTATTGCAGTGAATAACGTAAGATCACGTCTAATGCTAGATTCATTTCAAGAGTCTGAAATTCAATTAAGAAAACTTATTCCCATCCTATAATTTGGGGACTTGGATTTGTTTTAAATAGAATATTTGCAAGATAGGAGGAGAGTAGGTTTTGAACAAAAAAAGAAGACAAAAACACGTCTACTACCTTCTCTAACATTCTCTTTCCGTTCTCTTAGTAGTTTTCTCTCAATTTTTCATCTTTTCGTCTATTTTTAGTGTTACAATTAAAGTCGTATTTGGCTAAATCTAAATATTCTGATTCAAGGGACTTCAAAACTCTAGTTATAACTTTCTGAGGGTTTGTTCTAAACTTATTTATTTTTTAATTCTTGTATTTTTTAATGTTCTTATATTTCATGAATAATTAATATTGATTAACCTGACAAATTAATTTGTTGTTGATTATTCTATAGCTATCTATGAATTCACTTATCCATAGTTGTCATGAAAGATTGGTACAAGGAGCAAATATGTTATCTATGAATTTTCATATTTATCTTATAAAAAGAAAGAAAACTAAGTTAAATAGTTGTAGTTATCTCAATTATTTAATTTAGAGTCTAGTCTTTTTGAGTAAGCTTATTGCTATCATTTAATTGAAATGAAATGTTATCATATTTAATCAATTGATGTTAAGTTTTGGTTCGAATATTGAGTTTGAATTAATAAATTTAGGAAAATTTGAGATTTATTATGACTATCTTTATATCTTTCGAACTAACTGCTTGAATTGTAAAAATTATTCTTTTTAAACTAACGATCAGTGTTTCAATTAGATGAAATCTTTCCATTGAGTTAGAGTTAAATATTTTTGAATTTCTCGCTTTTATATTAAGTTAATATATTTTGATTTCTTGTTAAATTTAGTTTATTAGTTAATTAACCATAAACTCACACTTTTTTTTTGTTAATTGAAATTAAGAAATTATAATTTAGTTCTTTTAGAATTTAGCCTAACTTCACAACTACTACAAGAGTTTAAAGAATCAGAATAAATTTTGAGGTTTTCAACATCCCAATCAATATTATATTGAAAATTTGGTATAATAGAATTCAGATATTTGATTCTTTAAGATATAAAAAAATATGTATTAACTAATTAATTATGTAATATATTTAAATTAAATTGATAAAACATAAATAAATTAAATAATATATTTTGCTATTAAACTATAGTTCATTGTGATTTATAACATATTTGATGGTATTTGTAAAATCGTTTACATTAATCTTTGTTGTTGACTATTTGATAATAATGGTATCAAAATTTGACCTATTACTTTTTAGGGTTAAAT
>JANZLC010000003.1:22599313-22612380 GCA_026413385.1 Erythroxylum gracilipes
AGAATAAATTAAACTAAAAAATAAAAATTGAAAAAAAATCTGTTTAAAGTTTTTATAATTCGACCAGTTTAGTTTTGGAAACTATTAATTGTCACCCTATTCTTTACTTAATATATCATTTGTTTCCGTTTGTCAAGTTGTAGTTAAAATCTCTATTTATACACGCAAAAATGATGTTATTTTGATGTTTGGAGGCCTAAGAAATTTTACCTGATTTAGGGTTAAATTCGCTGAACCATCTGTGGTATGACATATTATCAATCAATGTACCCTCAACTTTTAAAAGCTATCAATAGCCCTTTATAGTTTCTAAAAACGACATCATTTTTATGTGTATAAATATAGAGAACTTGATAGTAGGGAGGAAGGAAAATACATTAAATAAAAAACAGGGTCAGTATTTGATAGTTTTTTATAAATGATGAACTAATTTGATATTTTGTCAAATTTCAGGGGAGTCTTAAGAAATTATTCCTACTTTTTAACTATTACTAAATTGTTTGTACAAATGTCTTTCAAAAATAGTTAATAAGATCCAACAGATATATTTACCAAGAAAATGAAACATAGTAGAAATAAGGTTAACATTAACATATAATTCTTTCAATATTAAGCCAAAATTACGTATGATATCAATTTTGGATTGATTTGAAAATAAAGATAAAACATATATATAACAATAATAAAACTATGATTTCTTACAAAATAAATTTGAAGTCATCGCTAAAATTAAAACGTTGAAAATTACAACAATAAGTTTAAGATAAGATGATCAAAGGATATTAAAAAAAGTTAAACTAAAACAACGAAAGAACTGATGAAGTTTTTACAAAATTTCAATCTTACTTCTTATAAAATAATGCACGTAACAAATGAAACAAAACAGCAGTCATTATTAATACAATTTGAAATTCTAATTTCAAGCACTCAACAAGTAATAAAAATGAAGAGATAAAAAAACCTTATTTTGAAAAGAAAATTTGCAAATAATTTAATCTAAAGAATATTTAAAAAGAGGTGATTATTACAAATTTGATTTAGTTGTATTTATATTAAAATCGAAAACAATACTTGACTTAAATTTATTTAGTTCTTAATAAATTTGACACAACATACTTTGTTTAGTTGTATTTTATATTAAAATGTTGACTTAAATTTATTAAGTTCTTCAAGTATTTCTTAATAATTCCTCAACCAATCTTGGGAATAAAGATAAACTCAGTTGTATTAGAACTCTTAAATCTAAAGTCCTCCCACTAGTGTTGAAGATAGATAAAACAAACAATTAATAATTGACATCTAAAATATCTGCAACAAAATAAGATACTATATTACATTAACCTTCCATCAAGCAAGAAGGTTAAACAAAAAAATGTACCAATAGAATTTAGGCCTAGGACCAAGACAACAAATCTGAAGTAAAAATGTCATGCCTTGATTTATCAAATGTCATGCTAAACATTCCTTGAATTCTTTAATGTGATTCATAGTAGCATGACAAATCGCAAAAATAGAAAATAAAAAAGATTGTGAGAGTTTATCACAGTAGTCATCACAATTTAGGAAATCACTCTAACCAGAGATTATTAATTTTAGAGACAATTCTCAAACTCATGTATTAATTATTCTCTATTACAACTTAATTTATCAAGAATTATTATCCATCTATATTTTTAATCCAAATATTTCAAATTAGTGGCTTTAGTGGATCCAAGTTCAAGTTAAAAATTATACATATATATATATATATAATTTAAAATTAATAAACTTAAATTTATAAAATAGTAGAATAAATTACTCATTACAAAATTAAATAACATAAAATTCAGTTCTTTCAATCCTATTCAATTTGAACTTAATTTTTTATCTGAATATCACAAAATATTCATAATTGTACTAAGTTAAAATTAACAACAAAATTCATTTTAGTTTGATTAAAAATTAATTATATAATTCAAATATGAATATTTTTATTTTATGCTTTCAATTTAGTTTAAAATATCCAAGCGTCATTATAATATAATATAAATAATGAGAATCTCACATAAAGACTATTGAAAAGTATATTATTTACCAAGATTATTAATATTGCATTTAAAACTCATTACTCATTATTAGTGTTTTACAAAAAATTTAATAATTTATTTTAACACATAATATAATTTAAAAGTATTTAATTTGATTAACGTTAAAATGTCATTATTAGGTATTTCTTAGCTGTTTGTTACGTTTTCTAAGAGTTCATTATGTCAGTTTATTAGCAATCAAATAACTGAATTTACTTAGTTGCCAATAGTCAAAAATTGTGAGTTATTTAGAAGTTGTCGATTTTAGTAGTCAAAAGAAATTGACTTGCAACATATATAGGAAGCTTGTATCTGTTGTATTATATTAGTGTGTCCATAAGAATTGAGAGATTTAAAAGAAAAACTCAAAACGAGTTCTCTATTTAGAATTGTTTATTGGCCATTAACTAAAGCCAAGTTTCGAGAGTGTTGTTTCAGAAGTAGAGGATTAAAATAAATTTCTTTCTTAGCAATTTATTTTAATTGCCAACAGTTTCAGAAGTAACAGGCAAATTTGTTTTCGAGATAATATAGAAATCTTTGTAAAGCCCAGGTTCACAGAAGTTGAAAGGATAGAAATCTTATCCACAGATCTGAAATTTCTTAGCCGAGAAATAGGTTACCCCTTCACTTTAAAGTTTCCTCTGTAATCCGAGGAGGAAACTGAGAGACAACTTTGAACAAGTTTATTAATCTCTCAAACACAATGACTTCTCAAACAAAGTTACGTTCCCCACTATCATCTATGCAGTATGGAAAGAACGTAACTGCAGAATTTACAAGCAAGATCATCACCTGCTCGCGGACAAAATTTTTAATTGGATAAGGGCTGTTTTAGTTGCTAAAAGGACTGACCAATGCTATGCCTCCACCCAAATGAAGAGTAAATGGAACCTGTGATCATCGCTCTGGAGTCCCACATCAACTGAGCTATTTTGTTTAACCTAGCTGAATAGCCTGTAACGTAACTTCCTTATTATCGTTAAAAAAAAAAAAAAAGAATGCCTTATAACTTTACAAACACTGTAACGTGGTTGTAGCTTTTGCTATTGTCAATAAACATTCATTCATTTTCCCAAACAAAAAAATCTCATTCAAGAAATTAATGGTACCTTCAAATAGATTGTTTATAATAAGCTAATTTGCTATATCAATACTTAATATAACAATACGTGACAGAGATATAAAGTAGGTCATAAAAGTGAACGAAATACTAAACAAACAATGCACTGATGAAAATCTGAAAATGTTAGATATACTTCTGAAGTTCAAATTGAAACCACATTTCAAAACCCAATTAAAGGAAAGTCGTTAAGTACTAAACAAACAGAGTAGAAAAAGAAAAAGAACATCAATCACAAAAATTTAATGCAGAGACTTAGATACAACTGATCTTTAAAGGGGAAAGGATAATAAAAGGAAAAGAAAAACAAAGGAGATACAGTTTCTCCCCAGTTGCACATAAAAATACATCAACAGTGGCTTTTCTAATCAACATGGAGGAGAACTAAAATATATCCTGTAAATCATCCAAGATTCCTAAGAATTGAAGGTCAGATGTGCGTATGCAAAGCCTTACCTCCTCTTCACCTGCTGGCACATTACGTGCAATTATTACTCCACGTCCTCATTCAAATTATGGGTCCCCCCTTCCCCTCCTCTAGCTGCTGTCTGTTTCCTGTGTTTCTTGCTCTTGGCTTTCTTGGCTTTCATGCGGCGTTTCTTTTCGGTGGCATCAACCCAGGTATAGTCGGATGGAATATGAAAAGGGTCAACCTCATCCTTGAAACGGTTACTATCACTATCACTTGATTGTCCACCACGACTTCCTCTCATCCATGAAATCCACGAGCCCTCTGATTCCTTGGACTTGGCATCGTGGAATTGAGCTGGACTGGAAGGAGGGGTGGCAAATTCTTCCACTGGCTGAAGCTCCTCCAATTTTGTGAAAGTAACAAGTACTCGAATAGTTGGTACAATAGGAATTGCAACCTACAATAGGAAATTCAAGCGAACAGCTCCATATAAGGGACTAGAGCTTCCAATGCTCTTGATATTGAAACATAGATAAATACTTCTCATTCAAAAGTAAAAGAATAAAACAAGTGCAAGAAAAAGAAAGCCAGAAAACAAAGAGTGATAAACTGACTTTTATGGAGTCAAAAAAAAAGAAAAATTGCACTAGAAGCTGAAGAAATGAATATGGTTTGGTTGGTGCACATCTCATATTACCTGGACAGGAAATGTTCCAGATGGTAATTTAGTTGTCAACAGCTCCCTTAGTCGCCTAACTGCCTTGACCTTGTTGGCTAATATGTCAAGCAGAGGCAGGATCTCCTCCGTTTTTAAAGGAAAATCTGGTGTCAACCAAAGTACGGGTCTTAAACCCTTCTTGTACTCGCTTTCAAGCTTTGACTCATTGCTTGTCCCTTTCTTCTTTTTCTTCTTGCTGCTTTTATCCTTTCCCTTAGCATCCTCCTTAACCAATTCAGTTGATGATTTTGGATGATCAGCAGATTTCTGTGCACCACCTTCTGGTGCCAACTTCGAGAACTTCTTCAAGATCTTTGAATCTTCAGGATCATCACCACTGTTTTTCGTACCTTTGCTCTTCCAACCAAACCAACTCTTCTTTTCTTTAGTTGCACAATCGGATTCACCATTTTCACAGGGACCTCCTAAACCATTTTCTTGCAACTCAACCACCCCAGGTTCCTCATCCTCACAAAGACCCTCTGAGTTTCCCATTTGAAGTGCAGAATCCAACTGCTTTCGCTCATCAGCTGTCAAGACATCATCAAAGTCCTCATTCTCAGCACCGTTTACCAACCTCTCTTCATCATCAACAGCAAAAAGCTCCTCATCAGTCATTGCACCTGGAACTCTCCTTGACTTCACACTCACCATCACATTAAGCATGTCGTACACTTTAGCCTTCCAGCTCCCAACCATCTCAGTTTTCTCCTGCCGTCTCCAATTCAGATGAGGAACAAGCTCAGCCTGGGTGACATCGATGCCTGGCCTATACATATTAGTTTGTGACATTAAAGCCACTTCATGGGCAACTTCAGCTTCTGTTGGTTGGGCGCCAGCCCCCTCCAGAGCATTTGTAACCTCTTTTTCCTTGTGAGCAAGAACAATCAAAGAACCACGAGGCAAGGATATACTGCCATCATCTGAAGTGTAGCCTTCTCCTAGAAAAAGAAACGTCTGTTCTGATCTTTGAATTCGAAATCCATCAAATCCAGCTAGAGTCATATCAGCACGGAGGTTAGAACCCCGTTTCCAAATACGGTAAGTATCTGATGGGGCAATGCGTCCAATAAATGGGATTACTGAACTTTCAAAATGAAAAGTTATCTCCATGTAAAAATCTCGAATACGAGCTGCTGAAGCAACTATTCTTGGAAGACGACGACACCATTTTGCCCAAGCAAGAGGCTGGTAATGCCTGGCAATTATCATAGCAATAGACTCCTCTCTTGTGCAAACTGCTTCTTGAAGAGCACTCCAACCATTTTCATTCTGAAGACTCCAATCCACACCAGCAGCCATTAAAATTTCTGCAGATATAGGATCCCGCAATTTGACAGCAAGATGCAATGGAGTATCACGGCCAGGGACATCTCGGCGATCAATGACAGCAGAGAGAGTATCAGCTTGTTTCTCAGCAGCGATAGACTCCTCTTCAGTATTAACTTCACCAGCCTTGACAAGCCGCGGGAGGGATGCAACAATACGTCTGAGAGTTGCATAGTCACGTTGTGCAACTGCCAAATGTGCAGGACTGTGGCAATACTTGGAAACGTCTTCCATTACTTCTGTCTTACTATCTCTTTCTATTTCACTCTTTAATGTTGGCCCGCAACTCTAAGCTACAAAGACTGTTCCATTGTTGTCGAGTGTAGTCTATATTAAAATATTTAGTTAGGCTATCCAAGAACTTTAAGTTTTCAGGGCTTCACTCAGCACAGGAAACACAGTAAACTAGAGGCTTTTACCTTTCAACACTTTCGTCCTACGGTCAAATTCAAATATTTCACGGAATCCAAATTATTCCCAGTAGGAAAAAGATCAATTATCAGTAGACGAACTAATAAGGATTGGAATAACGGTTAATTTCCGTGAAAGTTGCCCAAATTCCTCCCATATTTCCCGGAAATCACACTTCAGTTAACCGATCCTTGGCTCCATTTCCCTACAATCAAGCTTCACAAATCTCAACCCTGGCGAATAATAGAAATCCACCATAAGAAAGCCGAATTCTTTTAAGAAAGAAAAATAAAGTTGAAGGCTTTGTTTTCATATCACTACAGATGGATGGTAGTTTAAGAAAACCCAAATTCTGGGGCTTCACATCAGAAAACAAATGTTAGTTTATACAGTAAGAACAGAAAAAGGAAATTAAATAATTCCAAGAAAAAAGAAAGAAGAAAGATACCCAATGAACCAAATTGAAAACCCACTCCCCAACTAACATTTAACTACCTTAAACTAACTACACAATCCCTTTTTCTTCAAGAAACGGTTCCCAAAAATCCAATCTTTCATTTTTCCTCTAAAACCCCTCCATTTCTCAGAAACAAAACAACAGAAACTACAAAGTAGCTATCCCAAGCTAATATTTACCTGGTATACCCTGAAAACCGACCCGATCGTTTGGATAGTTAGTTACCGATGACGGCTTCTAAATCTCTCTCGCACACACACATACAATCACAGAGAGAGAGAGTATATGGAGAACAAGATGGGGGATCTAAGGGGCAGGAATGAATCTGACAGTTAACAGTAAAACCAACAAGACGTGACCTAATTCACTCCTGAGTCGGTCTTCCCCAACTCCGATCTCTCTCTCTCTCTCTCTCTGAGAATTCTCTGTTTCTTCTTCTTCTTCTTCGTTTTCTCTTTTTGGGGATTTTCTTTTTTCTCTTTCGGTCTCTTCGTTTCTGTCACTCTGTCTTTGGTCTATCTGCTGCAACCCCCCTCCTTTAGATTTTATTTTTCAATTCTCTTTATTTTTACTAATTAACTCTTTTCCTTTTTTTAAGTTAATATTATATATTATTAAAAATAAAAAGTAAATAAATAAGAGAAAAATTTTAGAAAAATATAGGTCCTTGTAACTTGCAACTCATGTTTTAGACGAAGAAGAATTACAAAATGGTCCTTTATTGTAGCCATCCGCCAATTTCCAAGTCAACGTCAGAGATTTGGGGGTCTATTGAACTTTATTTGTTCTCTGTTTCATTTTAAATCTCCATCGTTTACTTTTCGAAGCTTTGCCTCTGAAATTTCAGTGTTGGGCCTGTTCCAACTCGGCTTTTCCCTTTCACGAAGCAGAGACGCAACGAATCTGTCCTTCATTAAGCGAGAATTTGCATTTGTCAGACCAGACCCCATAAATAAACAAAATATCAAAATCTGAAGGTTAGATAATAAATACTAGTAAATATGATTATGTGAGATCCAATGATGCTTCATCATCACCAAGACAGAATCTCCTTCAAACTTGAGACCTTTTGTCGTTTCCTCCCAGGTTGGTTCGTTTTCATTTCTCACACTCCAGCAGAATTTCAAATGTTGATATTTTGTTTCCCCCTTCATTTGAAATTCATGGTATATGTTAAAGATGTTTATTCCCATTCTTTGAAAACTGAAAGCTATTAGTAAGGTCTGATTTCAATTTCTACGTTTCTATTAGTTTATAGAAACGTAGAACATTAATACTACTAATTATGTGCTAACATACTAATTAATGACTAAGGCCATATCATATGCAAATATATGTAATTGATATGCACAGAAACGTAGTTACAGACAAACCCAAAAGGAGAATGGCGTAAAAGGGTATATTTATTACATTATCCACTTTCATGGTACTAACTTGAATTCTTATAATTTACTGCATCATTTTCGCCCTAAAGATAAAAGCATACTAATATTGCAAATGTTACCTCATTTCAAATCTTATATTAAAGTTATTTATAGAAACAGAAACGGATCCAGAAACTTTTTTGAGTGAGGGCAAAATATTTAAAGTACTTTTATATTACTGATTTTTTTTGAGTGGGGGCAAAATATTTAAAGTACTCTTATATTCCTAAATTAAATTAATGGGGGCAAAATTTTATTTTATTTTATGAGATCAAAAGTTAAAATAATAATATCTTCTCAATGTGCATCCGTCCCTGTATAAAAAGCAGGTATCATAAAGAAGGCATACACATCATTTAAAGACCACATCAACAAAAATGTTATGACAAAAATCTTGCTGAGATGTAAGGTCTAAGAAGGTCTTAAAGTACGCAGTTTTATCTTTAACTAATAGATAGGCTCTTTTTTATAAATCCACAAGAGAAGATTTTTGAAAACGGTTTGAAGTAAATAACAGTAAAATATAAACAAATAACTATATAACTAATAAAAATAAATCAAAATAAAATCAAAATAAAGAAATTCAAATTCAAAATAAAGTTAAAAGTAAGTAAATGAATAAAGTGACAAGAAAGTGTCAGAGTAGTGCTCTAAAGTATCAATCACCTTTAGCACTTTTGTACAAATTTTATTTTGATTAATAAAGCGAAAAATAATTTTTCATTAATTTATGAATTGGTGTCGATCTTAAATCGAATTAATGAAGTCCATGATACAAAACATAGTATGAAGGAAATCGTGATGAGATCATGATAATAAGATTCCTATCGTGTGTAATTATGTTAATATCTAAATTATCCCTAATCATAAGATTAATAAGATATGACATTATTAATACGGATAGACTAGTACATGTTATACTCCTTGATTTAATCAACTAGTGGATCTCACAAACTATAAGCATGAAATGTTTAGAGTTAACATGTGAATGCTTACTAAGAGTAGTAAGTACATCGGATGATCCACTATGAGATTATCATATGGATGATCTATCAAATATCAGAGATTAATCTTATCATAGCAATAGTGCAAATATCCTTAGACTTAAGGGGTGAAAATATCCTTAGACTTAAGGTACTCAAGGATATCTTGGATACTAATCTTGTGCATTGACATCATTCTTTGTTGCCTTAAGATGAGGCCGCTCATAAGGTTGTAATTGGGTCTTTACTCAAGAGTCTTTGACCAGAGCAGTTATGTGTTATGAAGGGAGTCTTCAATGACACACAGAGTAATAAGATCTTAGGACAAGAACTAACATCACTTAGACTATATGTGACATAGTCAGTCTAGTGGGAGTTGACACATAGCCCATAATTCGAACTAAGTGGGGTATAGTATGGTAAAAGGACGAATTGCACAGTAATTGTATATAGAAAGGTTTATAAATCAGATAATTAACTATTAAAGAGTTCGTGTGTTAATGCATTTATATTCCAGTAAATTGGCATAATGAAACCCTTCATGATTTGCTTGAATTAAGAGTTAATTTAAGTGCCCAAAATAATCCAAAACCTAAGGGTCACACGCATAAAAGATTGGATGAAAAATAAAGTGTGTATGGCTATTTTTAGTAGGCCACTATCGTGACCGAAGGCTCGACATAAGTGAGTTCTTCACTTATGTACATAAGGTCTAACTAGTCAAAAACACACTCCATTGAGAGGATAAGGGGTCTAGAAGAGTTCTAGGGTTAGAGAGAAGTGATCTTAAGGTTTGTTCATGAAATTTATACAATTGTTGTATGAATTTAATTACATGCAACCCATTGTTGATCTAATTCTCCATTAGAGCATCTACTTGAACTCATCTAGTTTGGTGCTCTAACCACCCTTACACATTATTTCTTCATCTTTGCATGTTCTTGAGTGATTGAGGAAGGGTTTGGTGTTTGTAACAACCCAAACAAGGAGAAAAATCAAGAAAGGAGGAGAATCAAAAGGTACATGTATTGTTATATCATGATCATATAATCTGTTTATGCATGCATTTGAGATTATGGCTTTTTGGGATGTCATGGGGGTCGGAATTTAGATTCTGACACTTCTGATGCCTTTTCGTGTATGTGATGCATGAATCCATGTCTCCCTCTAACAGTGATATCAGAGCGAGGTCATGCATGCATTAGATGATGTATTGAACATATGCAAAGTTTTGGCTGGATTATGACTGATATGCATGTTGATTTGGAAAATTCGTATAAATTGTAGAAAAATTATTTTTTGATTTTTCTTTCACATAAATGTTTATAAGGTGTTATATTTTATTTCTGTTAAAGGAAATTGCAATTGAATGTTAGTTACTATTTTATTTCAAATTATCATCCAGTTTGTTCATATGATTATTTCTGGGAATTTCTGGAAAATTAAATGCATGTGCTGATTTTGAAAATTTTGTTATAATTTTATAAATTCTTTTATGATTTTATTTCACATAAATGTTTATAAGGTGTTATATTATGTTTTTGTCAAAATCAATTGCAATTGAATATCATTTGTTATTTTATTATGAATTTAGTTTCAACCTAATGCATGTATGAAGTTCTGGGAAATTCTAGAAATATGATGAACATGCATGCTTGTAAATTCCATATTAATTTTTATAAAAATTATTTTTATGAATTTTCTATATGGACAATCAAGATAAGGTGTTTCCACTTGTATGAGATGCATGACACTTGTTGTTAAAGTGATTGTCTTATCCATGCATGATGTAGAGAATGGCTAGTGTTATAAGTAATATGACAAGTGTCATAGACATGTGATGTGTTGGCTGATTCTACTAAGTTAATAAATAATTCCTAGGAATTAGTCTATGGAATTTTTTTATTAGGCATATTTAGAATGTGTATAAGACTTTAGAATTTTCCAGAATTAATTGAATTTGATTCAGTTAATATATCAAGTCAAAGTCCACATTGGTAAGCTTTTTAAAAGTTAATAGAGTTGACTTGTTTTAATGACTTATGTGTATGTGTTTCGGTTACAAGACCTTAAAATTTTTTATGATATAAGAAATGTATTTTTTATGCTAGTAGCATGCTAACTGCATGTGCTTGAAATTAAGGTTCTGGAAAATTTCCAGACATCAAATCGGTCTCTTTAGTGTCTAGTAGGTTAACTCATTTATCTTGATGATTTTGGCTGTCAAGATATTTTTTGGTTTGTACCGAAATTGTCTTGATAAATTTAAGATAACCTAGGGATGTTTTAGATGATTAATTGATGTTCGAGAATTTCAAAAACCCTAGGGATTAATTTAGAATTAATCCAAGTAAAGCATTGCATTTCTAGTATGACTAGAAAAAGACGTGTACTAGAATTAAAGTTTTTATTTTGTACATTAAAATAATTAAAATTTTATGGTTCCTAATCGAATCACATTCATAATTAAAATTAGTCGAGACTAACACTAGTACCCAATTTTGTTTCAAGAATTGAATCGAATCACAAACTTTTGATTCAAGTCACAACCTAAATTAAACCTCCTTTGTGTGATACATGCATTAGATGCATTTGAAGGGTGGTTATGGACATAGGCTCAATTTAATTGAGTTGTCCATAATCTGAATATATATATATGTGCTATATATATATATATATATATATATATATATATATAATATCATCCAAGTATTGATGAGACATAAGAATAAATCATCAACCAAAATATTAGGACTTACACCTTCCATTGATATGGCAAGAACCAGAGTTCTTTTAGAGTTGGGTTGTTGGGCAAACCCAAGCCCGTTCTACATGAATATTATCAAACCATGGAAATTTCCTAACTGGAAGCATTGATTTGTTGGGTAAACCCAAGTTCAACATGGATAAAGGCAAAGGTGGGTTATATAGATGAGATGTATACGAATTAGGAGTTGATAACCCAATGAGTATACTAAATTAATAGTTAATGGCACAAGTCGATAGTTGCATAACTGAATACAATTGGTATGAATGATACCTACCGATTGACCTAAGGCAGCTTAATGGGAAAACCCTAGGTCATTCTTAGTGATATTGGATATCGACCCATTAGGAAAACTATAGTTTTATTGAATTCGCAATGAAGGCTATGAATTTGGATAAAATAGTGGGACCCATAATGTATATGATTAAAGTCTTATTGATATGAATTTATGTACATTCTAACGCTTTCTCCAATTCTTCTAGGCTATTGAATCATTATGATGTCTTCGTCTAGTGTGAACTTACGCTCTCTACTTGACTCCAACAAACTCACGGGACCAAACTTCTTAGATTGGCTACGGAATTTGAGAATTGTTCTTAAATATGAGAAACTAGGATATGTCCTAGATGAGCCACTTCTCGATCCCCCTACTGCCGGTGCTTCTGATGAGGATCAGAAAGCTTATAAGAAGCTACTGGATGATAGTGATTTGGCAAGCTATATAATGTTGACTTTTATGTCATCGGAACTGTAAAAGTAGCATGAGGCTATGGATGCTCATACCATAGTCTACCATCTAAGGGGACTGTTTGATGAGCAAGCTCGGTCTGAAAGGTTCGAGACCTTGAGGTTGCTTTTTCACTCTAAGATGGCTGAGGGATCATCTCCAGTGCAGTATGCACTGAAGATGAATGGATACATTGAGAGGTTAGCTAGTTTAGGTTTCATAATAGATTATGAATTAAGTATAAACTTAATTCTGACTAGTTTGATTGATAGTTATTCACAATTTGTGCTTAACTATAGGATGAACTAAATATCCACCTCGATACCTAAGCTAATTAATCTACTCAAAACAGCTGAGAAAACTGTCAAGAAAGACAGTAAGGCTATGATGCTAGTGGATTATGCTTCTAGTTCTTGCAAAGTGAACCAAAAGAAGAAGAAGCAGTCCAAGAAGCCAATGGGAGATGTAGCCAAGAAAAAGGAAAAGGAGAAAACACAAAGGGAATATTGTTGGACCCCGAACTTTTGATAAAAATTAGAAATATTAAAATGAACTTTAATGAGAAAGAAATTGGTGAGAAAATTTATGAATTTAAGGAAATTTAATGAAATTAAGAATAATTTATGAGAAAAGAATTGTTAAATGTTGAG
>JANZLC010000003.1:22648457-22660012 GCA_026413385.1 Erythroxylum gracilipes
TTAAAAATTCATGGGGTTGGTAGTGTGAAGATTAAGATGCATGATGGATTTGTGAAGACTTTCGGAGATGTGAGGCAGGTGCCGGAGCTTGGAAAGAATTTAATCTCTCTTGGTAGGCTTGATTCGAGAGGATGTGATTTTTCTTCTCGAGATGGAGCTTTGAAGGTTGCCAAAGGTGCCTTGGTAATTATGAAAGGAGAATTAATTGAGAAGAACCTTTACAAGTTAATTGGAAGTGCAGTTGAAAGCAGTACGGAGATCGAGACTTGTGCAGTATCAGGCAGGAAGCAATATATTGATGCATCCAACGAGAGGAAGGTTGGTTTTGCAATGATGACTTGCAGCAAAAATAGCCGTACACCAGTATGTAGAAGACTGAAGCAAACATGGGTCAAGAAGACGAAGAACGTAAAGTACAATTCAGCCCAAGGTGGAGATTGTTAGGTATTGGCCTGAATTGTTTCTTGGTCAATTTTGGATGGCTGGTCAATTTTGGATGGAAACAATGGAAAAGGAGGAAAAATAAAACTTGTACACGACAATTGTTTTTTGTTGACTTAGTTAGTGGAAGTAGGCAAATTAACTTTGCCCAATTGGTGGACAAGTTGGTTTTTGCCAACTTTAGAATTGTACTGGCTTGGTGTGGGTATATTTTTTGTGTGTGTGTATGAGGTTTTGTACTAATAGTTTCATATTAGTGGAAGTATTAGAAGTCCGTGGACGTAGGCAAGATTAAGGCCGAATCACGTTAAATTATTGTGTCTTGTTTTCTTTTGTTCGCGAATCTTTTGCAGTATTTCTAACATTTGAAGTGCTTGTGAATATGCATCCTCAACTCCAAAATCTGTTTTTAGTGTTTATGAAGTGTTAGATTTTTGGTTAAGCTTTCCAAAAGTTATGTCCATTAAGGCAATGGGTGTATATCTATCTCACAAAAATGATTATTTGTGAATTAAAACCTTCCAAATTCTTTTGATTAACAAGACTTTGTTCATGCCTAATAGAAACGATTCCAAGTTCATCCTGATTCTTATGCTTATAAATATTAGACCATTTGACTTTTGCACTTGTGGATTTGTTTTCTTTTACAGAGCACAGAAAGTTCATTGGAAATCTTTCAATGGATGTAATGAAGTCTTGTAGAAGTGCTAAATGGGAACTCCAAAATATATGCAAATTATTATGCATTAAATTGATAAGTTACAATCTACCAGCATATGAGAGGTACATGCTACACTAGTTTCCTAACTTCTTTTGAATTAGAGTCCATTAGTGGTTGGCAATCCTTGTAGGTCAATCTTTTTACAGTTATTGGGATGCCCAAGTACCTAAAAGGAGACTCTTCATGTTTGAACCCTATGATGCTATCAATTTAATTCGCTAAGCTATTTCATTCTGCTAAGATGTAGCTGCTCCTGCAAGAATTTATGTAAGTCCCGAAAATCTCTTGAATTCCTGCAGTGATTTACAAAGGACGCTGACAGATTCTGGATTAACATAACATCATAGCAAAAGATCATCAGCAAGTAATAGATTATAGACTTTGAGGTTGTCACACTTGTAGGGGAATTTGAATTTGCTTTCTTTTTCAATATTCAAAACTATAATTCTATACAAAACTTCTATACAAAGGGTGACTAATTATGAAGACAAGTGGTCTCCTTGTCTCAAACTTTTTGCACCCTTAAAGAAATGTGCTGGCTCTCCATTAACAAGTGTAGTGTAGGAAGCCATTGAAACACATTGAGAAGCCATCTCAAAAATTGCCTAGAAATCTCCAAGCCTCCATGGTGGTGAATAAGAGGTTCCAATTTACAGAATCGAAAGCCTTTTTAAAGTTTCTCGCATTTATAATTTTTTAAAGAGTTTCTGAATAATGAGTATATATTATCTCTGATAATCCTAACATTAATAAAAGCCACTTGACTTGGATTGATTACGTCCCCAAGTATAGCCTCGAGATAAGCAACAAGGAGCTTTGATATTGCTTTGTAAATTACATCACAAGACGATAATCTGAAAATCGAAAAGGATTTGGAGTTTTTGGTATCAAGAAATAAAACTTTTATTACTGTCAGTCAGGATGGAGAGAGTTCCTGAATAACCTTGGTAATTAAGGGACCTGTGAGACTCTTATGTTTTCTTAAAAAAATAATGCATCTTTGTTCAGTCTCAATATGAGAAAGATCTTGTCATTGGGAATGGTCTGAGGGATGAAGATTTTGATATCCTCCTGAAGGTTCTCTGGCTTGGGGCCTTAGTTCGTAGTAAGCCTTTATAGAAGTTTAAAGTTTACTTTTTAGCTCTTCTTGCTTGGCGACTATAGAGCCCTCTGAATTCTTTAGAGAAAGAATCGTGTTGTTTATGAAATAACGTTATATTCTTATCCCATCTTTCATTTAACGAATCCTTCATTTTTGTTTAATTTTGGAATGGTGCGTTTCCATTGGTACCTTAAATTATCTCCCGACTCGGTTAGTCTCCCTTCATCATTAAGCTTCATGAAAGTGATAGAGTCGGGCAAAGCAAATTTATGTCCACCCATAACCTCGCACAGCAAATCTCTGTGTTAGCAGTGTGTTGATCTAGACATATTGACCAGTGCTCCTGAAATAAATTACCAAAATTCACCCACAGTAATTTTGTTTTAATCTTATTTTGCTTATTTCGAGTCCTAGCCACCATTTTTGCATCATAGTAACTTTTCATGAACATATTAAGACCCTGTTTCCATTACCATGTCCATTACGTCGTCTTCATTTATCACGAGCTGCCCATTACTGTATTTAAAGGGAATGCTAGTGCTGACCATTTATTAACACCTTTTAAAATCTCCACCTGTGGGTTGTATATCCAAATTAGCAAGGACCTGCTAATACCAATTGGATCAAATACCATTACTGGAGCACTTAGAGAAGAAAAACTGAAGCTTTTGACTTCAAACGTATTTATAATAAAGGGAGCTTCAGCAGAAATCCTGAAACTCTTGCAATTCTATGAAGCTGACATTTGACACACTGTAGACTGACGACAAAATTATTTCCAGAAAAGGCTAACTTCATCAGACAGTTAAAAATTAGAAGCTTCAAACCAAAGCTTCTGGTGGATAACTTCGAATTCCTAACTGTTAAATGTTATTATAGATTCTCTGATATCTTATGCTCGATGTCTTTCACTTAGAAGTAGAATATTGCACAGTCCTTGCATTGCAATGCAACACTATTCAAGACTTCTGAGCAAATAGCTCACAAGAAATTACATCGTCCATGGATACAGCTGACTTCCCAGTACCTATAACTGGAACAATGTTGAATATGGGCTCTGTCGCAGTTTGAATCCGTTCATCTATTTCAGGAAGTTCATCAAATGCATGTTTGAACATGTGTGATACCGTCTCCACATTCATGTTGAGGCTTGTTGGCAAGTAGATCCTCAAAATCTAAAAACGCAAGTAACAAGAGTTTTTAAGACTTAATAGTGGCAAGGTCGTCAAAAATTAAAATAGAATGACAAGGCACCCCCTCTTCTTTAGTATTTGTGCATATGCAGGTAAGAGAGCGATAATGTATGAGCTTCAAGATGCTTATGATTTGATAAATCTAGGTTTAATTGGCAACACATCCCTACATATGTAAAGAATGCAAGCAGGATCTAACAAGATAAAAAAGAAAGGAATAAGAACTGACCGTTGTATCCTCCCAAGAGAAATTGTTATCAGTAACCACTTTATCAAGAAGAAAAACACAAAATCTTGATACCGTTTCCATATTCTTCGCCGCGAAAGAATCCTGGTGATTCTTATCATTCACAAGGGCACCTTGAGGCTCTGAACATATTTTTGGAATGTGTTCATTTCTTACAGATATAAGAACAGCACATATCTTCCCACAAACAACAGATTTCTGAACGCAAGAATCATGCCACACCATATGTTCAAAATCCCAAGACTTGGTCACAATGGAGTTTGAGCTTTCAACAGTTGCATCAGTTGTTTCTGCATCCTTCGGGACAAAAAGAATTGGCTTTACTTCTACAAACGCTCTGCATGAGGAAAAGAGATGAGTCAAAATACATCAAGAGAGGTGCTCAGACAGGGAAGTGACATACCACATCTTCTATTACTCAATACAATTAGCTAGACATGTCTGTCCTCCTTACATAAGGAGGGGAAAATGAAGTTGTTTGTGAGTTTGGATATTTGTTCTTCATAAGTGGGGGAGGAGTGGTCTACATACGAGGAGATTCTTATTTCAACCTAAAACCTTAAGGCATTACATTTGTTTATTTCCGGTAAGTGATTTGCATCAAGTCTGTTTAACATTTTTAATATCAAAATATTTTATTCTGCGCAAACAGATGTAGATGTGGCAATAAATATGGCTTAGAGTGCTACATAACACTCAAAAATCATCCACCACAAAGATGCACTTCAGCTAAACTTCATCGAAGGAAGTAAATCCTGCTGAGTGCACTAGACTCGAACTTTTGTTAAACGTAAAGTCTATTTTCTAAAAGGTTTAATTTAAGAACTAATGAGCTTGGACTTTTGTTCTATTTCATCCTGCTTTTATACCATGTTCGGCTCTGTCCACTTTTGCTAATTGTAATTTGCAGTTAGTGATGCAGATACAAGGATGCTAATCAACCACAAAAAACTGCTAGTTAACTTGTCCTTATTATGATGTCAGTTTGCTGGGGCTAATAGCGACATTTCTGAAACTAAGGAAGGTAACTGCTAATTACATAGAACAACCACCAGATGGCATTTCAACTTAATAAAACCACTAACTAAATTTCCAAATTCATGCATACGCATGTATCCAAAGAGTAACAAATCCCTGCATAATAAGTATAGGAATAATGATACATAGAACTCTATGCAATATGCATTTAATAATCATATTGAAAACACTAATTAGACATGCAAAATAAAAATCACCTTTTTGGCAGAGAAGGAACAAGAACATAAAGAACTATAGGATCAAGAACTTGACACTTATTTCCATCTACTTCATGTAATCTCCTTCGTTTGAGGAATAACTCTTGTTTTTCTTGAATACTAATTCTCTCTGACAACGGAATAGATGTTGAACAGTAAATGGTAAAGAAGATGGCAGATAGCGATACTGAACAACCAAAGTTTTTTGCCACAGCCTCACTGTTTTCTAAGGCTTGTTCCAGCTCCACAATGGGGCCCCCATTGCATAAAGTCATCGTAGGAGGGTCAAGGCCCAACTGCCCAGCCATGTGAAGTATCTCTTTATGCAAGGTTGCCTGGAAACAAAAATTTTAAGGAATAAATATTCGGATAGTACACAGATTGCGTATGAATGAACATAAAATTAGAGGTATGTAATCTACATAATAATAATTCATTCCAGCAATTTCTCAAAAAATAATTCATTCCAGCAAGAAGTAAACTGTGAGGTAATTTAAATTGGCGTGCCCATGTGAATTACAGCCTTACTACTAACCAACAGCATTAGGAATGTTTCCTATTCTAGTTTTGACAACAAATACACATAAACTCAAGCTCTAAACTCATTACTTCAGAAATTGAAGGAAGTAGGCTTGGAAGCAATTAAATAGCCATTACATCAAAACACTAGTTTTAATGATGGAAAGTCGTGATTGCTGCTCCCCATGCCTGAGTTCAGTAACATAATTTGCAATTTTAAGTAAATACAACTGGAAAACAAGCCTTTTTTAATAAGCATTTGAAGCCATCAAACTGCTTTGTAAAAGGTAAAATAAAAGTAAAAAAGCAACACCTGGCTATAGGGTCCAATGCAACTAGGTGCCCAGGATGAAATACTCTGGACATGCAAAACATTTTTGCTCTGGTCATTTGTTACTAGAACTTCAACATATGCCTTCCCCAGACCTACTTGTGACAAAGGCAGTTCTATCGTACTGCGGGAAGGAACACCAAAAGGACACTTCCCTTGTGTGACAAATTTTACATATGTCTCATTTGCCACAGAAAATTCATCCATATCAGCAATATATAGATGGATGTAGACAACATTCTCCCATCCAAAACCATATTCAGTAAGTTGGGATTGAATTTCTTTTAAAACAACCGTTAGATCTTCACCTAGAGCTGTCAATCAATAGCAGATCAAAATATTTAAAGATGTAGACACAGAAGTTGATTAAGGAGACCATGTGAAACAAGGAAGATATGGACGTTCATGATAAAATGAAATGCAAGATATTCTGTATCTACCTCCTGTAGTTTTGTGTGTATCTTGCAACCAGCAACCAATGGAAAATGTACTACTTTTAGTTGTTTTAGACATGTGAAGCCTACTGGAAGCAACTGCATCAGTGTTCTCAACAATAGACTGGCTTGGAACTAGGTTCCTTTCTAGGCAGTCACCTTGCACTTCAAAAACAAAACCCAATTTTTTTCCAGATATATCATCAGTTTCACGGTCACTCTTGCAATCTTCCTTCTTTTCCAAATGAAATGCTAAAGGATGAATGATCCCAACTGGAGCAATGGAATCTGAAGAGTGCAGTACAATTTGAAATTCATCGAGCACAATTCTGGCATTCTATAAACTTGAAAAGTTATAAGAATGATCAAATCTTTAGGGAAAATAAACAACTGAAAGCAACCTTTGCAAGCACTTGAATCTAGATGACACAAATCATACATCATAAATATAACAACTGCCGAAGTGAGAATACATAATTGAGAGCACCTTAGTTGCACATGATCAATTGAGTCTTGAGAATAACCTCTTTTCTATGATGACAATGGAAGTAGGAACAAAGATTAATTTGAGGTATTAGGCATCATAGCCAAAAAATAAATGTCAGGATCCAGGCACATTGTAATCAAAGGTAGCTAAAATGCTAAGCAACAACCTTTCAGAGCACAAGCCACATCCAAATTGTGTCGCATACCAAAAGGTTTCCTTATACAGAAAGGAACAAAAAGATGGTGCGACGCAACTAGCTATTAACTGCAGTTACGGATTAAACTTACAACAAAGAGTGGGCAGTCAAGTGTCAATGTTTCATATTCCCCTCCTTCACCACATACATTTATCCCATATAGCCTGCCAAGGGATAAAAGATAAATAAGGAGTTAATGTGAAAATGACTACACAAAGAAAAAATAGTGTGAGAAGAAAGGAAAAATAATAATATACTCATTCAGCTTGTGCAGGTAAGGCTTCAACAATGATAGCTCTTTACCCAAATGCTTTGCAGGCTCTAACCCCATGGCTGCCACCTATGGTAGAACAACATCATATTCAATCAAGCATTTGTACCCAAATCTAAATAATGGTTCTACTGGTTCTTGATCTAAATAATCTTGCTCATGCATGGAAAACCATTAAGAGAGATTTAATTTATAACCAAGAAACAAGAATTCCAGTTGTAACATTAAAAGAAAAAAAAAACACAAGAGAAAACAGAAAAAGGTGTTAATAGTTTTACATAACTTTGTGTTTCTGGTCATTACCAACTTCACATTATGAAAACTAAAAACTTTTTAACTTTATCTACTAGAAGAATAGAAGAACAAAACTTCAAATTTCAATGACAAAAATGCACCCATTACTTGTGACACAGGTGCCAAATGGAATTTTAAGATACTATAAACCAACACATATTACCAATTGCATATAGAGTAATCCATTAATGAAATTCATCAAAATGTAAAGAGAAAAATAAATAGGCCACACATTTTTTACCAGCAAACTGCAAACAATTAAGCATACCTTTACAGTGATAGCCACAATCCCATTTGTTATCTGCTTTGGGAAACGAAAGTAAATGGAGTTACCTCATACAAAGAAGACAGCCTGAAGATTAGTTGGTGGTGATTCACAAGAGCAAGAAACAAATTACCATATTTTGAAGGAGCAAAGATTGATTTTGTTTCCATAAATATGCTAGGGATACAAGCCCTAACCTTGAACAAACACTTTCTACCCGTAGGCGCTGGTAATCAGATGCAATAGCACCAGATGATACTGCTTCGATCGAAGGTATTTGTCTTTTGACTTCACTTAATAAAACAAACATGTCTTCAACTTCATCACCCACAGTAGTCCTATAGTTAAGCTTCTGATGCCTATGTAAAGCACAAAGATCATCAGGAACTATGATTTACACAATCTTAAAACTTTGATTCATAAAGCGATTCCATTTGAAATTCTCCAGCTTTCTTCAATGAAGTCTAGTTAGATTTCCAAGTGCCTCCTATTGTTGCACGATAGATCAATGTTAATGCTAACTGTCAACATTTCTCTACTAAAAAAATAAGAAATTTGATTTTCCGGTGACAATTACATTAAAATGTTGCTTGCCTGGTAGATCCTTGTATTCTCCTTCTGAATAAGGGCAACCCCATGCATTCCGCATAGCTAACAATTATCTGGTGACCAACCTGTTATAAGCACCAAATCTTCCCTTATTTTTCAAACATCAAGTACTCAAAATAGATACTAGGCATCTCAAATACAAGGATAATAACAGCTTTTAAAGTGGAATCATTTTTCACTTTCAAGATTCTTCTAGACCAATTGTATGATTTTATATCATACATTATATTACACAAAGATAACAAAGATAAAAGCCTATTATTTCAGCAATTTTATTTCATATGCAACCTAAAACTCCTTAGTCAAACTAAAAGAGTTTTTTTTTTATTGCAGGCATAATTTGAAGTACCAAAATAGTCCCACACAGTCAGCTAAAGAGATGAAGAATCTTACAGTTTGGTACATGTAGCTATCCAACTCATCCACCGAGTCATCAAAAGGCATCAAATTCGCCAAAGCAACAATCTATAAAGAATCAACACAAAAACCGAAATTAAGAAATGGGAAGATAAACAAAGTGAAAAAAAGGGATTTGCGACTGAAGAAGAAAGTGATCGGCATTCGCTCATGATTTTCATTTTATTCATTTTCACGGGAAAAAAAAAACATAAAAGAAAACGAAATCACCTGGTGGCCGTACTGAACGCATTTCATCATAGCGTAGCAGCTATCCTTGCCGCCGCTCACAAGCGCCACCACCTTCATCGTCGTTCACTTAAACGAGCAGGTTGCTGACAGTACACCCCCACGAGGATTTTGAATATTTAGGTCTTTAGAGCTTTTCAGATTGCTTTCGGTGAGCTAAGGACTAAACTGCGACTTCTAGCGTGTCGTAACGCATCTTCCTTTCCAACTGTCAAATTTCAATAAAATTTACCCCATATTTTGTGAAATATCAAATTTTCGAAATCAATGTTTTACATAAATAATAATATTTTCCGTACAATAATTTTATTATATTTTATTAAATCATATTCACATATTTATATAAATTTTATAAAAATATATAACTGAAATTTAATAGAATAAAATTAGAACGACCTATAACATTTCATATAAATAGCCAAATAGGGATCACAACTAAGCGTAGTCTCCAAATCATATAAGAATAACTTCAAAATAATAAATTATAAAGATGTTATATGTCAAATAGAATAATTTATTAATTTATTTTAAATTTATCATATTTGCTTATATAGGTAATGAGATGTAAATATGATAAATTTTTTATACATTTATTTATTTAAGAAATAATTCTAATTAATTAGTAACTATTTATAAATAAAAATAATAAATTAATAATCTTATTTATTAGCATTATTATATAATATATAAAAATTAATAATTAGACTTAAATTATTATTATATTTAGCTAATAAATATAATATCAATAATTATTTTTGTAAAAAAAACTTATAATAATATATTTTAATACAAATAATATGATAAATCACAAAACCAATATGTTTTATACAATTTTTTCCTATAGCTTGTTAATTCCTGATCATCAACAACACAATTTAATGGACAGGTTCGTTTTGGCTTTTCACAAAAAAAATAAGAGTTGCTTGTAATTTTCTTTTAATAGGAGATTTGGTTGAAATGATAAGAAGAATAAGAAAAGGATTAAAGACATAAAATTGTCATTTTCTAACACGTGATACAATATCTGTTTAGGTTCATATACATATAAACTTCAAAAAGTAAACTTTTTATTACATTAATCATAAAACAAAACAGAAATATAAATAATTAGAAATTTGATGTGTATATATAAAGAGATTCTCTCTTAATTTTTTTCTTATATATTATATGTCGAACTTTCTTTCTTTTATCGAATTCTTTCAATTTGATAGTTATAAACAATTCAAAATTTATACAAAGATAATAGGATTTGTGAAAGGTGATAAACGATTCACATCAATTAAGTCTTGTGTGTAAATAATTATTAGGAAAGAATTCCTTAAAAATACTAATTATACGTGAGAACTTATATATTAAACTTATCTTATGTGACAATAAGTAGGGTTAACAATTGGCTGAATCAGTCCTGATAATTTATGGCTTGAGTTTGGCTTAATTTTTTTTATTTTAGTTCAGGATCAATCTATTATATCTAAACTCAAATTCAAGTCTGATTGAGTCTTTGTAGTTTGAAGCCTAATCAGGTCACGTTAAATTCAAAAAGTCTTATCTCTCACTTAAAACCATTCAAATCAAAGCTCATAAAAATATGTTGAAGCAGAAGCTAAGTAAAAAATCATCTATTAAATACAAACAAAATAGAACATTTGAGCTTACTTTGATTAGAAATTAGAAAAAGAGGCAAAGAAGAAATAAAGGGGAAGTGTTCGCCCACTTCCTCGTTGTTGTCGATTCGAGTATCTAGTAGCTTCTATCAGTAAAGAACTCTCTCAATTTTACACAAATCTTAACTACATATATCTATGAAAGGATAGAAATCTAAGCAATTTACCATTAAGAAAAGAAAAATTCAAATCTTGAATTTGCATAAGCTACTTCACTTTCAATCACACACAAACTTCAAATAATGAACTTATTATGAAGTGGAACAAGATATATGATCTCTTGGATATTAAAACTAAATAACAATCCAACACATACCTATACTCAAGAACTACATATTAGTTAATGTCAATCCACAAATCATTAGCATACAAACATCAAATCAAACTGCTTATTTTAAAGTATGAACTAAAAGAATTTGAGAAAATATATAGTTAAGCTATTTTTATTAAAACAAAAGAGTCAAGCCTAAGAGGTTTAAGTAAATAAGTGACAAGAAAATCAAGTAGGCGACGACTACTAGGTAGTAGGTGAAAACTAGGGGAAAACGAGATGCACAAAAAAGTTAGGGTAAGTGGAGAGAGTCAGGGTTATAGTGGCGAGTAATAAGTCTATTATTTATTAACAACTACATCAATGCACAAAATGCCATTACTTTATTATATTATCAAAAGAAGTCATTTTATATAATATAATAAGTTCAGACTTGGACAAATTTTTATGTAATATTAACAAATGGACGTGCAGTTGTAACGCTTCAAATTAGGGGTTAGTCCGATTTATATTCTGTCTCTTTGAAATTTTGGCATGCATTTATGGTATTTTTCGGGTAAGTTGGTTTAATGACACTTCGAATTTTTCGGACAATATTAAGATAATTTTAGTAATTTTTGGATACTTCGA
>JANZLC010000003.1:22669661-22695771 GCA_026413385.1 Erythroxylum gracilipes
CTGAAACAGAATGCAAAATTCAGATGAGTTCATGATATATCATAGGTGGTCATGTAATATGCATATCCTACCATGTATCTGCAGTCCATCTTGGCGTCCATAGAAAAAGTGATTGATCATGAACAAGGACTGTTCTTTCAATTCATTTGGCGGTGGACGACCGTTTCGGAAGTAAAACTGCAAGAATTGAGAGAAACAATTTTCATCAATCCCTGTCTCAATTAAGTAATTTGAGCATCAGAGGAAGGGGTTCCAACAAATGCATACATATTTCACGACTCAGTCAAAGATCTTGAACCCGAAAAAAAAAAATCGAACCTGAGGTATGACTTCCTTTACAGGCTCACTAACTACTTTTAAAGGAGAACCTAAATTAGATGGGCCAACCCTTTGCTTCGTTATACGTGGAGAACCAGAAGTACTTCTAGGTGAAAGAGGAGGCGTGCTCCCCGATGGAAACATGGAAGGTAAGGAATTGCTTGTGGCTGCATTTGTGCTAGAAGAGTTACAAGTGACATTCAAGGGAGCGCCTGTTTTGGCATCATTAAGCAATGAAATGACCTGTAAAAAGGAAAATCAATGAATAAGTAGCCATATCATCCACATAATAAACTCATTTTCCAAGAGAAACATCACTTTCAAGAAATTCTCATAAGGAACATAAGAAAGCAATCAACAAAGTAAGAAATGCGGTATAAAAAAAAAAATCTCATCCTACAAATCTCAACATATGCGGATCCATACACAAAGTCTTCATCGATGATAGAAGGGAACAAATGGCTAAATCATGTAGCTCAAAAGATTTTTTTTTTTTTTTTTGGAGAAAGCTCAAAAGATTGTTTCAAAGTGGAAAATGAGCACAATCTTTCTGACTACATGCAGTTAAGGTTTCTCGCATCCCAAGAGTGGAATTACTATTGGCATCACAGCCAACATGCACTATTAAGGGTGCTACTTTGTTAAAAACAGAAAAAAGAACAGCTGGAACTCTTCCAAACAGAAATATTTGACGCCAAAAACACAGTTTCGATAAAAGTTGCCACTTCTGCAACTTCATAAAGCTCCTCTTCAGTCATCTATTCAATTCCATTCCGCCAACTAACACGTTGAAATTGCTCATCAGTTCCCTTAATAAAAATCCACACTAAATAGCGTCTTCAGGACATTAAACAATCACCCAATAACTGACTCATTCACAAAATATAAAACTTCTCCAAATCTGAGACAACGCAGAACAATAACATAATGCGAGTCATTATTCGTTAAAAAAAAGGAAATTAAAAAACAAACCAGGCGGTTAGCGTCAGGAAGCGCAAGCCACTGCTCAAAGAGCTGCTGAGCAAAGTCAGGATAGGATTTGAAGGCCAACGGAGCAACCTCTGGCAACTGAAGCAAATCGGCGTCGAAAATCGTCACATCTCCGACAACACCAGTGCTCGCCTCCATGCCTAATAATGCCAAATTGGATCAAGCCAAACATATAGATCGCCTCAAGCCCTAGGTTTCGGTAACAAGAACTCGGCCAACAGCTTGATCGAATGAAATTCTAAGCTCTTTAATCAATTGAATAACAAACGATTTACAGCGGAAAGCCGATTGTGAATCTCAGATTCGGAGCACCAGAAAAACGAGCAACCCTAGATCTTCCGGGGAAACGAGGGAATTAGTGGCTTGGATGTGGTTTTTTGAGGGGAAGAGAAGTGATTGGGAAGCGAGAAAATGAAGGAAAATGCGGGAAATGAGCGAAGGATGCGAATGAAAGGACGGAGGATTAGCTGTGAGATTAGAGCAAGGAGTCGGGAGAAAGAAAGAGTAATTTTTGATAAAAATGACACCTGAAAATGGTGAACTAAAGAGGAAAGGACACGTGTCCCTGACGTCTTCTTTTTCTTTTTATTTTCCCCTATTATTTCTTTATTATTATTATGATTTTTTATGTGCTTCAAAGAGTATTTTCTTAATATTTTTTTCTCTCCTTTTATTTATTTATTTACTGAAACAAATTGGTAGGGAAATTAGTCCAAACATTATGTCTGGTCGAACTATAAAGTCAACATAAACTTCAAAGACTGCACCGTCCCCGGAGTGAAAGTGAACAAACTCAACTTTCATTTAACATCTTAATTTATAAAGTCCAAGTTTGAGAAATTTCTTACTCAGATTTTATGGACTGAATCAAAGCTGCCTTTAGAGTTTTTAAAAAAATTCCAACGAAACGATGTCACTCTCGGTCACTAAGATTGTATGTTTCCAGAGTTAGTAGTGATCGGATTTAAATGTTTATATGATGAATGCTTTTGAGCAAAATCATGTCCAAGGCCAGAGCTGTTTCTATCTTGCAGTTATAAGCAATGTTTGAACATGGACAAAGACATGCTAAAGAAAGTGAGGTGGTTCTACCATCTGGGATCCACCTAACCATTATTAGCTACAACTGAACAGGGTAGGAATATCTATTTTGAAGCTTAAGATTACAAGTAATGCACATGCTTTCTTTCTCTTCAAGACTTTAAACAACTCTATTAGGAGTGACAGTAAAAATTTGTATTTGGTGTCTACATTTCTTGCAAAGAAGACATCTTTTGGGAGTAGGCCCGTAAAAAGAAAATCATGTGTAAACTTTCCTAGAAGGAAAAGTAAGTCGTCTTCATCTTTATCCAGAAGTAATGTGTTTGTGTTCATCGCTTTCGTTTGTCTGTGCCAATAGTGAGGTTCTCCAAGCTCCGAATCTGGTCATCATGAGCCGCTGCAACATGGGAATGTGATGCTACTTTGGATTCAGCTCCAGAATGGATTCTTTGAGTGGTGGAGAGAGTGCTACTGTTTGTGAAGAGCCAGCTTGATCGACTCTCACTAGGCGCGACAGTAGAACTTAGCCTACTGCTTGAAGCAACGGCCTTCCTGGACAAATTGCCATTTCGGGAGGAAGTACTACGGCCTCTCTCTAGCTCAGCATGCTGAAAAAGGATTAAGATATATAAACAGTGGTATTTTGCAGTATAGACTAGGAGCTCTAAAGCTCTGAAGTTAAAAACCTGTCCTAGTCACTAAGGGTGCAGAAATAATTTTCATTTACTTACTGCGTCTCTAGACAATGTTGCATCTTCTGATGTTCTATACTTGGCACGATCACCATGAAGTCCAGCAGCAGAAGAATTTCTCCTGCTGAGGAATTCAGTTGTACCTGAAGGTCTGTCATGGGAGTCTTGTCCTGCAATAAACAACAAAAAAAGAGCAAAGAATTGAGTATTCTGAAAGAGGAAGGAGAAGCAGTTGCAAAAATCAATCCTGGTGAAAAGGACTCTCAGAAGGATCATAAACTTGCGGGGTTATTGGCGAAAATCATACTGTACTAGCTCATCCCAAGAATTTGATAGTATATTTCAATATAGATGCTTCTATCCACAGTATGCACGGTTCAAACATATCAACATCACAGGCTCAATATTCCTCTGTATATCTTCCTATCTTGAGAAGGGACATACCTGGAGCCTTTTCTGTTTTCTCAAGAGGAGGTCGGGGCCTTGAACCTGTCCTGCCGCCTTGATGCTGAAACAGACACAAGTTATCCAGAAGAAGAAGTTAAAGAAAACTACATTACAGATATGAAGCAAGTACCCGTTGTCTAGAACTGGAACCAATTTGGGGATACTTCAATATTGTCCAGTCAAATACATAGTCAAATTGATATCCTGCACAACAAACCCTGTTACAAACTCAGACAAGGCCAATCATCTGATAGCCTAAATACCATGCATTTTTCTTATACCCAGTCTGAGCTATCAAAGACGGAAAGCTAGTAATTGCTACCATGAGGCAGGAAGAGTAGCTAATTATCAGAACAAATTATTTTCTACCGCCTAACCATATTAAGCTAAGTAAATAAATTTTCCTAATTTTACCTTCTCGAACAAATAAATCTCGAAAAAGCCTCTTCAAGTATGAATAATCTGGCTTATCTTCAAATCGTAATGATCGACAATAGTGAAAGAATGATATAAATTCTGATGGATATGACTTGCAAAGAGCCTGAGAAAAAAATACACATTTAAAGTCATAAATACAGAACGAGTTGTATATGATAAGATCTAGCTAAAGTAAAGATGCCAAAGAAGTACAAGTGTAGCATTAGATATTGTTGCAAGTCAATAACCAAAAGGATTAGTCTGCTTTAAGTATACTTCTGTATTAGATGTAATCATCAGTCTGTCAGTTTGAAAATTGTGATACCTCAATAGGAGTTAGCATCTTTTTTTCACTGATTTTATCATACTTCTGCTTTTTCGTCCCTGCTTTAAGGCCCTGCCAAGGAAGGCTGATGCCAAAAATACATAAATTTAGATGAAATGCTCCAAATGAGCTACTGCAATGAATTTATGAATTATAAATGCTCCAACAGACTTTTAAATATAGCTAGCATAATAATCTTTATTTTTCCAACCTTCCCCTTAGGAAATACATGAGAACATAACCAAGAGATTCCAAGTCATCTCTTCTGCTTTGTTCTGCATAGAAAACAAAAGTGTATGTTTAATTGAAGCATGTGTAACTTAGAGCTGAAATCCCTCAATTAATCAAAACCCCAATAAGAAATCACTCCACCCACCAACTCCAAGGTGAGTGTTAATACTAGCATAACGAGCTGTGCCTGTAAGATTCTTGTTTTCCCTGCAATAGTACATGAAATCCACAGCTAAGTAAGCAATCAGTCCTATCTTTAGTTATGCTTCAAAATACAAAATAATGCAAACCAGCATCTTTGATAAAGCATCAATCACACAAACTGAAAAGACTCCTAGGATTTGAACTCTGATAGAAGAGGAGGCTTTTAACCCTCTCTTCCATTGAACAACTAAGGACCAATAGAGTATTTAATACAGTTTGACAAGGAAAATTACAACATCAGATTTTTCAAAATAACTTTCCATGAGAGCCAGCCAAGCTCAAAACATCAAATGGAAGATACTCAGCAAGTCAACAACATGCTTTTTGGCCTTGCAAATTACTCATGCTTCACATGCAACTCTAAAGCTTAAGCTGTTAGTTTAGGTTCGTGGATGGAAATACACTATTCTAGCAATACTATGTCTTTGACAAAACTAGCTGAAAACCTACCATGCAATAGAAAATGGTTATAATGCAATACAATGAAAGCATAGGTAATACCTATATGGTATGTGTTTATGAGTTTGAAGATCCTTGTACTTTTTCGCAAGGCCGTAATCAATGATGTAAACCTGTTACACAACCAACAAGAAATAAGTTGCTGCATTCTGATTGAGTAAGAAAAAAAAATCCTCATACAGAAAACGATCCGGAATACTCTGAGGCAACACTCATTACCAGGAAACTAGATGAAGAATGAAAACAACTATGTTCTAAAGTATCAAAACATGTCAAGGAATTCATGAACTTCCTTCCTTATTTCATTCAGCAATTGCATAAAGGCCCAAATATTCCATAATCCCCCATGTCCAAGATATATGTGGTCAGTAAATGATCTCATATGCTATTGATTACAAAATAAAAACAGGGATTTCAATTACCATTTCCTATGTTTCCACTTTTAAGCTTGGGTTGCTTGCATGTCATAACACTGTATCTGTTTGTTTAATATGCTTACATTCAGGATGAGAACATTAAAACATGACATACTGATGTGGGATCATCTATAAGGCAATCAAACTACAGTTCATATATAATGGAATTGCTGCATGAGTCTTTACCTGATTGGCTTTGCGTCCTAATCCCATGAGAAAGTTATCAGGCTTTATATCACGGTGGAGAAATGCTCTTGAGTGCATATACTCAACTCTGTTAATCTAAAGAGAAATATAAAATTTAAAATATAAATATTACAGCAGCACTTATTTAGCTAGAGAAATAACTACCATAAGAGAAAGGTATGTCCGTACCAACTGATCAGCAAGCATCAATACTGTTTTCAGAGAAAACTTCCGGTTGCAATAGTTGAACAAGTCTTCAAGACTTGGCCCTAGGAGGTCAATAACCATGCAATTGTACTCACCCTCAACTCCGAACCATTTTAGCTCAGGGATTCCCGCTTAAAAAGAATAAGAAAGTTAATCAGCAAAAAGTGGAAATAAGCATCAGTTCAATGTATTTCTAGTTTTTTTAATCACAATTTAATCTCAGCAAGGCAAGAGATCAAGAACTCACTCCCTCCTTGAAGAAGCATGTAAACTTTAGATTCATAGTGAAGCTGAGGGTGCTTCGTCTTCACAGGTTCCTTAAAATTGACAGAAAATGAAATAGATCACTAAAAGTTTGAGAAGATCAAAGCAATTCCAAGATAATACCAAAAACTTAATCATAGCCACCTCTCAAAGTTTGGTTTTTCCATACAGCCCCTGAAGTCTCAAAGTTCCAGCTTCAATCAAATTATTCTTGTACACATGGTTATTCCAAGTTATACGCCATTAATCCATTAAACCAAATCCTTGAAAACATGTCCAACAGTTTAGCTTTTGTGTATTTCTTATAGACACGGACATAATTGTATTGATGATAATTTTTTCCTGACATATATTGTTAAATTTCCCTCACAACAATCAACATTATTCCAAAAGGAAGATAATAAGCTTACAAAAATGAGGTGAAAGATTTTGCTAATTCAAAGTAATTTTTGCATATGCAGAGGTTTATTATTAGCCAACGGCTGGATTTACCAGACAGAGAATCACCAATTAATAGAACACCCAGATTACAAATTTAAATCAAACTTTTGGTCCCCTTACCAGCTTTATTCCAACTTCATCTCCACTCTGTATATTAACACCTGTAGGGAATCAGAAACAAATAACTTCATGATTGCCTTTTTTTCACAAAGGAACTTCATGATTTCTTGACTGTATGCAATGTGATAGAATTGGGTTAATGAATGGACAAACAACTCACCAAGATATAGCTCCCCAAAAGATCCACCACCGATTTTCCGCCCCATTTTGAATTTTCCTCCAACGATATGATCCATGATTGGAATTTGACTCTCACCAAATTGTAAAAACAACTTAAAATAGCAATATCTTTCAGCACTGGGTTTTCAAAACCTCTATCAGTAAAAGAGAAAAAGAAATGGCAGGGCGAATCAACAATTTGAACATAAGAATATAAAGAACAAAAAGAAAACGAAAAAGAAGAATGAGGAAGATAAAAAATCACAAAAGAAGAGATTTAACCGAAAAAAGTGCAAAATTATCATGAATGGACCACATTGGCATAGAAACCATCAACTCGGAAATAAAAGAATTGTGGTGGGATTAATCAAAACAAACATTGGAATGGTGGAAAGCTTCCATCTTTCTTGAAGCTTTTGACATTAACATAAACGAAACCGGAAAGAAGAAAGTAGGAAAAGACCAAAAAAAAAAGAGAAGAAAGATGGTTGCTTTCCTAATCACAAGGAAACGAGTGTCATTCTCTTCTCTTTCTATTTTTAAACAAAATCACTCTCTCTCTCTCTAAGCTATTCACGGTAGAGGAAGCCGGCCTCAATGCATGCACGTGCCTGAGCCCTGGCACGTGACATAGCATCCCATTTTGAGTGATACAGATTCCTCAAAGAACCTGACACGTTCTTTGTCTCTGTCTTTCTCTATTCTAAACCCTCCTCACCACTTCATCAATCTGCAATCAACAACTCTTTGAATAATTACCTAGGGTTCGATTCTCGAAATACCCACTGTTTTACACGAGCTTCTCGCTTTCACTGACATGGGAAACCGACGAATTTTTTGAATTTCCCATAGTTGAGGAATCGTTGTCGTTCCATGGTAACTATGTTGCTTTGGGCACTGTTTGCGTAATTCTTTATTCGTATTATTTAAGAGAGCAACCATATTTTTTTCCTCACAGATTCTCGCGTTTTCAAAAGGTCAACTTGATCCTGACTTTTGACTGCGGATTGAACCCAGATGAGTGGCGAATATACTTTCTCAGGTTCTGATTTGTTAAACCAATTTGAGCTCATTTTGGAGTCTGATCCACTAATGTAAGTGTTTCTTTATTACTTTAGGACTCTTGTGTACTTGCTGTTATTAGAAGCATTAGTAGAGAATGCAATTCTAAAATGGTTATTTCGGCTAGTGAACTTTTATTCCTTAGCATTTTGGTTCAAGACAAACACTAAACTGTGAAATGTGCTGTTCTAAGTAGCCTCCTTAGAATCTTTCACTATTTTCTTTCAAATGTTCCAAAAAATGCTAATTTGCTTTTTAAAGATTATTGGATATTGTGCTAGTGGTGGACCATGACTTCTTTTATAATCTTTCGAATCTGAGAAAGGTAATTAGTTTCATAGAATCTTTCATGTGTTTCTGAAATTCGAAATGGTTTTATTGTTCATTCGTGGTCATATGTTGCTGTTGTTTCTGTTGCTACTTGTTTCTTGACTCTGTTTTTATCGTATTTTGATACAGTGATGAAGTTGGATTCATTCACCCATCGCAATTTGAGCTATTAAATTCAGAAGCAGGCTCCTTCTTTTCTAAGACACACACTGGCGACACGAAAGAAGAGAATCCAAAATTTTGGATTAGAGATCATAAATTGGGAATTTCAACCCATATTCTTTTTCAATTATATATGGCAGCTAAAGATGCGTTTACAAGGGCACTTGCCCAATATAGAACATTAGAGGGCAGATATAATGTGTCTTCATCTTCACTGGACACTCTTGAAAGTGAGGTCATGAAGCATAGCAAGTCGATCTTATTGTTAAGCTGTGATTTTGGTACTGCATGGAATTCTAGGTATTCCTTATCTGAAATCTGTTCTATATGGAACTTACATGAATTTGCATGCATTTTCTTTGATCATCTATTCTTAAATGCTTTCAAGAATTTTTTTATTTCCCGCTTAGTTATCTTTTAAAGCACTAATTATACCATTTTCTTTTGTTCATTTTAAATAGTTTAAATTTGATTTGATTATTTTGCTTTTGCTTGCAAGGAGGCATGTTATGCAGTTGTCCTTGTTAATTATTTGTGTGATGTTGTTAAATGTGCTCTTATTAGCTTTTTTTTGCCCCCCTAAACATTGAAGTCTCCTCATAATGAGAAATTTGATAATTTCTTGATGAATGCAATGTGGCCTTTAGCTACTGTAGAAGGCATACTCAAGAGTATTAGTTTATTTCTCTATAATTTTATGGTGTAAAGAGATGCAGATATTTACACAAACATCTGTAAATATGGTAATATACTTATGGTTATTAGTCGCTATTGATTCTCCTAATCATAAGGGATGATCTTCAGGGATAACTATTCTAATAGCTACAAATTTAGTAAAGATCAAGGTGATTAGGTTGCTTATTCTTAACAAACATTTGGATGACAGAGGACACATTGGACTGGTCAAGTTGCTCAGATAATGTCATGTGAATTAGAACAATTTGAAAGAACAAACTTTGAGGGCCTATTTCGTCTTGTAAGATCAAATGAATTGCATCTAGGTTTCTCCGTAGGGTCTAATGATCAACCATTAATGTCATCCTCAATGGAGACTTAAGCCTTGGCCTAGAAAAAACTAGGCCCTTGCTCAACCCCCCACAAGCAGAAGTTGAGTACACAAACAACCTACAAGTTCAATGTGTTCAAGTTGTCACTGTCACATGTTTCAGGATACATTCAGCCCAAAAGGTTTGAACTGTTGGGTATTTGTCAGGACTATATCATATTGCAAGTTAATCCATCATTATTAACCTAACTATGTGTTGAAGCATACTTATTAGTCACATGGTCACAGGAAACTGATAGTTTCAAAGAAGCAGCAGCTTTCTATGTTTATAGATGAACTTTCCCTCTCAGCCCTTGTTCTTTCATATTCACCTAAAAGCGAACAAGCATGGTGCCATAGGTAATATTCATTGTTCACATGCATGTATGAAAGGCTTCAAACTGTTTCTTCTTTAATGTCGTTTAAGGAATGACTCTTATCATCTTCTACTATTAACAGGCGGTGGGTAATAAAGATGATTGCAGAAAAATGCTCGACACTGGAAGAGATTATAGGGAAAGAATCAGAGCTAGTGCAGAAAATAGCCGAGGTTTAAAAACTCAGTCAGGAACTGGATACTTTGAGTTAAATAAGGTTTAGATACTTTTCAGAGTAAAATTTCATCAAATTTTTTGAGAGTTCCATTTTGTAAATTTGTTTCTTGTTACTCTTCATAAGGATATCACCTTTAATTTATATAATTAAGGAACTTTTAATGGGGAATGTTCTGCACAATTATAGTTGTTGATTTATTCTTTAATAAGCTTGTGGAGCCACATTGCATGCAGTTCCTGATTCTGGGCTCATATGACACCATATTTGTTAAACATTCTCTGCATCAAGCAAAATGAGCAAGGAGAGTTTGTCTTTCATGAGGTCTCTTAGTGTTTGCTGTTAACTTTTTGCAGAGATCTAAAATGAATTATCGCGCGTGGAGCCACCGTTGCTGGTTAGTTACATACATGACAAGAGAACAGGTTATTTTCTATGATTATCATGTTTGTGCTTTTGATTAAAGCCTAGCCAGTCATGAATCTCTTTTGACTAAGGCCTAGCCAGTCATGAATCTTCATTTAAAAGCTGATGATAGTTACTTGCATGTAAGCTTCATTTCTTTCTTGTTTCTGCTTCCAGTTAGTTTCCCTTTGGTGAGTTTCATACTAGTCTTGGAAAATTGTTGTCCTTCAGTTCCTTTACTCTAATTTTGCTAGTTATGTATGTTGGTTTGTTCAGGTGCTAGATGAGTTGAAGAAATCTAGAGATTGGGCTCGGTTACATGTTACTGATAATTCATGCTTTCATTTCCGCACGGTGAGTTTTTCAGAAACATTTGAATCTGGTATTAAAGGACAAAGAGGAGAGGGGAGGGGTGGACAACAAACAACCAAAGTGATGCCAATCAATCTAGTTCATACCAGATGTGTCATCTGATTATCTTTCTTGTGTTTATTGCCTGTACTTAGATGCTCCTAGCATTACCCAGTGTTCAATTTCAAGATACTTTCTGTGGCAATTTATAAAAATAGCAGGCCTTTTATAAATTCGTCTGAATTTTTCAACTTCTGTGATGGAAACAATTGTTACTTCTTCCCTCATGGAAATCAGATGCAACATTATCTTTGACAATGATTTGGTATTCTGAAGTCAACAGTTGGAGCAATCATAGAATATGGATGGCTTTTTCTTTGATGATCACATTTTGAGTTCTATCAACTTGCAGCAGTTGCTACTCAGGATTCTAGAAGAGTTCTGCCATAAACAGGAAGATGAAAATGTCAATAACATGCTTAAAATTCATCAAATATGGCAGGTAAAATGTTTATGCATTCATCAGCAAGTTTCCTTCATCTTTTAAAAGCCAGTGCTGTGTCTTTGTATGTCATGCACATGCATTTTCGTTATCCTACCTTTAGTGGGACTAATGTTGATGCAACGACGACCATATGTTTCTTCAAAACCTGATCATCTGTCCCCACTTGATGATTTACATTTTGCATTTGTAGTCTTTTGAATCATATCTTTTCTTTTAAGTGCACAATATATATCAAAGACTATCCAGTTAATAATACTGGTAATGTTGTACATATTTCACCCATTTTGACTTAGCTGTCTGTGATCTTCATAATATGTGCATGTGACAGGAGGAGCTTGATTGGGTTGCAGCTTTGATAAAGCTCTATGCAGGAAGAGAGGTAAACTCCACTCCTTTTCTTTCTTCCCCTTGCCATGTAGTAATGTCTTCAGTCATGTCAATGGATTGATTAGAATAGATATTAAGATCTTTTATTTTGTAAAAAGTAATAATTTGTAGAATTTGGGGCAGTTACTTCTTTATCGAAGAAGGAATTTTACTCATTCAAGTAAGTGCAAAGTGGGCCCCTTTTACTTAGTATGCTCTAGGGTTCACTTGTTTGGATGATATGTTCCTTCTGTAAACAAGAGCAAATAATAACAGTTTCAATAGAGTTGAATAATTTGTATGCAGAAATGGTGAAATGATCTCCTAATCCAAGGGCCAACTTCCGGTAGTGCTGTACTGATCCTTGGATTACCTATGGTTTTATCCATTCAAGGATTTGTTGTCTTTCTACAGGCTCTGTGGCTTCATCGCCGTTTTCTCTCTTTCTGTTGGATAAGGCATTTAACGACTGATGTCAGTGACTTACCAGATTGTTCTCAGCACGACTCCAACATAAACACAAATATCTATATGTTTCTGGATAATGAGCTAGCTCTGGTAAATTCCTGTTCAACCATCCCTGATAATGAATTTGAAGATTTTCAGGCCCAAGCATTACATGCTGCAACTTACATATTGTGGTTGACAAAGGTAACATGAGTTATGTTTGATTGCCTGCTATAGTGTTAAATTTCGTTCTTCTAATAATGAAGAGACTAAATGCTTGCGCAACTTTTTTGTTTGCCAGCAAATCCCCAAATTCCGTGACATTAGAATCCGAGAGAAGCTATCAGCAACTAATATGAAGTCCCTGCTTATTGTAACATGCCCTGAGAGGTCCTCCCTTTGGGACAGTTTAGCACTAGATTGATACGAGGACCAAAAGCATGTCAATACTACTGTGATAGTCATGTTCTAATGTGGGACTGTTAGAAATTCTTTTCTAATGCAGTGGCTGTAAAATTCCTTAAACTTCATGTAGATGAATAATAACTTAAAGAGGACCCGAGATTTAGGTGTTAGTTATTCCTTTGTGCTCTATATCCTATTTACTTTGAATTTTCTAATGCTTGCCAAGATATTCCATAATACTTCTTATAGTGATTATCGTGGATAAGTGATCTCTCTCTTCTAGATGATTCTCTTATGCCATTTGCTTCTGATGTAGCATCAGAAAGCATAATAAAGCCAAGGCACTTGAATGCATGCAGGCAACTACTTCAACCCTTTTGACTTCCATAACCGTCTTCCTGGCTGCTCTTTTTCTGTTTCCAAGTTACTGTAACACAAAAAATATGAAACTGCTACCTTTTGGACGCATCAGATTGCTTCTTGCAGTCTGTTTTATGCTAGCCTTTTGCCACTTCTACATTGTAAATATCAGAAGGCTCAATGCATAACCATGTCCTTCAAATATGATGCGCTTGTTCCAATTAAGTTCTCCAAGATTAAATTTGTTTTATTTTATACATTACTTCAAATTTTACAGTGGCAAGTGGACGGTAGTACAAAAATTAAAATATTTAAGGAGTTTGAGGAAAAACATATTTAAGGGTTTTATGTGTTACCACCTCCACATTTGTTTAATGACTTAACAATAATGGAGAAGGTTGTATTTGTCGTCCTTCAAGGCTTTTCTATTTTAGATTTTAATTACAGTTATAAGGAGATCAATAGCCTTCAACCTATCATCCTTATCCTTGTCCAAGGCATGAATACTTAAATTTGTTTAGAATTGCCAAATTTACTGGTGAAACTTCCAACTTTAAGGCGGTAACAGGACATGCACACCCCCGAAGAAGCAAATAGAAACAGGCTCATTCATTTTTGTTTCAGCAAATATGTGACCATTTACAGGCCTTTGGACGTCCTGATTTCCATCGTCTAGTGACGAAGGGAAGATCCAATAGTTCTTAAACCGGTTCTTCACCTCGTGGCAAATGACAATGTTATTGAGTTGAACCGATAGCATTACTTGGATGACAATTATGTGAACTTCGGCCTTAACCAATCTAATGAGATTTGCATATCTAATTGGCACAGAGGAATGTGTCAAGGAAGCATGAAGATCAACAATTAAAGTAGGGATGAATTAATGTTTTACAGCAGTACAAATCAATGTACCAATGTTATTGCGAAGTACAAACACAATAAAGTTCAGGTAAACTCGGGAAGCAAACTAAAGGACTTTGCTTTGCTCTAGACATGAGAGAGACCCAGGACTGAGGAGCTGATGAAAAGAAAACCAACTATGAGAAGATGGCGATGAGAGGTTGAAATCAAGCAGACCGGATTGCATTATGGCACCATCCAATGTCTTCTTGTGTTTAGTATCCATCGTCTCAACCATGACCTCCTGGTTTAGAGTAGGAAATGAAATTTTGGCAGGTGACAAATTATGGAACTGTAGGTGCCCAGGAACGTCTGCACCAAGTGACACAGGTCTTTCAAGATGAAGCGGAGGTGGTGCCACATTATGGATTCTCTGCTGAGACTGTGACGGCTCATCTGCACCAGTGAGCTTTTGAACCAGGTCCCTGAAGTTAGCAGGATCAACCTTGTATACCCTCGGCCTTATCGGTGGAAATGGTGCTATAGGTAGTTTCCATGGCTTTCCTTGAGGCTTACGAACTGAGTGCAACGATGATTGGAGACACCCTGGAGCTCTGGACCTCTTTCCTACATTATATGCTTCCATGACCAGAACCTTATAACTACTAGATAGCTTTTGGTGTATGAGGCTCCGAGTGGCAGTAACTATATATAAACTCGCAAACGAGACTAAGATTACTCTAGATAAATGAATATCAAGGCTTGAAAAAGACAAGGAGTGGCAGTAACGGAGATATGAAGTTGTTGATGGCAGGAACACGAAATTCAAAACCAATAATTCGTATAGTAGTATGACGGCTAACTTGAGTACCTACAAGAGCACGTTGTTTGGCCTTGGTCTTAAAAGCTGAAATATTGACCATCTTAAGCATTTATGATATAAAATAAGCACTACCCTCTTCTTCGCTATGGCGAATATGATAATAGACTCATTATAGAGGAAAGATGAGAAATGGCAATGCGGGGACACAGTTGGACTGAGTTTGCTAAGAAATGTGAGTAGAGACTAAAGCCGCCTCTCGTTATAGCCTTATGGGTTTATGTCACGAAGTGGGGTTTCTTATTATGTTTATATGATTCTTTGACCAAACTGGTTGATTGCTCGCTCTGAGTAAAACATGTGGACCATTTCTTGGTCTTCTGTTCTTTCTAGTTCAACTCCTGGCGGCTGGTGACAGAAACAGTTAAGGCTTTCTCTTTTTCATTATTAACGTTTAATATATTTGAACTATGGTGCCGATCGATTTGAATTTCAATTCAACCAAATCATCGTTGTCATCAATTAAGTTTGACTTTTAGAAGTTAAAAAAAAAACGGAAGACGAACAAAGTAATTACATAGTAAGTCTAGGGAAATAAATTCTCAAAAAATCTTCTAACAGAATAAGGTGGCACCCAACGGGTGATGTAGGAAAAAAAGTAACACCGACAGCAAAGTGATTGGCATAGGCAGCTAGCCAATCAACACATCTGTTACTCTCTCGATAAACGTGTCGATAAACAACAGTCCAGTTCCTGGTGAACAGCTCATGAAGTCTCCGGATAAGAGGAAGAAGCGACGTGGATCGCTGGTCTGAAGAGGAGAGGAGATCGGTCACTATCATGGAATCGACTTCAAGTTCAATCAGGCGATGTCCCGGCCGCCAAGCCAGTGTCAGGCCAGTATACACGCCCCAGAGTTCTGCGTCCCCAGATGAGCACCAACCGATATTGTGCGAAAAACCACCCCGCCAGTGGCCGTCACTGTCTCGCAATAGGCCCCCAGCGGTGGCGGTCAGTGAGGAGCGGTTGGAGGCGCCATCTATGTTGAGCTTGATCCACCCCGTCGGAGGTTTTTGCTAGCTGATATAACTCTCGTGCTAAGGTGGGGGTCCAGTAGGAATTGCCCGACTATGCCATCTGACTGCGTGGCGAAGAATACAATGTATATTTGTGTTACAGGTATTTTATTTGTAATTGAATTAGGGATTTAGGGTTCTGTTCGGTGAAGAAAGGGAGAATATAAAAGAAGAAGAAGAAGCTGAACAGAAGAGTGAGAGGTTCTTTTAGTGACTATGTATCATACTATGTCGTATTCTTCTTCTTCACTTATTCCTTAGCTTTTGTTACGACGTTGTCCCACTTGTTAGCCTTCTTCTCTGCTACGCCGTTTAATTTGTCTTCCTCACTCACCATTTACACCTGTATCAATACCCTCCTCCTCGTCTGCGATGTACTGTGTAATTTGAACAATGTTATCCATAAAGACTCCTGTAACCTTTTCAGTAGTATAAGGGTGACATAAATGCATGAAATGAGCGTATTTGCTCATTCTATCCACCACTATAAAGATCCATGGAAAAACCTTCCAACAATGGTAGGCCTTCAACGAAGTCCATACTAATATCAATTCATAACTGCTGAGGAATGAGCAGCGGTTGGACTAACCCCAGAGAAGCCACTATTTCATACTTATTTTTTTTTCACAAACATCACACTTTCGAATAAATTCCCTTACATCCCACTGCAATCTTCTCCAAAAGAAAAATGAACTAACCCGCTTATAAGTGCCAAGCCAACCGGAACGACCTCCATGTTCCTCTCCATCCCAGAATCCATCAGATATTTAACACTATAAGCCTGAGTCTTGGCCAATTATATTTGTATTCCTAGAACTTGTTAGTTGGATTCATTTCGGAGGTGCCCTCAGCCTTGAATTATTCAAATTCATATACCATGTAGGCTTGTTAGAACATCAAGTAAATGTTATAACCTGATTATAATGGATGGGTATCAGTTGCTAATGATTCCAAAGGCTAGAACAATTAGAAGAAAAAAGTTTGCTTTCCTATCAAATGACATAGGCTTGTGGATTTTTAAGATTGTCTGGAAGGGCTTAGATGAGAGATTTTCCTAATAGGTCACCTTTTACTTCTTCTCCTTTAAGAACAAAGTCAGCATGCCCTTAGCCTTTGATTTCTTAATTGAGCATATTATCATATTCATAGCTATTATAGAAGCACCAGATATGCTCTTCTCTATAAGATGCCCTTAATTGGATTAGGATGAACTAGAAAAGTAGGGTGTTTTGAGGTGGAAGAAGGTAGGCTAGATTAACAAGTTTTTGTAATAGGAACTTCAAGGTTACATTGTTTTTATTCTACTAGAAAATCTCTTATCTAAACCCCTCTAGTAGACCTTAAAAGTCCACATGTCTAGGTCAGTTGATAAGAAGACAAATTTTAATAATCTTTGATATGTCAGCCAAAAGGCATTACTTTGTAATGGTAGATCTTTGTATGTGATAGTCTTTCCTTTATCTTCCTCGTTCATTTTGATTTGATTGTACTCTAAGTCAACATCCATGAAACTTAAGGTTTCGTAGCCTGGAGTAGTATCTACCAATTAATCTCGTTTTGGTAAAAGGTAGCTACCTTTTTAGATATACCTTTTATTTAGAACTGTGAAATCCATACACATCTCCCACTTTTTATTTTCATTTTTGACTATGATCACATTAATGAGCCACTTAAGGTAATCAACTTCCTTGAAGAAGAATGCATCTGAAAGTGTAGTTGCCTCCTTTTTAATGGCCTATCATCTTTTTAATTATAAATTTGATTTTCTTTTGTTGGTTTGAATAGGAGGTTGATGTTTAGCTTCTAAGAAAATTATGTCATTGCTCATCCCTGACATATAGGTTAACCTTCATATAAAAATGTCCAAGTGTCAAAGCAAAAAATTTTCTAGGTCTTCTTTGGCAATTTCTTCCATCCTTACCTCAATTTAAAGAGTTTTGGAATCTTCATGTTTTTCTTATAACCTATTTAATTTCTTCTACTGGCTCACCCTACTTTCTTTTATTTGATATCTAATTTCTAATTTTTCAATGTTCATTATGTGCGGATGTCTTTTCTTTTAGAATTATGGTAAATTTTATATCATTTGGTCCCCATATATCTTATCTCCTTCATTCAAGGTTAGGAGTTTTATTGTCAGTTAGATTAATCTTATTATTGTATAGGGATAACTTGGTAATATAGATAAAATGTACATATATTTAACTAGTATTTTGCTTTATTTTTATGCTTAATTTACCTTGATTTACTTAAATAATTAAGAAGATGTTACCTTGGAATGATATTTGTTAAAAATTAAAGAGAATTTTAAGCAAAAACATGAACAAATCACAATTGTTGGCTAAACACAACCTGGAACATAGTCATGTGCTAGTTCGTGTTCTTCATAGACTATATGAAAATGAAAACAAGATCTAGAACATAACCAGAAGGGAGATTGTAAAATGGTGAAAATATCTTAAGAGTAACATAACCTGAGACACGGACGTGATTTAGCTTTTGTTTCCCTGGAGAAAGTTACAGAGAAATATATAAACTAAGACATAAGTGTGTTAAAGCCTCTATCCCTCTCTAGAAAGTTATAAAATAATCCTTTCCTTAAGATAGGGTTGTATCATAAACCATGTCTATAAGTGATAGGAAGCCCTAATTTAGAGATCTTTTGAATTTTTTTCTATTTTAAACCTAGGGTTAGTCATCCAAAGGTAGAATAACCTTAGGAGATCAATTTTGAAGTCATTTCATATAAAAGGGAACATTGGAGATTACCTAATGGACTGAAGCTAATTAGAATACTAAGATTTTATCTAGAAATTTTTCTACCTTGATGCCTTTTACTTTATCACTTATATTTGTTGGTGTAAACATACTTTGAGTTAGTTTATTTACATGTTTAAATAAGTTAATATTTTGTTAAGAATTGATTCAATATTATTTATATAGGATTTGTTGATATAAAATATCATTGAATAATTATATTGAAGATTTGATTATACTAACGATTAGATCTATTATTAATTTATACATATATAATTCAAGAAAAATTGTATGTGAGTAGACCACAACTTAGATATTAAGAGTTGCATGAGGTACTAGAGATAGAATTATTTAAGTCCTCTAGTGTTATAGATAAACCTTTATAAAAATTCAAATAACCTAATACATTCTTGGGAGTTCTAATTAAATAGTGATATTGATTAACCAACTTGAAATAAGTGTCTGTGACTTAAAAGATAACAATTTCATAATGTAAGATTTTCTAGTGGTCCAGAAAATAAAAATCTTCTAAGCTTATTAAAGCATAACTCCAAGGATGATGCTATATCTAGATATCACTTATATATGAATTCTTTGTTAGAAAATTTGCTTTGATTTATTCTTATTGGTTTATTTCTTTAATTAGATTTTATTTATTTTATCAATTATCCATCATCAATAATTGATGTTTTTTAAGTTATTTGACTAGTTAGTAAAAGGAGAGTGTTTTGAACCGTTTAGCTTCCATATAAGATTCACACTATATTTTGTACCATATTACTTATCAAGTGATAACATATTCAAAAGTTTCTAATCTTTTTGGATTTTTTCAATTTTGTGCCAAACTTTATAAAGTTTTCAATTTAGTGACCAACCTTTTAAAACTTATATAACTCAAGTTAAAACATTATTTTTACTAATATGGCTAGTAGTTGGACACCTAAGTGGAATTTAGTGGATATGTCATATCAACAAAATAACCTATTGAACTAATTTGTACAAGTTTTAAAAGTTTAGTCATTAATTGAAAACTTTAAACGTTTGGCACTAAATTACAAAAATTCTAAAAGATCAGGCATTATTTAATTTGTTATCCCTATTTATCAACAATAGGCATATTTATGTTAGTTTGTAAGCAATTATTTTATGAAAAAATACTTTTAAAGAAGAAACCACACAATACATTTTTAATGTCATTGCTAGAGAAGCAATTGGTATTTATGAAACTCAAAGCTATTAGTATAATTTTTATTTCTTTATTTTTGTTGAACTAAGATAGGTTCCAATCAATGTTTTGAAGATAAAAAACATAAATACTACAAATGAGTTTGTTATCTTAAAGAAAAATTATATAAGAACAAGATGTAGTTATAAATAACTCAAGAAGATACCTCACAAAGTGATAAAGAAAAGTTGAGGTTTGCAATTATCAAAGTGAAGATCAAGGGGCATCAAGCACATTCTATTCTTTTATTTTTATTTTTAATATAATTTAGTCACTTCAAGAAACCTAAAGGCTCACCATGTATGAACATTTAATCTTACTTCATTACAAGAGTCTTTTCATTCATTACGGGTATTAAAGTTTTTATTTTTAAAGAAAAGCCTTTAATCTTTCAAATACTCTTTTGGAGACATTTTGAAAGTTTGTTTTTAATTAAAATTGCAACAAAAAAATCATGATTGAGCATTTAAAATTGATACAATCATTTTTTTAGGGGAATGGTCGACCAATATAAGTTAGTAGTCAACCAATATAGGTTAAACATGTAATAAGACTATTTGTTAGCACAATAGTTGACTAATATAATGACAGATCCCTTTAGGGGACAAATTAGTTAACCAATATGACCAAGTGATTGACCAATGTCTTAAGAGCTAATGAATCTTTGCATTCAGTGTGCACTGGTCAAATAATGTACTACATTGGTCGACTAATGCTCGATAACTAACCGTTGTAACGACTAGTTTTTAACTCTAACATCTAGTAAGGCTTCTAAAACCCTAATATTATAACCAGTATCATTGAAGTTCCTCTTCACCATAAAGAAAGATTGTAAAGGGTTTCCTATTTGTCGCGTAAATATTATACAAAAGTCAATATTTGCTGAGAAAGAAGAGTGATAGTAGAAATCCAAGAAGAGTCTTAAGAGCAGACATAAACAAGGGTATTTGTTAGACCACTATAAATCGGTTTTCATTTACCTTTCTTTACTCTTTTTACTTTATTACTTAAGAGAATTATTGAAATTCATTATTTCATTTAATATTTTTATCCTTAATAAATTATGATCATTAATTAACACACTAAGTTAGTAACTTCTAGTTTAAAATTTATCAACACTCAATTCACCTCCCTCTTGAGTGTCATTAGCGACTAACAAGTGGTATCATAGTAGTCTATTAGGCTAGCATTTCAAAAAAAACCTATAAAAAAGATCAATGGTGTACTTAAGCACATCATTATCAAACCAAAAGGGATAAATTATTAGTAGAGCACCTTTCTTTGATGGTAATGGTTACATCTATTAGAAAACTAGGATGAGATTTTTCTTAATGGTCGAAAGTTTAAACATATGAAAAAAAAATAGTTTCAAATGTCTCTTTTATACCTATTAAAATTATAGATAACAAAAAGGTCTCCAAACTAAAGGAAGTATGAGAATCTCATGATAAGAAATTAATTTCCTTTAATAGTAAGATTGTACATATCTTATTTTGTGCATTATGAAGAAATAAATTCAATAAGGTCTTTATATGTGAAATGACTTATGACATTTAGCATACATTAGAAATTATTGATGAGGGTACAAATCAAATTAAGGAGAGAAAAGTGAGTATGTTAACCCACCAACATAAGATTTTTCTAATGAAGTATAATAAAATTATTTCTAACATGTATACAAGGTTCATTGATATTGTTAATGCTCTAAGAGGTCTTAGAAAGATCTATACTAATTTTGAAATGGTAAAAAAGTTGCTTAGGTCACTTCTAATGACATGGGAATACAAAGTAACGACTATTCAAGAAGCCAATGATTTGATAACACTATTGTTGGAGGACCTCATTAGATCTCTCCTTACATATGAAATGAGACTTCAAAAGATGCAAGGAGAAACAATACTTATGAAGAAGAGACATCTATAAGTTGAAGGGATTATGACTACCTCACCAAGAAATTCAAGATGTTTTTAAACAAAAACTTCTTCAAAAGAAAAGGCTTCTAAGAAGGTAATATCAATTCTAAATGTAAATCTTCCAATATTATCTACTTTCAATATAGGAAACTAGGGCACATAAAGTCCTAATATCCTCTCTTTAGGAACTTTATATTGGAATTCCTAAATAAGTCATTTCCCTCAAGAATTTTTGAGATTAATAGCAAGGGGAATACTTGGATATGACACATTTAGGAGTAAGGGTATAGTCATTCGGTGTCTAGATAGGGAATTTATTTTACAACTACTTAAAGGAGGAAGAGCAACAGTGTGGTAAGCATTAATGATATGTTCTATCTTTTGTATATAATAGAGGGAAGACCAAGTAACATAGGTTACTACTTTGTCATGTACTTAGAACATATAAGTAATTAGTCATCTGTGGACAGACTTATTCGACAAGATAATCTAAGTAGGTTCCATACTTTTCTAGGGATGACTTTGGGTAGTCGTATGGCTATTACCAACCTTGATATGATTTAATATATAAGAACAGTTAAAAAAATTTAGGTGGAGCATATATATTGGTGGATTGAGAGAAACTCTACTGAAGGAGATGGTGTTCTCATGGTAGAGGTCAGAAAGGAGCAAGAGAGAGTAAAGCCTCAACTAGCAACGTAAACACCTTAGGTAGAAGAGACAATAATGGAGTGCAAAAAGACTAACTTACTTCAAAATAACTACTATTAGAGAGTAATAATAAGAGATTTTTCCATATAAGAGTGAACAACATAGGTAGAATTCTATGCTACATAAGTTCTTAAAAAAAAGTGTAATGCATGGGGCAATTGTTGTGACTGATGGAATAATGATTGTTCGATTACTTTCAGCATATAGGATATTTTAAGCAGCCTCTATAAACTTCCACAATACGTGAGAAGGATAGCAATGATAATGATGAGCTTGTTGTGGATTGAGCTTTTTTTCATGTAAGGCTTGTACGTATTAATAATATTGTTTTTCCTTTGTGCTCATAAACTATATATTTTTATTTTAGTTATATTGTTTTATTTCTTGTTATGTAATTTATTGCAATTTTTTCTTAGCGTGTGTGCAAGGTATGGATAAGTTTAGATATCAAATATGTAGTTATCTTTCCTCATTTATTTTTATTTTCATTGTCCTTAATTCTTAGTTTATTATTTATATTTGGTTTATTAAGGTTGATGAACAACTTAAGTGATGATAGGTTTCTATTTTACTTTAGTAAATCAATTTGATTGCAATTAGTTTAATATGTAACAATTTCGGGAATTTTTATTGACAAAGGAAGAATACTTAAGATTACTTATATAAAGTTTACTTGTGTTGTGATTTGACAAGATTAAGTAAATAAATATGAGCATTACTAAATAATTTATTTTTAATTTGATTCAATGATTTTAAAAATAAATGTTTAATTTGCATAATGACACTTTTTATATAGGGTTATTTATATCAAACCTCATGTGGTTTGGACCTTTTTCACTAGTAATTAACTTTTAAAAACTATCATATACCTTATAAGGTTTGATTTTTGTTTCACTCATACTCTCTAATGTCATTCTCTATTAAGCTTCTAACAGAAAATCAGAAAAAATATCATGTGACTTGATTAGATATTATCAGGCACAACACCTATCATATTTTACCATGTAACACATGACATTGTGTGGTTTGAGAATCATAACACGTAGCCAAATTTATCATTCATATAGACAAATTCGTGACTTTAGGAGATGATAACAAGTACGATCTTATATTACATGCCATAACCATGGCAGGTATTGTGCATGTAACAGCTAATTAAGCCACATCATGTCTTTTTCCATTCTTTGTTAGATTTTTTAACACAAAATGACCTTAGGAAGTATAAGTGAAATAAGAATCAAACTTTAAATGGTATATGATATTTTTTAAATCAAGGACTAAAGTAAAAAAAGGTGCAAATTGAGAGGAATTCGAATGTAATTAAACTTTTCATATAATTTTAACCATTTTATCCCACACATAAATGATGTCATGACTTTGGAAGATGATGATAGTAACCATGAGAGTGTGTTACATGCACAAATATGGCAAGTGTTGTATTGCATAAGACCTAATCAAGAACATGATGTCATTTGTCCATTTTTTTGTTGTTGAATTTTTTAATAAAAATGATATCATTTGCATATAGGTGAAATAAAAATCAAACTTTAGGTGGGTATATGATAACTTTTCAGAATAAAGTACTAAAATGAAAAAGGTGTAAACCACAACTGGTCTGATGTAATTAACCCTTTTATATAATTTTCATAGGTGAAATAAAAATCAAACTTTAGGTGGGTATATGATAGCTTTTCAGAATAAAATACTAAAATGAAAAAGGTGCAAACCACAACTGGTATGATGTAATTAACCCTTTTATATAATTTTCACATTTTTTTGAGTTAGAAAGTAATTCTTTTAAAGCATTTTGATATCCCACTGATATTTGTATAAAAAATTATAAAGTAAAACAAAATTATATAAGTAAATTCACTCAACTTACTTTAAGTAAAAAAGTTGAAGTTAAGAGTGAAGTTAGCCATTTAAATCAATGCCCTAATTGAGTAACTAAGAGCATTTATAATAAGTGCTTACTTTTGTACTTAAAGGTTAAGCAACTTTTTAAACAAGATATTAATGCTTCTTATAATTTCAAAAATAAATGTTATATTTTATTTTTAATTTATGATATTAAATTGTTTGTAGGTGAAAGCTTCTTCCTCATTTATGATTACTTTATATATTAGGTTGATTTATATGAATTACATTGACATTTAAAACTTTTATGGGTTAATTTGAATTAATCTACATTTAATGCAAATATCTAAGTACCTAATTACTTGATGAATAATGCAATTGAGCAAATGATAAATATTCTTGATCATTTCAATTGATTTGTTAAATCTTCCTCGACAAATTTAAGTTAAGAGTGATTGAAATTGATTTGCTTGAGGACAAGCAAAAAAGCTTAAGCGTTAGGATATTTGGTGTGCATAAAGTGTGCATATATTTTCTTAAGTATTTTGTTTTATTTTCATGTCAAATTACATTTTAACTTATTTTTTGATATTTTTTCATGTAGTTGTTCATATTTGACCTTGAGATAAGATTTATCAAGAACTAGGGGCAATTTCAAGCAAAAAATTATGGAGAACTCACAATTAATAGAGGAATACGATTTGGTCTGTGCCCATGTCTAAGCCCATGCCCTATATAGATTAAGTGGGAAAAGAGATACGACTTGGAGAGAGACTTGTGGTGTTGAAAAAAATTAGTAAAGTAATACAAAATGAGCCACAACCATGTCATAGACCATGTTCTAATCAGAAGAGAAATAGGAGGATCCACTATTTGGGTATATGGGCATGATAGGATCATTTCTCTTCCCAAGAAGAAACAGAACAATCCTTGATCTAGTTCATAATCGTGTCTATGGATGTTTTAAAATGTATTTAAAGTGTAAAATTAATTTTATACTTAGTATTTTTCTCTCTAAAAGTTAGGTTTATCAATTGGGAGGTTCCAAGACCCTCGAGAGCTAATTCGAAGGTCATTTTCATTAAGAATCAAGACCTAAACATCATCTTAACAGATCAAGTTGCTGACAAAGTTAAGATTTTCATCTAGATCAAATTTATTATGATTTCCTTATTTTTGCTTATTAATTTTATTGTTTTGACTATAATTTGTGGCTCAAATCTTTTCTATGTTTAGATAGGGAAAATCATAGGTTTTATTTTGTGTCGACTTATTTGATTTAATTTATAAAATGGGGTATATTTTTGTAAATTAGTTTTCTAATACATGATTTAATTATATTGGTGACTAAATTTGATGTAACTCCACTTGTGGAAGCCTCAAGAGAGTCTGGCTATGAGTGGCTCATAGCTTCGATAATATGGGTTAAATATGGTGCTCAAAATAGAGTTATGTGATATTTTTCAGTATTAGAATAAAAACCTTTCATGAGATTTCATAAATCTTAATGCATTTAAAAGGGTGTTAGCTTAGTGGAGATATATGATAACCAACTAGAGAGTATGTGGTTAGCTTATGAGAGTATAATTTTAACATTTAAAAGATCATATTAGTCCAGAACCAAAAGTAATATTAGATCAAGCATATGTTTAAACATCCATATAAGATCGAATTCTCATTTGATACTTTACCTTATTATTGATTATCTTGACTGCCAAATTAATTTTTATTTCATTTTAAATTTCATTAATCAAAATCCATCAACATAACTTTTTTTTTTTACTAGGATTCAAATAAAGGATCCCTTGTAAAATGATTCTTTTAGTTTCTCTTATAGTTAGCCTAAACTTATAAATAGGTTGTACTTACCTCTTAGGGATTTAGCCTATGCTCTATTTTTGACCTTGCTTGATTTAGTAGTAGTAGTAGTAGTTATTATTATTATTATTATTATTATTATTATTATTATTATTATTATTATTATTATTATTATTATTATTATT
>JANZLC010000003.1:22706672-22722828 GCA_026413385.1 Erythroxylum gracilipes
AGGTCGTACTCGGAAACATCAAACAGAACCTCTTGTTCATCGTCCCCTGACTAGATCCCATTCTAAGAATCATAACAACTTGGTATCAGAGCCAGGAGTCATGGGAGACTCACAATGGCAGGAGAAAGTTGACAGTTTCATGAAAAGCAACAATTCAAAAATAGAGCAGATGCAAGGCCAAATCGAGACGCTATCTCGACAACTAACTGAGTTCCTAAAGGCTTCCAGCAAACAAAAAGAGCAAACGATAGTGTCCGAAAGTGATGGCAGTAATGCTAAAACTCCAAGACAAGGTAATACATCCAACGATGCCCGGACGGGAGCCTTCACTGTTCCTCGTTACACCAAGCTTGATTTTCCCACATATGATGGGTCGGATGATCCCTTGGGATGGCTCAATCGATGCTCACAATTTTTTCTTAACCAAAGAACAATGGACGAAGATAAAGTACAGCTGGCAGGTTTCCATCTCACAGGTGAAGCTCAACTATGGTTCAACAAACTTGAAGAAGAGGAACCAGTGATGGACTGGGCCACTTTCAAACACGCTTGTAATGTGCGTTTTGGGCCATCATTAAACAGTAACCCCTTGGGAGAATTAGTTAATCTAAAACAAACGGGTACTGTAGAAGATTACCAGAGGAGATTTCAATCGTTATTGGCAAGAGCATCCAATGTTCGGTCAGATCAACAAGTTCATCTTTTCACAGCTGGGTTAACTGAGATCATTCGGATGGATGTAGAATTACAAAACCCAATCAATCTTGCTACAGCCATGAATCTCGCTAGAGCTTATGAAAGACGGCAACAACTGTCTCGATGGAAAGACAATAAAGGAGGCTTCTCTGTATCATCCAATCAGCGCGCAACATCTTTGTCTACAGTGAATCGCATAAGCAAGGCTGCAAATGAGCAAACAATATCACAAGGCAGTGTGAGTTCCAATTCGTATATCAAGAAACTGAGCAGGGCAGAAATGGCCGAAAGAAGAGCCAAAGGGTTATGTTATAATTGTGACGAATCATATTCCTTTGGGCATCAATGCAAGAGGTTGTTCTGGTTAGAACTGGATGATTCAATTGAGCTTCATGACGCACCAGCAAACGTGGAAGAAGAACCCCAGATCTCCTTATGTGCCATCACCGGCAGAGAAGACGGCCAAACTATGAAATTGCTAATTTTCATAAATCACCATCCTTTAATTGTGCTGGTTGATTCCGGGAGCACCCACAATTTTGTGAGTGACAAGGCTGCCCATCTACTCGAACTCAAAATTCAACCAAGATCAGGGATGACAGTATCTGTGGCCAATGGAGAGAAAGTTGCTAGCAAAGGGGTGTGTCTGGCGGTAAATTTTGATGTTGATTCTCACTCTTTTATAGCTGATTTCTTTATGATTCCTCTAGATGCTTTTGATTTGGTTCTAGGGGTTAAATGGCTCAAATCACTGGGTCCAATACTCTGGGACTTTGATGCTCTCACTATGAGTTTCAAAAGTGCAGGCACGCAAATAACTCTGTATGGTCAACAAAGGAAGGCAGATCATTGTTTGTATGCTTTGAAGGGTACTGCTACCCCACAATCTGAAATAGAATCTATATTGGGCAGTTTCCAAGATCTATTCCAAGAACCAGCTGGATTGCCTCCTGTGCGCGCTTGCGATCACCGTATCTCTTTGCTGCCTGGCACCAGTCCTATAGTGGTTCGACCGTATCGCTATCCACATTTACAGAAGGATGAGATTGAAAGACAGTGTGAACAAATGTTACAACAAGGCATCATTAGGCCCAGCCGTTCACCCTTTTCTTCTCCAGTATTGCTAGTTCGCAAACAAGACGGGACATGGCGTTTTTGTGTTGATTATAGAGAGCTCAACCATCACACCATCAAAGATAAATTTCCAATCCCAGTCGTGGATGAACTCTTGGATGAACTTCATGGGGCGTCCTATTTCACAAAATTGGATCTCAAATCGGGGTACCATCAAGTTCGTATGGCAGCAACAGATGTTGAGAAGACAGCTTTTCGAACACATCACGGGCATTTCGAGTTCTTAGTAATGCCGTTTGGCCTCACAAATGCCCCTTCTACTTTCCAAGCACTCATGAATGACATCTTCAAAGATTATCTGCGCAAATTTGTCCTCGTCTTCTTCGACGATATTCTGATTTACAGTAAAACGTGGGAGGACCATCTCACTCACCTTCAGCTAGTTTTTGAGGTATTGCAAACTCATCGATTGGTTCTTAAAAAATCTAAATGTTCATTTGGTGCACTCCAGGTTGCTTATCTCGGGCATATTGTGTCTGCAAAAGGGGTTTCGGTAGATACCAGCAAAATCCAAGCTATTACTGACTGGCCAATGCCCCAATCTATTAAGGCACTTCGTGGGTTTTTAGGATTAGCTGGCTACTACAGGAAATTCATCCAGAATTACGGTCAACTTGCTGCTCCATTAACTAGCATGTTGCGACGCAATGCTTTCCATTGGACGGATACAGCTCTCCAATCTTTCCATGATTTGAAGAAAGCTCTTGCTAATACTCCAGTCCTTCAATTACCCAACTTTGAGGATGAGTTTGTGATCGAGTGCGACGCTTCTGGTAGCGGGATCGGCGCTGTTCTACAACAAAAAGGCCATCCAATCGCTTTTTTTAGTCGCAAATTAGCTGAACGGTACTCCAAATTACCTGCTTATGAAAGAGAATTAATTGGGTTAGCCAAAGCCGTTCAACATTGGCACTCTTATTTTTGGGGAAAAAAATTTCGCATCCGAACAGATCATTTCAGCTTAAAATATCTATTGGAACAGCGGCTCTCTACTTCTCCACAGCAGCATTGGGTCAGCAAACTTCTGGGGTTGGATTTCCATGTTGAATATAAAGCTGGGAATTTAAATAAGGTTGCTGATGCTCTTTCCCGCAGAAATGAAGAATCAGGTATTCTTTTTGCCATTACTCAGCCCAAAGTTCTCTTATTTGATGCAATTCGTGCAGAGGTTGCAAGTTCTATGGCCCTTCAAGAATTAATTCAAAAAATTCAGCAAGCAGTTATGGATACCAATTGGGCTTACAAGGATGGATTGATTTTTTTCAAAGAGAAGATTTATCTCCTGCCCAATTCTTCATTGCTTTCTGCAATTATCTCGGGTACTCATGATGGCACGCATGAAGGCATTCAGAAAACCTTGCACCGACTTCGAACAGATTTTTATTGGCAGGGAATGAAAAAGAATGTTCAAGATTATGTAGCTTCTTGCGCTACTTGTCAAAGAAACAAAGCTGAGCATTTACATCCTGCTGGTCTACTCCAACCCTTGCCAATTCCTTCTCAAATTTGGGCAGATATCTCTATGGACTTCATTGATGGGCTACCCAAATCTGGAGGTAAGTCTGTGTTGTTAGTAGTGGTGGATCGCTTCTCTAAATATGCCCATTTTATTCCAATGGCGCATCCATATACTGCTGTCACTGTTGCCAATCTGTTTTTTGAGCACATTGTACGTCTACATGGCATTCCTGAATCTGTGGTTTGTGATCGTGATGTGATTTTTACTAGTCATTTTTGGAAGGAGCTTTTTCGGTTGCATGGTACAAAAATAGCATTCTCTTCTGCTTATCACCCCCAGTCGGATGGGCAGACCGAGGTTGTTAATCGCACCATTGAGATGTATCTTAGGTGCATGGTTGGTGATGCTCCTTCCAAATGGTCTTGTTGGCTTCCTTGGGCAGAATACTGCTATAACACCTCTTTCCACACAGCATTACTCACTTCTCCTTTCAAAGTGGTTTATGGTAGAGATCCGCCTCGTTTGCTCTCTTATGAAGCTGGAACCACTAGAGTGGATACGGTGGATTAAGCGTTGATTGAGAGGGATGAGCTAATAAGTAACATCCATTTTCGACTCCAACAAGCTCAACAACAAATGAAAACTGTGTATGATAAAGGCCATCGTGATGTGGAATATGAACCTGCTACTATAGTTTGGTTGAAATTGCATACCCATCGACAGAAATCTCTTCCCAAGAAGCAAAGTCACAAGTTGGGTCCCCGGTTTTATGGTCCATTTAAAATCATTAGCAAAATTGGTTCAGTTGCTTACAAGTTGGAATTATCCTCTAATTGTAAAATTCATAATGTTTTTCATGTCTCTCTTTTGAAAGCTTTTAAAGGTCCTTCACCTACAACTATTGCAGCAATTCCTGCATTGTCAGATGGCGATTTCATTCCTTGCCCACTCTTAATTCTAAGTTCTCGTCTCAACCGCGACACTTGAGAAATATTGGTTGAATGGAAGGGATTACCCCAATCTGATGCTACCTGGGAGTTTGTCCCAAATTTCCAGAATTCTTATCCTAACTTCAAGCTTGAGGACAAGCTTTTTGTCATAGAACCTCCTGTTCATCGTCCCCTGACTAGATCCCATTCTAAGAATCATAACATCATATATTGCCAAAGCATACTTATGCTAGCAATATTCATTTATAAAATATCATTGACATAAAACTTAGCATAAATATTCATTTTATGATCAAATGAAAATCCGTTTGCATAAAATCAATTTAAAAAACACTCACATGTCACTAATTCTTTTGCAAAGAATTTAGTCATACAAAACAATTAAAATATACTTATTGTTTTGCAAACTTATCGTCAAGCACACTCACGTATTCAGTGCCGCTCCTTTACGTACACAAAATGCATTTCGCTTAGGTATTTATTTCCAAATTAGGAAATAAGACATTAAAACTATATATGTAGTTTAACTGAATTCAAGATTTGTACCTAATCGTGTAACACGTATGCTAATCATATTTCTGCTTAGTTTTGTAAACTAACCTATTGGTCATCATTTTCAAATCTAACTTCAAAAGTCACTTAAATACTATATTTTATCCATTCTAACTTACCAATTCATTCAAAACACAATCTCACCCAATTTAATTCACCATATCATAATCATGCATGATGAGTCACAGTTATGACCCATATCCAAAATCCATACCTCCACTTGTTCCTTAATTTTTATATAGTAAATGTTTAAATTAGGTTTGGACATCCTCTGGACATTTGTTCTTCTATGTATCTAGTTTCTATAGCATTAAAAATCATACCATTTCAACTCATAAATCGTGAAAAATGTACCAAAAATCATAAGCTATTTCAACACAGGGGCAGTATCAGGTTACCATTTCAAATCTCAAATTTCAAAATCATTCATCTAGGTTTCTTCAAGATATTTTTATTAATATGTCTTAGGATTCAGCTCCAATTGAAATCACCCAATTTGGAGGTCTTTAGGCCGATTTATGGCCAAAACATTGGGACTAGTTCAAGTTAACCTAAGACAGAATCTCACTACACATTCCTCTCTTGTCATATTCAACTAATTCTATGCAAAGAAACATCAAAGTAATACCAAGACAACATTGATCTTAAACACATCCATCTCACTCAAGAAAACCCATAACAATTAGAAATTTAAGCTAGGAAACTTACCACTTTTTCCTCCAATCTTTTCAATATTTGATGAATACTTCAAGATTTCTCCAATTCACCATCAAATTCCATAAAAAATGACTACACTCTTCTTCCTCTCTCCTTGGCCAATGGGCACCCTTGGATTCTTTTCTTTTCCCTTTCTTTTTTGTCTTTCACTTTACTCTCTCATCACTTTCAAGTTTATGTTGAAAGAAAGAAGCAAAATGTCTTAAGTTTTGCTTTTTTATGCTTATTTAATGGATTACACATGTCACCTTCCTATTTGTCATCCCTAATAGCTCATCAAACACATGTCATCATCTCATTGGTCATATCTAGTGACTCATAAATCCACTAATATCATGTAAAAAGATCAAATTGCCCTTAATTAGTACAAAAATACCAAATTACCCTTTAATGCATTAAATTGATCAACTAATCGAATTAAATTCTAAAAACATTCCACAACCATCTTATTTTCAAATTGACCATGAAATACTCTAATTAGGGTTAATATTTATTGATTGGATGCTTTTAAAAATTTTGAATGGGTTTAAAATCATCAATACTCATTATTTTCCAAAAAGGGCATTTTAGTCAAATAATTTTGGATTACTTGAATTCTATTGAAACAACTTCCGTTTTGACCCGTTTCAGTTCCTATAGACTCCAATCCTAATTATGGAGCTTTTCATCATATTTTGAAATTATTCGATAACTTTTCAATTGCCCAACAGAATTTTTGGATTGAATCTAGAAATCACTAAATGTCACCGAAATCATCCAGATTTCATTAAAAAGTATCATCTAAATCTCCAAAGCATATTTTGCGACTTTTAAAGCTCGTTCAAACTCATTCCGTAGCTTTTCGGAGTTTTCGAAAAAAATTTGTGAAATTTTCGGTCGAGTCCAAAACCATCTCTAGTATATCTGTGATCTCTGTTATAATCTCAATAATACATTTAAATGCTTAAATCACTCTAATACACCATAAATAGGGCATACTCTATAAAATGCATGTACAATATATTACACAGTACAATAGTCAAACTAAGTTATTACAATTAATATTGATTACCCTTTTGCTTTTGTTGGCTTGTTTTAATTTTAGTCTAGTAGACCCATTAAATTATATTATTATTTATCTTCAATTTTTTTAGCCTTTTGCCTTTAGGCTTGTTAGGATTTCTAAAATTCCTTTTTTAGAAACTGTTTGTCCTAGTAAAAATAACTTGGCTAATTTTAATGAACTTACTCATTTAATTAGCCCAATTTACTAAAAGCTCAATATTTAAAAAAAAAACAGTTTTTTCCACTTTTAGATAAAAGCTTTTGCCAATTCTTCTATAATCATCTTTTTCAAATCACATTTTCACAAAAAAATGAAACTTGTCTTATAAACTCAAAAATTCAAGAGTATTTACATTCAAAGTCCAATGCAATAACTCTAAATATCTCCATTTTATTTTTAAAGCCTTAGATAAAATGACAAACTTCTAGGCGTTTAACTAAATGTTTATTTCTAAAATTTTAGCATGTTTTTATTTTACAACCAAATTTTATTCTTTTTCAAAATTCCTCAAATATGTAAAGATCTTTTTGAACATAGATAACCACTTAGGTGGTAGAATGAGGTGCCTAACACTTTTCTTATTTTACAATTTGACTATTGAAATCAATTTTTTAGTTAGGACTCCTAGTTCTTTTTCTTTAGTGTTTCCTATATTTCCTTAAATTAGATAAGTAGTAAATACATTAAATAAATTCAATTTATGGTTATTGTCTTTGTTAAGGGTGTGTATTGCGTGTCAATGACATTCACTTTTCAAATTGATCTTATAAAACATATATATGTATACAATTTATCATGTATATCTTCTAACCTAGAAATATGATTAACCATTATACTAGTGATAGGTATAATCAACATACATCTATCAAGTATCATCTTTCTTAGGTACAAGTAGCTTATGATTTCCCACACATACCCTCTTCCTAATACTCATCCATTTACCTTTAAACCTCTTTTATCTCCTCAAGATTACTTCTAAATTTGAGTTTGTTAAGTATGGCAATCCTTAGTACTAATATTATTTAATTGTTTAATCCCTCTAATTAATGACAATTTGTTAGAAACCTTTATACAAGACATATCATTGAACTCCTTTAATAAACAAACAAGTACACTTAGAGAAGAGTTAATTTTGTTAGTATAATAATAAGCCTCTTTTGTTATATAATTACTAGCACCAACTTGCTAACATAATAAGCATTCCTAAACTCACTCTCCTTTACACAAAACTCTCTTGTCTCTTTATTTTTTTCACTTTCAGTTTTCTTTCCCTTACTCTTAAGCCCAATCTTAAAACTCACTTGTTTATTCTTTTCTTTGCTACATTTCTCACTTTAACCTTTTTTCTTTTGGTTGTATTCTCATTTTAACCCTCTCGTTTCATATTTAATTAGTATCCATATATTTATCAAGATTTAGAGGTACAAGAGTAATGACCTTTTTTTTCTTTATAAAAGTGTACATACGCTTAAAAATATTATAGATAGCTTTCCTATAATATTGTCACGATCTCCCCATCCAATATGACTAGCTCGTATAGGCACTACATCACTAAAAACTTTGTCCTTATATTTCCCAATGAAGAATAAAATAAACACTTATTTTCTTACCTTGATCTCTCTAAACTCATTAAGCTATTACAATTTGTACGAATTTTGATGTTTCAATATGGATAACTCAACTTTTTTCACAAATTATATACTACCTAAATTAGTACAACTCCTCCCATTAATAATGATGCTACACACCTTTTTTCATCATATATTATGTAGAAATTATTTTCTTTACAACTCTATATCATCTTCTTTTAGTAGAGCACTAAATGTTCTTCTTGTCACTAGTGTTTCTCCCTTTATTGGATACTATCATCATTAATGATGTCAAATGGCAATATAAACTTATTATCATTAAAATCACTTTTCGTTTCCTTTACACTATCATCTCTCATTATTGTAGGTCTCTTATTAAGGCAATATAAAGTTATAAGTAATATTAACAAATAACAAAAATAATCATTGTTATGATTTCTTAAAAATCAAAATTACTTTTTTCCTTATTTGAAGGCTCCTCCTTACACTATATAGCCTCAAGATAGCTTATAAATAAACTTATATCATTCTTCTCCTAATCTTACCTCTATAACAAGCTTATACTCGAGGTTTATCTAACTACTCTGTCTCTCTTTAGTTATATATCTCGCTTCATGTCCTTATGCACTATGCCTTCCGTCTCTATATGATGCTCAATTCAACTAATTAGATACATCCCTATTTAAACCATTAGAAATTGAGCCATTTTTGCTTCTCTATACTACGTCATAGTATCCTTATCACAATAATTTTTATTTTTTATGATACTCCTCAACACTCTTGACCTTTGACTTAACCCTTATAGCTTTTGATATAAATCCATATAATACTGATTTGATACAAATATCCTCCTCATGAGAGCTTTCAAGTTATCATATATCTTTATATGTCTCTTATAATCCTTGTTCTTATTTGGCACCAATTAATCCCACTAATCAATGATATAATCAGCGAATTCCACTACAATAAGTTTCACTTTCTTTTCTTTGGAATATTTTTTTGATCATATATGAGTTTTATTTCTTACTCCCTCTTATGCTTGGTACATTTTGTAAAGAAAATAAATTTGTATTCACTTAAACTTGAATGGAAGTGTATTCCTTTAATAAGACGATTTTAATAGCCTCTTATTATGATCCTTTAAATTCTTATTCTTTACTGTTTGGTTTCAATTTTAACACTAATCCAATAACACTTTTTAAAATAGACCGAAATTTATAATTTTGTAAATATGTTTCTCTCTTTCTTATTCCTTTATAAAGCATACTTAATCTCCAATTATGCTTTAGGATCAGTCCTTCCTTAGAAATAAGGAATTTTAATCTTAATACTCTCAAAATTTTTGTCTAGGGCTACTTGTCCTTTATATTCCCTTTCATCCCTTTCTTGGCCTCCATACATTCTCATGGGCTCTGTTGCCTACTATAATTAGTGTAAACATATCCCCATTTTTAGACATCAAAGTAGCCTCTACTTCACCCATCTTTTCATCATCATAATCATCAACATTTTGTTTAGAGGTCCGATTATACATAACATCCTCTATAGATTGGAAATTTGCGGCACGTGTCCCTTTTGTAGTTAAAAAATTTGTTCAAATTGTCTTTTCAAAACATCCTTATACTAATATAAATTACGCCCATATATTTGAGTGGAAAGGTTAGTAGATAAATAAAATCCTCATAAACACTTCCTCGTATGTTTAAGGTGTGATTCACTCGTGATCTTAATCTTAACTTTTATCAAGATGTAATTTCACTTTTTCAACCACTTTTGCTTCCCTCGCAAGTCCCTAAAAGAACTTACTTCAAACTTAATATAAATTGTAACTAGCCAAAATCCATAATAGAAATTTGTTCATAGAAAGAAACAAGGAAGTTTAGATGAAAAGAGAAAGATAGTTTAAACGTAAGAAATACAAGAATGAATAGAAACAAATACAAATTCAAACAAGAATTGAAATGAGTTTTCTTAAACCAAATTGGTTATTCACAATTAGTAACTATTTTAGTCTCAAGATATCATAATTTGTGGGTTTATCTAGAAAGATTTAGCAAATATTAGTTCACTAACAGTAAAAATTCATTAAGATACATCTTTTGCTACGTCTTCTTTTTCTTTTCTTTTTGTATTTTTTGTAACTATACATCACTAAGGTGAAGGCCAAAAGTTCAATTTGCACCTCAACATTTTACAAAAGGTCTACGTGAGCCCTTGCCATTTTCTATAATAATATTGTGCATCGTAACATTATTAAAATATTACATTACAACCTGAATAAGGAGTAAAGTGAGAGCAAAGTTAATGGTAGGGGCTTATTTAGACCTTTTGTGAAACATTAATGTGAAAATCACAACTTTAACAAATATTTAAAGAAATTATTTTAAAGATTACATCTAAATTGACGACCTACATACTAGAAAAGCCGTTAGAAGTCGGTTGATACGCAACAGAGAAAAGGGGAAAAAAACAAGTTTCACACTATCTATAGCCTCTCTTTTCCTCTCCCTGTAAGTCTTGATCCCCTATAAACCCTTATCTTCTTCCCAACTCCTCCATTTATAGTTGAAATCAATTTCTAATCGAACACAATCGTGGCAAATCAGGCAAGTTCTAAGAGCAAAAACTTCATGGTGATCCAACAATCTTTCTCAACCAGTTCAAGGTGAAAATGAAACGAGGGACGAAGGGTGCCAATTCCCCTACGAGCTCTCAAATGTATTAGTAATATCCATTGCCATATTCCCGTTCCTGTTATGGTTTCATGGGTTAGGTGTTACCTATGGAAGCATTTTGGACAATCTTGGATAAGCAATTACAGAAGAACCTCTAAACCTAGTCGATATTACGCACTCACGTGCATAAATGGAAAAGATAATGAAGCAAACATCAGACATTTTCTTGAAAGAAAACACTTGTTATCTACAAGTCTGCAAATAAAAGGGACCTGGAGTTGGTCCAAAGGTAAAGTTATACCACTGGAGCTCAATCAGCTAGGAAACCACACATCAACTTTACGTTTAAAGATGATACTTGTCAACCAATCCCAGCTTCACCTAGCATAAGGGAAAAGGAATTAACAGTTAATCTGTTTTGACAGCTCCTGTGTACTGTTAGGAAGTATAATTATTAAGTACATTCACGAGGAAGTTAAATACAATAATTGACCAACGGTCATAAGAATGACTGCACCAATCTGCTTGAATCCATTTAGAGAGATGCTACATGCAAGCTAAGATCTCTCGTTTTGTTTCAGGCGGACAAGGAAAGCAAATGGAGTGGTTAAAGAAATGAAAGGCTTCATACTTAACCTTCCATTCAAGCTCATTTTTGTTCTAAATTTACTACAGAACCCTACACTCGACCAACAAGAGAACTCTCGTGCTGCTTGTGGCCAATAAAAAGAAATTCAAATAGCTAGAATTATGGCAAAGAGGTATTTTTTAGAATTTGAATACGAGTCAGTGCACAGTCCTCGTTGGCAACCCATGAACAACACAATTTCAAATTTAACCATTTCTTCGCAGCATATACACAAAAATATGGGAGATAACCAACTTACAAGAAATACATTGTCTGCACAACTTCCCGCAAATAGTTTGCAAAGGAGCTAGCAAAGTCATAAGCCTTCTACATCCTTTGCTAATCCAGCACGGTTTTTTCTTTAAGAATCTTACTTTCTATTAACTTATTACGCAACTCATATGCCTCTTGTGTCATACCAGCATCTGCTATGCCTTTAACTAAAATAGAATAAATTTCCTCATCTGGCTTACACTGACTTGAAATCATTATTTCTAAAACTTGTACTGCAGCATTCACTTTCTTATCCTTACATAAGCCATGTATCACTATTCTGTACGCACTATTATTGATTCTTTGGCCTCTCTTCCCCATCTCACTAAGTATCTCCACAGCATCTTCAAATTGATTTCCCCAGCAACAACCCCAAACCAAAGATCGATGGGTGATACCATCCGGGGTGATTCCACTTCCTATCATTTCATGGTATAATGCCATTGCCTTAGCCGTATATCCTCTTCTAGATAATCCATCAATCACAATATTGTAGGTTATCAATCCAAGAGAGTAATGACTATCCCTTAAAAGGCCAAGTAATTGAAGAGCCTCATCCACCATTCCTTCTTTACATAAAGCACAGAGGAGAGTATTGTAAGTTACAATGTCAGGTGAACATTTCTCAGAAACCATATGATAAAAAAAATCAATGGCACGATCCACACGTCCACATCTGCACAACCCATTAATCAGAATGTTGTAAGTGATAACTGATGAAGGATGAGAACTTTCTTTCATGATTACAAGTATCTCATCAACCTTATCCCACAACCTGTGGTTACAAAGAGAATGGAGAAGAGTGTTATATGTGACAGTATTGGGCTCCAGTCCATGAGACAGAATGCTGTATATGATCAAAGCTGCATCCTCATACTTTCCTTGTTTAGAAAGGAAATTAATCAAAGAATTGTACGTAATATGATCAGGATAACAGCCCTCAATTGCCATATCGTCCAATACTTCCATTGTTTGCACAGTTCCACAATGCTTGCATACTAGCTCAATGAGAATTGTATATGTTATAAGATATGGAGGGCATCCATTCCTTAATTGCTCCTTCCAAAATCTAATAGCTTCGTCAAAGTGTCCAGCTTCAAACATGGAACGAATTATAGTATTATAAGTGATCACATCTGGAGGGCAACCACTCAAGCTCATGTCCTGTAAGAGATCAACAGCAGACGCCAAATCTGCTCTCCTACAAAAACCACTAACCATCATATTGTATGTAATAACATCTGGAACCCCACCAGACATGACCATAACTTTAAGAACCTTGAAAGCCTTATCCAATTGATCAACTTTGATGAGGCCCCTAATTAAGTTTGTGCAACAAGCAAAGTCAGGAATTTGATTTCTCCGTGCCATCACGTCTATCAACTTTGAGGCATGCATTAACTTTCCACGAGTGCATAAGTTTTGAAGAATCCGGTTGTTTGTTTCCTGATCATTTTCAACTAGGGGCCCGTCAGGGAACAATGCAAAAGGTGTAGTATTATTTGTATTCGTTTTGTATTTTTTTCCAGTGGTCAGTTTATGTCTACCCGAGCTCCACTCGTCTCGGCGCCTTTCATCAGTTGAATCAATGCAAAAGGTGCTATACAGTGCTCTGCATTGTAAAGAGAAAAAAGTTGTCCTAGGTTTAAGATCTCCTTTCCACTTTAAACATATCTGATTCCTGCAGTTTCCCTTCATTGAGCAACTGATTGAATAAGTGGATGCCTTTAACAACAAGCATTGATAAACACTGGAACTGCATCCTGCTTGTTTGGAACACCAACATAAGCTATGGAATTGAGGAACCTCGATTGCAGAATTTTGCGGTGACATTGAAAATCCCATCTGGTTTAAACCACTACAAAAGTTTGAAGTCTACGGTCCCACAAGAAATTACAAAACAATGACCAACAACTAGTGACTTCCCGTCATTTCCCAATCAAATTGATGCAGAGATGTGTTATAGCAAAACCAACATGAGTCAGTTTTGTTCATCCTATAATAGATACTTTTCTCCAGCGACTACAAATTCTCTCCTATTAAATAATGGTTCCAACTGTAAAAAAAAGGAACTAAAATGAGAAAATATGTAAAGAGGGAAGCAAGTTAGAAACGTAAACTAAAGTTAACATCAAGCAATAATCAGGCAGTGACAATATACAACAACAACACCCAGTAAACATCCCGCCAACACGCAAGGTCTAAAGAAGTCCAGTAATAAGCAACCTTACTTCTAACCAATAGAAAGATTTCTAAATACAGTGACAATATAGAGATAGGAAATATCAGGGGAATCAGAATTAGGGTAAAATTAAAAGCTATTTCAATCCTGCAACGAAAAAATTTTCACAAAATTAACATTTCTAACTCACCTTAGAACAGCATAAACTTTTTCAAAATACATGTAAGATGAATATTTCCAAACTATGAATTATCAGATCCGGAGCAAATTCACCATATTATCCTCCCACAAACAAGAATAAACCAGAAACCTTCAAATGTCACTCAATTTAGAGTCAAAATTTTCATTCATCGATTGAAGAGAAAAAAAAAGTTTAAAAAAAACAACATAACCAAAAGGAAGACAAACTGCCTAAATATAAGAACCACATACCATAAAGAGAGTCGACACAGAAAAGAGCAGAACCTATGACAAGAAAAAGAGGAGGAGATATAAGCGGCTGAGATGCAGAAAAACCAAAAATTAGAACCCTTTTGATAATATAACAGAAAACAAAGCAGAGCTCAAAATTTCGATTCTGAAGTACGTGTTCATAAAGTGTACCATAGCCTACATCCATCCACGAGAGCAAAACCGAAAATGCATGGCCTTCAAGGAAAATTGAAGATGCATTACCAAAAAATACTGTAAAGGGATCCTTGGGAGTTGTTTGTTTAGAAGCCTCCCGTAAGCTGCAAGCCTGCAACAGTTCAAGAGAAGGGAGAGGGGGTTTTGCTTTGGTGATATTAGGGTTTAAGGTCTTACAAATTTGTTATTATTGTCTTTGTTTTGAAAAGATAAAAGTTTTCGATAAATCTATCAAAATTTTATAGGAAACTCTTGCACTTTGTCTAAAAGTTAAAAAATAACTTTGTATATGCTTTTTTTTTTTTAATCTTGGCACTAAGATATGAGTATTTTATCAATATTTCAAAAACGGAAATAGACATCTAATTGATCAAAAGAATGTTTTAAAGTTTAAAGGTTCTAAAACTGATGTAAAATCAGAATAAGATAAATAATATGTAAAAATTATAAGAATAAATAAAAATAAAAATATTTTATTAAAATTAAAAATATACCAATATTTATTATTATATAAAAATAGTATATAATAAATAATAAGTAAAAATTATAAGAATAAATAAAAATAAATATTTTATTGAAATTAAAAAATACCAATATCTATTATTATATAATGAACTAATAATAAATCTAATCTAATAATTTAAACTAAATTTGAATTAACATAAAACTTAAAATAATAATAAAATTTAAAATTGTATTTTTAAAAGAAATTGTGTCTCGATATCGTTAAAAATTTCAAATTCTCCAGTGTTATCTAAAGATTCATAAATTACGCTTTCATCTAAAATATTTGCATCAATTCTTCTACTACATTCAAACAAATTACAAATTAGTAATATATGAAATTATTATTAATTGTAAATTTGTAATACAATATATTTTTAAGTTAAATATGATTATAATAAAATATGAACTGACCATCAATAAATGTTCTTAATTCATTCGTTACAGTAAATGCATTTTTTGGCATAAATCATTTTTTCAAGTCCATTATAATCAAGATCAAACCATGGTTTTTTTTTTTTATCCAAAGATCATTATGGTCAATAGAGAAATTATAAAGTTAATAATAAAAAATTAAATTAATGAAAAATAAAAACAAGCTATAAAATAATTATTCTTCGTGCTCACATTTAAGCAACATAAACAAGGCCGTTAAGTCTTTGATGTTCGAAACAATCTCGTTTCTTTATATGAATATATTCAAAAATTCTTCAATTACGTTTACAACCTGATGTAAAAAAACTATTGAAATAAGTAATCTAATAACGAGTTTTTTCAATATTAGAGCATTTTTATTGAATAATCTTCACCACTCATCTATATTTTTAATTAATATGTATGAGAAATAAAAACATATATATTATCAATAAGTAAAGAATGAATTAAAAGTATAAAAGCTTACTAAGCTGCATTTTTTTTAATCATAAGTTCTCTCTTTGTTAATGATTTAGCAAAACTCTCAAAACCTTCAATATACAATTTAATTTCATTTACACTTGTGATTGCTTTTTAATTGAGAAAATATGTGTTGGATCCCGTTTTCGGAACTCAACTACTTAAACCGAAACCCTCAAACTTAAACAGGATTCTCTATAGGTCGAGAAATTGTCCAAAACAAAGTATTTA
>JANZLC010000003.1:22745211-22777830 GCA_026413385.1 Erythroxylum gracilipes
GAGAGTGTACTCGAGGAGAAAGAAAGAGGGTTGGGGGGGGGGGGGGGTTAGTTGGTATGAGTGAGCTGGCATAACAGAATGGTGAGAGGGGGTGATAGTGCTGGTTTTTGTGCGGGAGAAGGGAGAGAAGGGTAAGGAGAAGTAAGGTAACATTTTGGGCAGAGAGAATCGATATTCTCCTTGAGGAGCATTCCTTGTTCTGGTTTAGAAAGAGGTATGGGGATCATCTTTGTAATAGTAGTGCTAGGCACTGATTATACTAAATAATATACTGCTTTCTAGTTGATTAAGCTAGAGAATCTTATCATTGGTCCGACCTGCTAGATTCGTCTGGAAGAATGGAAAACCGATTGTCATTCATGCCACCTAAGATGTCCGACAGAGTAGATGTTTTGGAATCTCGTATGGCGAGTTTGGAGGCTAGAATGGAAGACATTCAATCTTCCATGCGATTGGCGATGGGGGAAATGCAACGAGCACCGCTGCTGGAGATGAATAAGATTATGGGGAAGAGACCCGAGGAGGGACAGGGGAGTGATACGGTGAGGAATGGGCAAACGCCGTCTGGTGAAAGGATTAATCAACATCCGCAACAGTTCAGACAACCTGGGGAGACATCTGCAGATATGGAGGAGTATAGAATGTCGGTGCGAAAGGTGGAGTTACCCATGTCTGTGGGATGGATCACTAGGGCAGAAGTGTATTTCGAGGTCCATAATATTTCGGATGAAGTAAGGATCAAACTCGCCCTTTTAAGCATGGAGGGCTCAACCATCCATTGGTTCAATCTGTTGAGGGAGACGGAGACAGATTTGAGTTGGGAGACTTTTACGAAGGCACTTATCGATCGTTATGGAGGAAGGAGGTTTGAGAACCCTTACGAAGAGCTGTCCGACCTACGACAAATTGATACTGTGGATGAATAGATTGAAGCTTTTGAGTTCATCTCGTCTTAAGTTGGTCGACTTCCAGAAGAACAATTCATGGGATATTTTATGAGTGGGTTGAGATCAGATATTAGGAGAAGGGTACGCACCTTCAATCCTAGGAATCGGTATCAACTGATGAAAGTGGCTAGGGTAGTGGAAGAGGAAGTGTGCGGTGAGGAAGGCTGGGGGTTGCGACAGCGTCCCTGGGGTCAACGTCGGGAAGGCAGTTATAAGAACCAGACCCATTTTCGAGTCAACCCGAGTTGACTGGACACGGGTCACTCCAGCTCGATGGGTCGAACACAGGTGGGGGGCGGATATGGAGCGGATCGAACCCGTGACATGCCTGGGTATGAAGTGTCATACCCAGGCGCCGAATGAGACATCCCCGACGGTGCCGATGAGGAGAACCGACACGGATATTAGACCACCGGCTGAAAAAAATTGAGGGTTGCACCATATCTCCTATCAGGAGCTTATGGACCGTAAGGCGAAGGGGCTTTGTTTTCAATGTGGGGACCGATTTCATCCATTACACCAGTGCGCCGCGAGACAACTCTGACTGCTGGTTTTGGACGAAAATGAAACACTAAATGAAGAAGGAGAAATAATTGCAGTAGAGGTGGAGGAAGAAGAAGAAGTTGACGATGTGGCGTTAGAGTGTCGTATTATGGGGGTCTTCAGAGTGCACAATGCCCCGATGTCTGAAACCAAGACCATGAGGTTGGAAGGAAAAATTTTCGGGGTTCCTATCGTGGTATTAGTGGATAGTGGAGCTAGCCACAATTTCATCTCCCCCGAATTGGCTACTGGTTTAGGTTTGACTACAGTGCTTACCAGAACTTTGGGAATCAGGTTGGGTGATGGTCACAAGGCGATGACAAAAGGTAGGTGTATAGGGATTCCTATTCAGCTTGGGGAACTGGACTTGAAGGTGGAGGCGTATATGCTGGATTTGGGGGGAATGGATGTCATTTTGGAGGTTGCTTGGTTGCAGACTTTGGGGAAAGTCATAGTAGATTGGAAGGACATGACAATGCAATTTCAATATGAGGGTCAAGTTGTCGAGTTATGTGGCAGGGCTGACAGTAAGACAATACAGAAAAGAGGGGAGGGGTGACAAGGGTCTAGCACCTTTGCATAGGTTTCTGGCAAGTTTACAGACGGGGGTTCCATTGGTGGAATTAGGGGGAAACAAGGAAGGACTTCAGCTGCAAATGGGCAGTAGAGAACAACAGGAGCTGAATCAAATTCTGCGTAAATTTCCAAAAGTATTCCGAGAGATTCAAGGATTACCCCCCCAAAGGAATCATTCACTCTATAGTCTTACAACCAGGACAAGGTCCAATCAGTGTGCGGCCTTATAGGTATCCTCATCATCACAAAGATGAGATTGAGAAGTAGACTCGGCAGATGCTATATCTAGGAATTATTCGACCTAGCTCAAGTACTTATTCTAGTCTCGTAATTTTGGTTAAAAAGAAGGATGCGTCTTGGCGGATGTGCGTGGACTATAGGGCCTTAAACAAGGTCACAGTACCAGACAAATACCCAATTCCGGTAGTGGTTGAGCTGTTGGATGAATTCCATGGAGCTTATTTTTTCTCTAAGCTAGATATTAAATCGGGGTATCATCAAATTAGAGTCATGGAGGACGATATTCACAAAACTGCTTTTCGAACACATGATGGTTACTATGAGTTTGTTGTAATGCTGTTCGGACTGACCAATGCACCGGCCACTTTCCAATCAGCAATGAATGACATTTTCAGACCCTTCCTTCAAAGGTTTGTTCTGGTTTTTTTTTGACGATATTCTGGTGTATAGTGTTGACTGGGGAACGCATTTGTTACATCTATCCAAGGTGTTGGAGGTGTTAAAACAGAATCAGTTTGTGGTAAATCAGGCCAAGTGCACGTTTGGGAGGCAATCGGTTGACTATTTAGGTCATGTTATTTCAGGCGAGGGTGTAGCAGTTGACCCCGCAAAAATTCAGTGTGTAGTAAGGTGGTCCGATCCTCGAAATGTTAAAGGAGTGAGGGGTTTTTTGGGATTGACGGGATATTATTGTAAGTTCATCATGAACTATGGTAAAATCACTAAACCACTCACGAATTTGACAAAGAAAGAAGGGTTTCATTGGAATGCAAGGGCTTTAGAGTCCTTTGAGGCTTTAAAGAAGATATTGACTACATCGCCGATATTAGCTCTTCCTAATTTTGCACAACCTTTTGAGATTGAATGTGATGCGTAGGGAAAAGGAGTGGGTGTAGTGTTAATGCAAAATCGGAGGACCGTAGCTTATTTTAGTAAGGTACTTTCGGAGGGGAATCTCTCCAAGTCGGCGTATGAGAAGGAATTAATGGCTTTGGTGCTAGCTGTGCACCATTGGCGCCATTATTTATTAGGAAGATCCTTTGTGGTGTTTTCAGATCAAAAATGTCTTCGACACTTGTTACAACAGAGGGTGACTACCACGGATCAGCAATGTTGGACGGCTAAGCTTTTAGGCTATCATTTTGAGGTGGTTTATAAACCCGGACCTGACAATAAGGCAGCTGATGCATTATCGAGGATGTATGATGAAGGAGAGCTGAAAACTATTATTTCTTATCCTCAATGGATGGAGGGCCGAAATCTACAGCAGGAGGTGCAACAAGACTCTACCCTATGTGGAATTATTAAGGATCTGCAGCAAGATCCTCATGCTAGACCGGGGTTTACATGGCATCAAGGAGTTTTAATGCATAAGGGGAGCGTGGTGATTTCAGCTTCTTCGGTGTACATTCCAATTCTTTTAAAGGAGTTCCATTCGTCTCCGATGGGGGGACATTCAGGTTTTCTATGAACTTATAGAAGAATAGCAAGCAACTTGTATTGGATCGGCATGAAAAAGTGTGTTCAGGAATTTGTGAAAGCTTGTGATACTTGTCAGCGGCAGAAATATGCTGCTACATCTCCTGCAGGTTTGCTCCAACCTTTGCCCATTTCGAATCAGGTGTGGGAAGATATTGCTATGGATTTTATTACCGGACTTCCTAAATCTAATGGGTGTGAAGTTGTGCTGGTGGTGGTGGACAGATTGTCAAAATATGGTCACTTCATTCTACTTAAACACCCATATACTACAAAAACTGTTGCTGAGGTGTTCATTAAAGAAGTGGTTCGGTTACATGGAATCCCTCAATCCATCATCAGTGACCGAGATCCTCTGTTTGTTAGCATGTTTTGGAGAGAATTATTTCGTTTGCAGGGTACAAGGCTGAAGATGAGCTCTGCTTACCATCCAGAAACTGATGGACACACGGAAGTCTTAAACCGATGTTCGGAGACTTACTTGAGGTGTTTCGCTTCCGAGCAGCCTAGAACTTGGTCTTTTTGGATCACATGGGCAGAATTGTGGTACAATACCACTTTTCATATATCTACAGGGTCAACCCCTTTTGAGGTGGTTTATGGTCGGAAACCCCCTCCTTTGGTGCGATACTCACAAGGGGAAACAAAAGTAGAAGCTGTAGCTAGAGAATTATCTGAGAGGGATGAAGCATTGAATCAACTTAAGTACAATCTGATTCGGGCACAACAACAAATGAAGAAACAAGCTGACAAGAAAAGGTCTCCACAAACTTTTCAGGTGGGAGAATGGGTGTTCCTCAAGCTTCGCCCCCATAAGCAAGTGTCGGTAATTAAGCGAATTAACCAGAAGTTATCAGCCAGATTCTTTGGCCCATTTTAGATTGTGGAGAAGTATGAGGCTGTCACCTACAAGCTCCAATTGCTCCCATATTCCCGGATTCATCCGGTATTTCATGTATCCCAGCTCAAGAAGGCAGTGGGCAACTATTCAGTGGAATCTACTCTACCTGAAGGACTGGAGGTGGAATTGGAAGATATAGTTGAACTAGAAACGGTGTTAGCTAGCAGAGAACTTACTAAGGCAGGAACTTCAATCTGTCAATGGCTGATCCAATGGAAAGGCAAACCTATGGAGAATGCTACATGGGAAGATGAACTGGTTCTTCGTAGCCAATTTCCTCAGCTCAACCTTGAGGACAAGGTTGTTCTTCCAGAGGGGAGCAGTGTTAGGACTGATAAGGGAAGGGAAAAAAAGGGGAATAAACCTAGTGTGTGGAGAGTGTACTCGAGGAGAAAGAAAGAGGGTAGAGGGGGGGAGTTAGTTAGTATGAATGAGTTGGCGTAACAGAATGGTGAGAGGGGATGAGAGTGCTGGTTTTTGTGCGGGAGAAGGGGAGAGAAGGGTAAGGAGAAGTAAGGTAACATTTTGGGCAGAGAGAATCGATATTCTCCCTGAGGAGCATTCCTTGCTCTGGTTTAGAAAGAGGTCTGGGGATAATCTTTGTAATAGCAGTGCTAGGCACTGATTATACTAAATAATATACTGCTCTCTAGTTGATTAAGCTAGAGAATCTTATCAATATTTCAATATGTTGCTATATTCCTGACTTACATGTTTGAAATATGCAGGTGTCAGAGTTCTCACCATCTACTTCCAGTGCCATGGGCCTTCCAAGGGAATTTCATGAGCAATGTCGGAGGTCATTAGAGCTAGACTATTTGAAGGTTCTTTTGGTTCTCTTTCAATTTTTAGTATGGTCCATTTCCTAGAGCTGATGGTTGCATTTACAGTATTTTGTTGTACATGAAAATGTTTTATCCTTTTGTGTTTCCTTCCCTTACGTTTTTCATTGTTGGTAGACATTCTACTGCTGGGCCAGAGATGCTGCTGTAAGTGTAACAAATAAAATTACTCAATCTGATGTTGAGGTACCAGAGGTTAAGGTTTGTACTGCTGCTCTACGTCTCATGCTTCAAATCCTAAACTGGGATTTCCGTTACAAAACAAGTGGCAAACGAAATGGTATAGATGTCTTTGCACGTGGAGTTAGGGCTGACAGTTCATCTAGAAGGTCGGAGTGTACCTTAGTACAGGTACTGTATTTAATTTCTTGAATATTTTCTATTTTTCTCAAGGTTCTGTAGTATAAAAGTAAAAACGGTGCAATCTTTAACTCTTTTCTGTTGTCTGAATCTTGAGAGTGGCTATTCTGTGCAGAGGGGCCTGAAATTAAGACATTTGTCTCCTTGGTATTACTTATCTAGGAATGTTATTTGGACAACCTTTGATTAGATTATTCAGTGAATTTGGATACTAAGTTTTGGAGTGCAAAATTTTCTACTTGTGATAATAGTATTTGATCTAGCATCAAGTCTCGGGTTTAAGTCATGGTGTCCTTTATGTTTAGTTATGTGATTTGTTGTGATTGTTCCACATTATTTGTGAATGAGCATTTTAGACTGAAGTATTTAGTCATTTATGGGCTTTACTCAATAGCTGAAGTTTCTGTTAAATGGTTTCTTGGCATTACTGATTAATAGTCATCAGCTTCTGCTTTCGGTCTTCTCATAATTTCACCTTTTCTTTGAGGATTTTGAGAAGATCCCAGCATTAGCTTATCTCAACCATATATCTTTCTTCTATTAATTGTTGGAAACAAGGGATTACTGCAGTTCAAAATTGACTTTATCATTTGAGTAATTCAAGTAATTCATGTATATGTTGCTTGTAGCCTGGTCCTGGTTGGCATGATGTCTTGATTGCAAGCGGTCATGTTAGTTGGCTCTTGGGCTTGTACTCAGCAGTGAGAGAAAAGTTTTCGCATGGAACATATTGGCTTGATTGTCCAATTGCAGTCTCTGCCCGGAAGCTTATTGTACAGTTTTGCTCCTTGACAGGAGCCATATTTGGTAAGTGATACCAATTGCTGGGCATCTCTTCAAAATTTTTCACATCGTAATTTATCACTTTGTGATTATTTGCATATGCACTTAGAATCATGAGTTTGCACTGAAGTCCTTTATTGGTGAAAGCTAGTTCATCTAAATTTGACCAGAACCTTTCCTATTGATGCTGACATAAAACTTTTGAGCTAGTGGCAAGTGCAATTGCAATTATTTGTTAAAAAATTCCTCCTATATGGTAGTTCCAATGATGTACATTAACTGTAGGACTTCTTATGCCTTTTGGTGGTTTGGCAAAAAATTTTCTATCCAATCAGTTTTTTCCCGTTGTTTGTATATAATGGTTGAGTATATGCTTGCATGCTGTGTACTTTTTATATTAAAAGGATGATGCATGCCTTGTACTTTTATATTAAAAGGGTGATGCATCCTTTAACATAACCTGTAAATGGAAGAGTTACTTCATATTCTTGATGTTTCTGATAAAACTATATGTAGAGTTGAGAATGTTGTAACTAGAATGTCATGAAATATATTAGGTTAAACTCATTTGCGTATTTATTTGCAATAGTGCTTTATTACATAATAGTTATCAGTTTTCAATTAGTGTCTCTATATACATAATAAAAATCTCTTAACATTCTTCCTCAAGTTGGAGAGAATATTTCTAGATTCCCTTGATTTATTAAAAGTTTAATTAATTATAGGCACATTAATGTGATAATATTATTTTGTAATCAAGATATTTAATCATATACCTTTCTTCCCTAGAAATAGGGACTTCATGTACTATGTAATACAGACACTTCTAATACGAATGATTTGACCCATGTTATTTTTGTATTTGTAGATGTAGGGTATCCAAACCACGTAAATCCTCTGTTCATCTTTCTTTCCTACCCTCTTTCTTTTATTTTCATAATTTAGCTTGATATCAGGGCAAGCTGAAATAGGATCTTCAAGAATAAATGGAAGAAACATCTTGACTAAATGAAAAAATAATTGGACAAAACAAAAATTGTTAATAGTACGGTGTGGTACTGTTCACTATGATACTGTATTATTGTTCACCTATGACCAGTGGCTCACAGCAGTATTCTCTAGGTTTTTCTATCTAATTTATATTGGCTATGACACCGTGTATGATAGAGAGGTTACACCTAGAATGGATACATATAGGTTTCAGCCATTTATTTATTTGTCGTAGTGCTCTAATACACAATTTACCCGCAATTATGGTGTATCAAATAGACATAATAAGAATCTTTTGAACAGTACATGGAAGTGATTGTTCCGATTAGATTGAACAATAACAGTTAGTTCTGAATGATGATTGAGTGAAAATCACGATTGCAAACTTGTTCATAGATTGATAATGTCTTTTAGATCTCATTTATCTCCCATAGACCAAAAATCGTCACACAATCAGAAGGAAAGGAAGACAAGAATAAATGGGAATCAGTCATTGATTGCTGGATTATCGCAAGGAATAAAAAGTTGTACCCTTATCATGTAAATTGTCCTTATTTCGTTTTCCAAGTAATATGTTTCATTCCATAATCTAGATAACAGGGAGATGCAAGTGCATCATTGGATACAACTACTTTCTGGGATAATACAGTGGATTGATCCTCCAGATGTCATCTCTCAAGCAATAGAATGCGGAAAAAGTCAAAGGTTGTTCTTGTTTATTCCCTTTTTGCATTTTATCTGTTCTGTTTCTTATGTAGCTCTTATTCTTATTTTCAGTGAGATGATAGACGGCTGCCGTGCATTATTATCTTTTGCAACTGTCACAACCCCCTCTGTCTTTGATCAACTTGCAAAAGCTATAAGGTCAGCATTAACATCTTCAGTTCAATTATGTTGCCTCAGATTTCTAGTATTCCATTTTCTGATTTAATAAGGATGTCTTACATCTGTGATTTTTGACTATGTGAATGTTTTATCTTCATCTTCAGGCCCTTTGGCACTCTTATTTTGTTGTCCTCCTTGATGTGTGAAGTTGTTAAACTTCTAATGAATAATACCGCCGAAGAGGAACCGTGGAGCTGGGAGGCACGTGATATTTTATTAGACACATGGACCACCCTACTTGTGGTAAAACATTTAACTAAATGATCTCTCACTTGTATCCCTTTTGACCTCTTGTTTTGTAGTGCAAACTTTACCTATTTAAATTATTGAACGCTCAGTTTATATCTTTGCTTCTGTTTGAGTAGATAGATATGTAGGTGTTATGGCCGAAACTTCCATGAATGATTTCTGTTTGAGCTAAGTGTCTTGGGTTACCTATTTTTCATGTACTGATCTGGCTTTGCTATAGACTGAAGTTCTTTAACTTCTTCAGCCCATTGATAATACTGAAGGGAATGCATTGCTTCCTCTTGAAGGGGTAAATGCTGCGGCCAATCTCTTTTCTTTGATTGTAGAGTGTGAATTAAGAGGTAAACATGCCTTATAATTTGATTTTTCAGCTAGAACTTTGGTTATGTTAGCAATATTTAATTATTTCAACATAAGGAAGTTTATAAATATTTCTGTAGTGGCTTCTGCATTAGCAATGAATGATGATGATGACTCTGACTGCCTTCAGGCTTCTATTTCTGGTATGGAAACGGTTTCTTCATGTAACCTTCATTAAGTTCCTAAATGGCTGATTTCGGTGGATATCCTAGTTATTTTGGTTTGTTTTGCATCTTTGGGTTAAGGTGACTTAACATCTTTGTGGCACTTCTTGCAGCTATGGACGAACGGCTAAGTTCTTATGCTCTTATTGGAAGAGCAGCAGTTGATGTCACAATTCCTTTACTGACAAGGCTATTTTCTGAGCGCTTGGCACGACTTCATCAGGTACTTGTAATTAGAAAATGTTACTATTTCCTTTGTTGGAGCAGATATTTCTGTCTCTGTCTCATGTATATATTTGTGCATGTATGTGTATTTCACGGAAACTTTTATTCGCCTAATGTATCCTGTAGGCCCTCTGGAAAAAGTTTTTGAAACTTAAAACTTTCTATGTTGTTTTCATTTCATCACCAATTAGATAGAAGAGTTCATGTGTTGGATTTGGTCTTTTAAGCCCAACAACCTTACTCATTAGTGTAGCTCCTCTGGCCCATTAGCAAACTAATTTAGTTAATTACTGGTTGGTCAATCATGAATTAGAATGAGTGTTGGGGGTGCTTTTGACAAGTTCTATAGACAGTTTGATCTCTAACTAAATCATTGCACACTAGTTTTCTTTTTTGTTAAACAGACATATACTTTTGCAAGTCTGGCAGGAACCCCCATTGCTAATGAGGACTATGGTAAACCATCCTAAAGCAAACGGAAAATAATTAGGGAAATTGATTAATTAGAACTTCATTCACTTCTGAGTAATTGCTTTAGCAAAGCTTCTACATCATGTCCATCCTTTTTGATTGAAGCCCAAATATATCATCTACATTAGCTTGCATATTTTTTACTGTACCTTAAGGTTATTGCCTTCTGCTTCTCAGACTTTTCACATCCTCAATTTATTCAAGAAAGATTATGGAGACAAGAATCATCAATTTTGGTGAAATAGAAATTATATTTTAATCCAAGTTACTTCAAGAATTTGTGGAGTCTTAGTCTGCCATGTATATTGATCTGAACATGAAATGCTTCCTACTGGGAATTAGCCACAAATCAATTTCTGAAATTGGTCCATCTCTCATATCATTTGATTTCTTTGTAGGGCAGGGACATTATTGAATTAATTCCAACTTTGGAGGAAATCTATTCATTGTTGTTAATAGCAGGGCATGTGCTTGCTGATGAAGGGGAAGGAGAAACGCCCTTGGTATATGACCATACCTTATGCTCAGCATCAATTGTGCTTAAACATTAATATTTTGAAAATTTTTCAGCTACCTATCAAAATGTTATATGCCACTGCTTATGCACTCTACAATTAAATTCCATTTGTGATGCCTTATTTTTCTAGTTGATTGCTATCAATATATGAGGTATTCTGTCTATTCAAACTGCAGTCTATCTTACTACTATTGTTCATGCTTCAGTTAAATGTGGTTGGTTTTCCTTATTTAATAGTACAAGACTATCCCTCTTAACCATTGAAATGTCAGAACATGATTGTCGAATTTATAAATTTAGCATCTAAAAACTATGAAAAGTATTTGCATGGATTCAAAGAAGGAGATCTGGAGATTTGCAAGAGAAAATTCCATTACTTTCTTTTATACAAGTTTCTCTGTTTCTTGCATAATAATTTTGATTTTTAGCTGCTATGCTAGAATTTCTATGGCACTGCCAATTGTTTTTAGTTTAATTTGTTAATCTTTCACTTCGTTATGGGATAACCAGGTTCCACTTACAATACAAACTCAATTTGTGGAAGCTGTGGAAGCTGTAAAACATCCTGTTGTTATTCTCTCTGCGTAAGTTTCTGACTTTCCATTTCGTATGAGTGTGAAATTGAGGAAAATCATCATATTCTTTAAAAAATATTTTGGTAGTTATACAATGACTGTTTGCAAGATGGGAAACAAAGGAGAATGTCTCCATCTTAAGGTGAATTTTGATATGGAAGTGTTAACCCCTTTTGTAATTTATTTATACGAGCAATTTAGACTTATAATAAGAGATATAAGGCTATATTAGTTGCTTATAGAGAAGGATTTACTACCATAATTTGGTCAATAGCATTCAGTTTGCTGTCATAGAAATGCTTGAAGACATATAAGTGCAGGCACAGAAAATGGTGACTAATTGTTTAAGTTCTTATGGCTTCTTATATAAGCAACCATTTATTCTTTAGCTTAAGCTGGTTACTTCTAACTTAATAGATGATGCAAAGTAGAAGGGAAAATGATTTTTTTCTTCTTAGAAATGATTTAGAATTAAATAGTTATATATACACCTTAGTGTAGGAAGAAGAATAGGAAACAATCTCTGAGTATATGAATCAATCTCCTAGGATTCAACACACTCCTTTCTAAGAAAGGAAAATGTCTCATAGGATTCCACACTCCCGTAGGAAAGGAAACACAGTCTCCTAGGATTCCACACTCTCCTAGGAAACGAGAACAATCTTTTAGGATCCTATAATCTTTGGGATATCAAGAAATTGACTTTCCTAAAAAGGTATACAACTAATATACAACTCGACACTCCCCCTTAAGCTGAGGAATATATTTCTTCCATTCCCATCTTGGAAATAATATCATGAACACTTGAACTATTCAATCCCTTTGTTAGAACATTTACTAGTTGGCTTCCTGATGGAATATATGACCCGTAAGCAGACCCTTCCTCCAATCTTTCCTTGACCAAACGTCTGCCAATCTCAATTGTTTGTCTTATCATGTTGAATAGGGTTATGTGCAATATTGATGGCTGATTTGTTGTCACAATAGAGCTTCATAGGACCTTCCCACTTAACTTTCAAGTTATCTAGAATAATCTTTAACCATAACAGCTTGCACAAGCCTCGAGTAATTACTCTAAACTCTGATTCTATTGATGATATAGCCACAATATTTTGTTTCTTGCTCCTCCAAGTCCCCAAATTGCCTCCAAGGGAAGTATGGTAACTTGTGGTTGATCTTCAGTCCACTAAAGATCTTACATTGTTCGCATCGGTATAGGCTTCTAGGGTGAGATGATTATTCCTCTTAAATATAATTCCTTTCCCTAGTTTGACTTTTAAGTAAGGCAACACCCTATATGCAAATCGTAGATATGAGTCTCTGGGATAATGCATGAATTGATTAACTATGCTTACTAAGTATGCTATATTAGGCTGAGTATAAGCAAGGTATATGAGCCTTCTTACTAGCCTCTGGTCCATCTTTTATCAACAACTGATTCTTCTTTCGATTCTCCAAGCTTATGATTTGGTTCCATTGGGGAAGAGACCGGTTTGCACCCAATCTTTCATGTCCTCTTCAAGAGATCAATCACATATTTTTGTTGAGATATGAAAATTCCTTGCGATCAATATGCCACCTCGATATCAACGAAGTACTTCAATTTTCCAAGCTCGTTTATCTCAAATTCCTTGATCAGTCGTTGCTTTAATTCCTATTTTTCTTTTCATCATTTCCTGTTACAATAATATCATCAACATACATTAAAGTGTTGCCATTTCTTTATAGATGTGTACTTGATGAAAAGAGTGTGATCACCTTGGCTTGATTTATATCTCGACCCTTTCATAACTTTAGCAGATCTACTGAACCATACTTTGGGAGATTGTTCAACCCATATAAGGCTTTTTTCAACCAACAAACTTTATTACCTATGTCAACCTACAAACCTTATTACATGTTTTCTTCAAATTCTGGTGGAATGTTCATATAGATTTCTCATCTAGATCTCTATGAAGGGAGGTATTTTTCACATCATGTTGCAGAAGTTGTCAATCAAATTGAGCTACTAAGGATAAAAAAAATCCTCATAGTATTCATTTTTTTCAATAGAAAAAATGTTTCCTAGTAATCAACTGCATAAGTTTGAGTGTTCCTTTTACCAACTAATCGTGCTTTATATCTCTCTATTGATTCATCAACCTTACATTTTAGTGTGAAGATCCATTTACAATCACTATGTTCTTCCCTTTGGTTTATCAGCAATTTCCCATGTCCTACTCTTCTCTAACACATCCATTTTCTATCTCATAGCATTCCTCTAGTCCCTTTTTGACAATGCCTCACAAACAAAAATGGTATTTAGACACATTGAATTTTTTGTAGGTTGGTGACAAGTATTTAAGTGATGTATAATGGGACAATGGGTATAGTGGTCCCTTGGTGCACTCTCTAGTACCTTTCCTAACATCAATAGAAAAGTGAAACCATCAATGATTTTTTCAACTGATTGTGTATGTAAAGGAGGATCAGTTCTTACCATGAACTCATTTCTAGAGTTTGCACTAAATTCTTGGGCTTGTTTCAAGTTTAGAATAGTTTCTTTTCTGAAATACATTTGTAAATATCTTGAAAAGTCTCAAGAAACATAGATGGAAACAAGAGATATTTCCATATTTCTAGGCAGACATAGGACTCGAGGTTGACGATAAGTTTGGGATGGACACAAGAAGGTCAAATGGGACAAAAGACTAAAAAAAAACTATTTTCCATCATTGATGTCACCCCTTGAAGATACGACTTGGTAAAATATTATTTGTTTTTAGTGAAAGTGATATTAGATAATGTATCAAACTTTTGTGATGAAGGGTTGTAGCACTTGAACCCTTTTTGTGTAGGTGAATAACTTAGAAAGACAAATTCGATGATTCGAGGATCTAACTTTCCTCGGCGACTATAAACATGTACAAAGGTAGCGCAACCAAATGTCCTAAGACTAAGCAAGCCCATTTGAGGTTTTGAAGTTCAGATAATATGTATTAAGGCTCTTCTAACGCACGTGAGGGAAGTCTATTTATCATATATGAGGTAGTCGAAACTGCCTCCTCCCAATAGGATTTAGGAACATTCCCTTGAAAGAGTAGAGCTTGAGTTACTTTGAGGAAACATCCATTTTTCCTCTCAACTACCACATTTTGTTGAGATGTGTCAATATATGATGAATCATGAATAATTCCCTATATTTGAAAGTAGGCGGACAAAATCTGATTAAAATAATTTGTAGCATTTTCTGACCTAAAGCTTTTAATCTGAACCCCAAATTGTTTTTGAATCATGGAATAAAATTTAGGGGAAAAAAATGCTAACATCAGATTTTTGTTTGAGTAAGAAAAGTCATGTAATACAATCAACAATTAAGGAGATAAACCAATGAGTTCTAGAAATATTAGAATCAGTAGAGGGACCCTAAATGTCACTGTGTATGAAATGAAAAGGATGAGGAATTCTTTTAGACTAAGAGGAAAGGATATAATTCACAAATTTCATATTGAAAAACTGAGATAACTAATCCTTTGAACAAATTTGGAAACATAACTTTTAAAACTCTAAAGTATGGGTGACCAAGGCGTAAATGGTAAAGCCAAATGACATCTTTATTTGAAGTACTAAAAAATGACATGGACAACTTATTTGTGATTTTTTCGAGAGATTCAAGATGATAGAGACTGTTCCTTTCCTTAAAAAGTCCAATCCTCCTCTCCAAACCCTGATCTTGAAGACCGCAATAAGAAGAGAAAGAAATTACATAACATTTAAGGTTGCGTGTAAGTTTTTTGAATAGACACAAGGTTGGCTGATAGTTTTGGCATATGAAGAATGTTTTCTAGACAGAGAGAAGGTGTAATATATACATCTCTTATTCCTGCAATAGTAGCTAAGAGAACATTGGCCACTATAATCTTCCTATATCTAGGGCATGAGGTATATGTACGAACTAAATGTAAGAAGCGACTCATATGGTCTGTGGCGCCAGAGTCAATTCTTCAAGCATTATCATAATACATGTTTGAGGCATTCATGCAAAAAGAAATAAGGTGAAGAAAGAAGACAAAGTAATTCTTCCTTAATTTTGTGAATAGTAAAAGGAATATATAGGATAATACAACCCTGTTCACCTCCTTAAATTAAGAAGAATCTATTTGTTCTCTAAGTAATAAAATCTCAACTAATTAATAGAATATCAACTAATTAGCTATAGAGAATCAAATAATTAAGATAATTAGTTGATTATTTCTATAATATCAACACTCCCCCTCAAGTTGGTGTATAGATATTGATCATGCCTAACTTTCTTACAAAGAACTCAAAATTTTGTCTTAGTAGCCCTTTGGTGAAGACTTCAACAACTTCTTGTGTTGTACGTACAAATGGTATGCAAATGAGTCCACTTTCAAGTTTTTCTTTTATAAAATGTCTATTAATCTCCATATGCTTCGTCTGATCTTGATGAACTCAATTGTTAGCGATATTGATAGCTGCTTTGTTATCACAAAACAACTTCATTGGGTGCTCCACTGGTTCCTTAAGTTCTTCCATTTCTCTTTTAAGCCAAATTACTTCACAAATTCCTTAAGCCATTGCCCTATATTCTGCCTCCGCACTACTTCTGGCTACCGCACTTTGTTTTTTTAGTTTTCCAGGTTACTAGATTTCCCCCAAATATGTGCAATACCTAGAAATTGATCTTCTGTTAGTAAAAGGCCCTACCAAGTCTGCATCAATGTAGACTTCAACTCTCCTTTGATCACTTTTCTTGAAGAATAATCCTTTCCCTGGAGTTCCCTTTAAATATCTTAAAATTCTGTACACTACATCCAAGTGTTCTTCATAGGGAGTATGCATAAACTGGCTTACCACACTGACCGCAAAGGAAATATCTGGTTTGGTGTGAGATAAATATTTTAGCTTTTCTACCAGTTGTTGATATCGACCTGTATCTATTGGAACTCCTTCCTTAACTTCACCCATCTTTAAGTTGAATTCGATATGAGTATCTGATAGTTTACATCCACTCAACCCAATTTCTTTTAGAAGGTCTGGGATATACTTCCTTTGGATATACTTCCAGTTTCTTTTAGAAGGTCTAGGATATACTTCCATTAGGTGAACCATCTTTTTTAGTTATTTTTTTTTAATTCTCGAAGGTCCTTAAATATCACCATAGATTATAGCAAAGGGTTTTGTGGCCTTATAAGGTTGTGCTGGGAAAGATATTTGATGATGTTTAGCAATTTGACAAATTCACACTAAAATGAAGATAGATCTTTATTTGTAAAAAACTTCATAAACAAATGTGTCATATAATGAAAACTTTGATGTCCAAATCTAAAATGCCATAACATAATTTTATTTTCACGAAGTATTGAAATAGAATTAAGACAAGTTCTCTAGGACTGCCTGTTTGAGTCATATCCATTTTCAAGGAAATAGAGACCTCCAACTTGTTTAGCATTGCCAATCATCTTCCTTGTGTTCAAATCCTAAAATTGACAATCACATGAAGAAAAATTAGCTCGACAATTTTGGTTAATAGTTATTAATAGTAAGGGTGAGCCTTAGAGCAACTGGTAAAGTTGCTCCTTTGTGACCATAAGGTCACAGGTTCAAGTCACGGAAACAACCTCTTTGTAAAAATACAAAAGAAAGGCTGCATACATTATGAATCGGGAAGCCTTGTGCACTAGGTACGTTGACTTTAGTTATTTTACTGATTGAGAACAAATTGCAGGACAATTTAGGAAAATCAAGAACATTGTGAAGTGTAAGATCAAGGGAAAGAACAATTGATCCTTTCCCAGCTACTGCTGAGTAGGAACTATCTGCTATTTTTTCTCTTTGATTTTCTACACAAGGACTATAGGAAGAAAATAATTTACAGAACCCACTCATATGATTTGTTGCCTCAGAATCAGTTATTTGAGAATGATCTGAATTGACACTAAAACAAGAGGCAGTTAGATAATTACCTTTTTGAACTAAAGAATAGGTAGGATTTGGATTAGAGAAAATTTGAAACTGAAGAATTTTACAGATTTACTCTATTTGTTCCTTGGTGAAAGACTGTGTGCCAAAACACGTTTTGGGCCCTAATTTAATAGTATTGGTTTGGGAGGTACGATTGTCTTTGAATTGCTTTTTCTTCCAATTTTTCGACTTCCCATGAATTTTTCAGCATGTTTTTGGGGGTGTGAATCACGGTTATAGTATCACACGTCGTCTTTTTGTTTTTGTTTTTTTCTCTCCCTTAGTCTCTATTCCTTTTGACATGAGCGTAGAGTCTTCAACCTCTAATTTGATGTTGCCAATCATCAGTTTCCACCTCATCTCCTCTCTCCTTACTTCCATGAAAACTTCTTTGATAGAGTAAAGGATTTCTCACCAAAATTTGGCCTCTAACTTCATCCAATTCTTGATTCAATCCTGCAAGAAAAACATAAACTTTATCTTTTTCCTCCCTTTTTTGATTTCGAACACTGTCATTCAGACAACCCCGATCATTTTCATAACATAGGTCCAATTTTTGCCACAAGGTTACAAGTTCATTGTAAAACACTGTAATGTTACCGTGTCCTTGCTTGGCCTTCCATAGCTTCATTTTTAGTTCAAAAATTTGAGAAGAATTTCAATATTAGAATACATCTCTCGAACCCCTTCCCATACATCTTTAGCTGTTGGTAGAAATATATGAGGTTTTCTTATTGTAGGTTCCATGGAATTAATTAACCAAGTTGTGATCAAAAAGTTTTTGGATCTCCATATTGCCATATTTGGATCATACAACTAGGCCTTGTTGTCTCTCCAGTCAAATACCTGAGTTTTCCTCTACCGTCAATGGCCAACTTTATTGTTTGTGACCATTCTAGGTAATTTTGGCCATTCAACATGTGGTTCGTCAATTGAAAAGGCAAATTTGAGCGAAGAAGATCACAATTACATTGTATGTTTCCCATCATAACACCTAGATTAGTCACACTAGAATTGTTGAAATCATCATTGAAGGGAGAGGAGTTTTTCCGTTGGCCAGTTATCTCTAAGCGATAGTCCATTTAGGATTGATTTGAATGAAGAAAGGAAAAAATATTGTAGAAGAGTTGTGGCTCTGATACTATGAAGAAAAGAAACCTCTATGGAAAAATGGCGGTTCCTAGAAGACAAAGTAATTCTTCCTTAATTTTTCTATGAATAGTACAAGGAATATATGGGACAATACAGTGCTAATCACCTCCTTAAATTAAGAAGAATCAATTTATTCTCTAAGTAATAAAATCTCAATTAATTAATAGAATATCAACTAATTATCTATAGAGAATCAACTAATTATCTCTAGAGATAATTGGCTTATTATTTCTATAATATCAACAAAGGGTTTTTCCCGAGAGAGCCAAAGAACTAGCACTAGAGAGCTTCTCAAGATATCCTTATAAATTCCTTAGTTTCTGAATCTCCTTACTATTAAAACCTCTTTTATCCACACTTCATCTTATTTGGGAGAGGTGATTTTGGATGTAGACATATTGGGCACAAGAAAAAAATAGAAGAATGAAGTTCGAAGAAAAATGCAGTAACGAAGGCTGCTTGAAGAATTCTCTAGGAAAAATCCTAGGGCTTTGATACCATGACTCGAAATAGAAGGAAAATGATTTTTCTTTGTCTAAATGATTTCGAATGACATGATTATATGTACACCTTAATGTATGAAGAAAAATAAGAAACAATCTCTAAGAATAGGAATCAATCTCCTAGGATTCCACACTCTCCTAGGAAAGGAGAAGCAGCCTCCGAGGATTCCACACTCTCCTAGGAAAAGAGAACAGTATCCTAGGATCTCACAATCTTTTGGATATCAAGAAATTGACTTTCCTAAAAAGGTATACAACTAATATACAACTCGGCAATATATCAGATTATATATTTATATTTATTTTTATTGAATTTCTCAATATTAATACTATCATCATACTGTTTGCACAACAATTTTGGTAGTTTTTGTCGAAGTTATTTCGATAAATGGTGTTATTTATCATTTTATCTCCACAATTTCTTCTGAATCTGCATGCAATCAGAATCAACTATTCATTTGACTTATATTATTATTCTCATGCAGTTCGGTTATTAAATTTGCTGAGCAAAGTTTAGATCCTAAAATGAGGGCATCAATTTTCAGTCCTCGCCTTTTGGAGGTACCCAGCATTTTAAAGATGCTTTATACCTATTTCAGTTGTATCTGACTTGGCGTCTTTGACTGTTGCTGTGCCATCTATGGTAAATACTGTGTTTTCAGCTATCTGTAACATGAAGTCTTGATATTTGTTGTGCTAATCTATCTTGGGCCAATCATGCTTGTTCTTTTGCAAGGAATGACAGGCATCAGGTGTCCGATTGATATACATTCCTGTTACTTGCATTTTGCCATGTTATTGAGACTATACATGTCATTGCTATCTACATGGAAGATTATACATGGTCTTGATTAAGATGTCTTTTACATTTCCTTAACTGTGTGAAAAACAACTATTTCTGATTACCTTAATGGTAATTAGATTTTTTCTTAATTTTCTATTATTTAATATGTTTAGGTTTACTTCTTATATTTTGATTTTATGGAAGTTTCATTATATTTTACCTGGCCCCAGTACTTGTACCACTTTTGTGAGTTCACATCCTTTGTAGGCTGTTATATGGTTTCTTGCCAGATGGTCTCATACCTATCTAATGGCCGAAGAATTCGGAGACATTAATTTCTGTTCAGGACAAGGTCATGAGGCTCAGTTTGGGCAGCTGCAATCTAGAAAAGCTTTGCTCAGCTTTTTTGGAGAGCACAACCAGGGAAAAGTTGTGCTTGACATTATTGTTCGTATCTCAGTGACAACACTCGTGTCATATCCTGGGGAAAAAGATTTGCAGGTACAGATTATAGGACTATTCCATATTAGATTCTTGTTTATTTCTTGTTTCCTGTTTGTAACTTCCATACGCATCACATCTTCATCTTCATCATGGGCCTGAAGTGGATGTTGCATCAGGCTTGCATGGCATACATTTGGATCAGGCAGTTTCAAAGAAACAAACTATTTTCTCTGGGAAAGTATAATGTTGACATAACAAGTAGTTCAAATGATTTTATTGCAGATACATTCATCTTGATGTTCTTATCTCAATTATTCAGTTCATTTTGCATCGCATATTGCCTCTTTTGAAATGACATTCACAATCATTTATAGTCTCTACAAAGTTCACCAACATTATTATTTATTTAAGGTGCTGATCAGAGGGAAAATAATCCTGCTTCTCAATTACAATGTTGAATTCAATCTCTGTTCTCAATTTTTGGTCTTCGAAAAGGTGTTACAACTTTCCTGTTTTTTCTTGCTTGATAGGCACTCACGTGCTACCAATTACTTCACGCTCTTGTGCGACGAAAAAATGTTTGTATTCACCTTGTTGAACTGGTCAGTAGCATACTTTTTCTTTTCTATGCTTACTTCACCATTATCATTTATGGTTCATTTAAATGTTAGGGGTTTCTATCCTTATTTCTCTTTATACTGTATTCTAACTTTCATGATCCATGTAGAATGGTGACATTCTTGTTTTTGTTAAAGAAATCTCCTCCCATTCCTCAGATTCTTGAGTCAAGATGGACAAAAAATTTGTTTGACAAAGGTATCTTCCAGAGAAGTTTATGTAAGACTTTTCCTTTTGGATATTTTTATACAGGATTCATGGCGTGAACTAACAAATGCTTTTGCCAATCAAAAAGCATTGTTCTTGTTGAATTCTGCTAATCAGGTAGCGATTTAAAACATCTGGCATATCATTTTTTTTCTTTTCTGTTGTTTTGACCATAATTTTATCATTATATCTCAGCGTTCATTGGCTCAAACCCTTATTATTTCGGCTTATGGAATGAGAAATTTGGAGGCATCCAATCAGTGAGTCTGTTGAATTTTCCTCGTCATTCCAGCTTTTCCAGTCTAATGTCTCCTTACTTCTGATAAAGGTACGTAAGGGATCTCATGGCGGATATGACAAAGTATCTTCTGGAATTGACTAACAAGAGTGACCTCAAACATGTTGCACAACAGCCAGATGTCATTCTATCTGTAAGGATATGAAGCTTTATATCATTTGATTAACTTCAGTTGTTGTTTTACCATCATAACATAGAGCAAATATCGTAGGTGAGTTGCTTATTGGAACGGCTACGTGGAGCTGCCAGTGCCACAGAACCTCGAACTCAGAGGGCTCTTTGTGAGATGGGATTTTCTGTTATGAATCCTATTCTAACTCTTCTTGAAGTCTACAAACATGAGGTACCACAACATATTATAAACTCTTATCATTGGTAAATTTGCTTTTACCACATTAACTTGAAACCAATGACCCTATTCCCCAACTTTCAACGTTAGTTTCACATGCTTTAATGTCTGAAAATTCAGAGTTGCATGATGATTAATTGGTCTCACATGAGGCATCATTAAGACTAATATTGACGGTAACATTCTTGTTCCTTTTAAATTTGAAAAAGTTGTCATACACTGCTTTCTTGTTGTCTACAAGGAATCAGTGAGAAGAATTTTACTGATTAAGCATTTTGGGCCAGATTCAACTGTTTTGAAATTTTAATTTTACTTTCTAATTCTTGCATGTAGCTCATTTTTCGGTGTATAATAGACTGATTATTTTTTAAATACTAATCATTTGAAATTGCTTAGTCTGCAGTTGTTTATCTGCTGCTTAAATTTGTTGTCAATTGGGTGGATGGGCAAATTTCCTACCTAGAGGCTCAAGAAACTGCTGCAGTTATTAAGTTCTGCATGAGCTTGCTTCAGCTTTACTCATCCCACAATATTGGCAAGGCAAGTTTTCTGCACTGGGAGGACATGAAATCTCATGTTCTAATACCTGCATCATTAGTGGCTTCTTGTCATTATAATCCAGGTTACAGAGTCTAGCGTATTGATGGGGCCCAGTCAGTTGTGTCACTTAAAAATCACTCCTGTCCTTGATATAACTTTTTTCACTGTTCCTCCAGATATCATTAAGTCTTTCTAGCAGCTTACTGAGTGAGGCAAAAACTGAGAAGTACAAGGACTTACGGGCTCTTCTTCAACTTCTTTCAAACCTTTGTTCAAAAGATCTGGTACCATTTCCTCCATTTGCAGTGCAAATGATGTGTCGACTGTTATGTAGCATATTGAATAACAATATCTATTTCAGGTTGATTTCTCATCAGATTCTATAGAGGCACAGGGCACAAATATCTCCGAGGTAAATTTGTTGTAAAATGTGCATACATAGATCAGTTAATTGGTTTCTAATATACTTATTCTGCAGGTCATTTACTTCAGTCTTCATATAGTTACCCCTCTTATTTCTTTGGAGCTACTGAAATACTTATTCTGCAGGTCATTTACTTTGGTCTTCATATAGTTACCCCCCATATTTCTTTGGAGCTACTGAAATACCCCAAGCTTTGCCACGATGTAAGAGCTTCTCTATTTTAGGCGAGACAAAATGCTTATATTTATCTATGTGAAATTGATAATTAGGCTGTGATTCTCCAGTACTTCTCATTGCTATCGCATATGTTGGAGGTTTATCCTGAAACACTAGCACAACTAAGTCATGAAGCTTTTGCTCATGTTCTGGGAACTTTAGACCATGGTCTTCATCATCAGGTAGATGGCTATCCTTATTCTCTCTCTGTCTATTTTCCTCTTAGAAATACTGAATGTTCTGTAAATCCCTTACTTGGAAGAACTTATCCATGCATAAGCTGAAGCGAGTATGCTCATTGCAGCTTCTGTGTTTGCATGATTGTTTTTTATTGAACAAAAAACTTGAACCAAAGTGTATGCATCCTTTTAATATGCTTTTGAATTTGGTAGAATCTCTATGTAATATGTATGTTTGGATCCTTGAGAATTGTGGCTAATCTATTTTTGCATTGCACTTTTATGGTACAGGACACAGAAGTAGTTAATATGTGCCTAAAAGCTCTAAAAGCTCTTGCCTGTTACCACTTCAAGGAGACAGGTGCTGGCAGGATAGGATTAGGTGCACATGCTACTGGTGTTGAAGACACTCATGGCAATTTGCAGGAAGGTGTTTTTTGTCGCTTCCTTAAGTTGCTACTGCAGTTACTTCTTTTTGATGATTACAGGTAATTGATCTTTTACCTGGAGTGAATTTCCTTATTACCAATATTGAGCTTCATAAAAGATTTACTTTCCACGTTATATGTTGATTCTCCTTTTACTGCTACTGCCATTTATGTTATCTTACTCTTAAGGTCATTTCTTTTTGCTTACAGTCCTGATCTGGTCAGTCCTGCAGCAGATGCCCTTTTCCCCTTGATTCTTTGTGAACAAGTTGTATTCCAGGTAATTTTTGTGAGCTTTTCCAGTATTGTTATGATTCTGCCACTCACCCAGTAGCGTTGAGTAGGTTTTTAGTTAAGAAAATGAGAATCATATTGGTGCTCGAAGAATCATGTGTTGTTAATATTCTCATCACTTCTGTTATTTATTTAGACACAAGAACAGAAGACTTGTATTGCGAAATAGCTCTCTAAATGTATTGCATAACTTTGAGGGGCAGTTTTCTGGTTGTGCTTCAAGTGGTCAAGGTCATTGATGACTTAAGTTTGATGGTAATCTGTGTGGAATTGTAGCATCGTGATACTCCATTGGAGCATGCCTACCTCTTCACGTAAATCGACTATGTCACTCAGAAATAATTGAAGACATTGAAAACTTAAAAGCAATGCTGTGTCTCTCAGAATTGCTCCCAACCTGCACCCGGCAGGGTGCTCCTGCATACTTTGTTATCGATGGATGGATTTCAAAGGATTAATCTATGCCTGATTTTCTTTTGCAGAAATTAGCTAATGAGTTGATACAGAGGCACGCAAATCCTACATTCAGGTCAAGACTAGCAAATGCTTTCCAGTCCCTAATGAGCTCCAATCAGCTATCTTCTGCTCTTGATCGTATGAATTACCAAAGATTCAGAAAGAATGTAAACAACTTTCTGATTGAAGTTCGTGGATTTTTGCGGACAATGTGAGATTATTGTTCTTTCCTTCTTGCATTGTTTCCAGTGAAAATTTTTGGTGTTAAATGCACATCCCAATATTCTGGGGTTTATAGTAAGCAGTTCTGCTTGCTTTCAATTGAATTCTTAAGCAAACATTATACGTACGGCTTTGAACTGGAAGTTTGAACATTATATGTGCCCTATTCTGGAATGAAATGGTGTAGAATTTGTTGTGAATGAGCAATTGTAAGAACGTTAATGGTCTCAAAACTGCCTTTGGATTCTTAATCTTGGTTGATATCTGTATTGTTGATATAATAGCCTTACCGGGAAATTGAGAAAGATTAGATAGAGAGAAACGGCAAGGTGGGGATGCAATTTCTGATTCTGTTGCTTATTAATGCTGAAATGCAGACATTTAGATACCTTGGGAGGGTAACATGATCTGTTCCAATTGCAAATGCCGAGGATCTTTCATGCTTCGTTCTGTCTCAGATTTGTCATTTACTTCCAAGAATTGTGGACCTTGGCATCATTGCTTCTGTATATTCACATTTGAAACACGAAAATACCTTGCAAAATGGCTTGAAGACTTCTGTCATTTCCAAATACAACTTGGGCCTATATGGCATGACCGATCAATTGAAAGACTCCAAAATTTTACCTTTGTTATATATTTCATACATCACACTAGATAGATATCATATTCATAGAATACGATTCACTTTTAAGAAGCCTTGGTGAAATGGTAGACACGCTAAACGTACTGCAAGTCAGCCTTGAACTCGAACTCCCAAAAAAGACTTGTCTTCATTTGTTTCCCGGGTTGTGCCATCCTATTAGCCTCCCCATGTTTGCCTTCCTTTCATTCCAACAAATTGGATTTGAGAATTTTCCCTCATCCGGCTCAAGTACCTACATTGGACAGTCGATGACATCAATTCCATCATTTCCAATCAGCTTAAAGCATATGGGGGTGGATAAATCACGCTTGGAAACATTAATTTTTAAGTTGTATTCTAATAAAAACTTTGAGATTGAATTTATGCTTTTCCCCAATAATTGATTTATAACAGAGGTTATAATAATAACTATTTGAGATTGAATTTAAAGTGTTTTACCTCTAATAATATCTATATGAATAATTAGATAAATTGTACAAATTGATATAAATAAGTACGTCAGAATTATAAAGCGCACATGCAATTGTAATACAATTTGAAACATCATAATAATTTAATTGAAATATATTTTATTTTTAATTAAAACAAATTATAATTTTAATTAAATACAAGTAAGTTCTCAATGAAATTTAAATCAAACATTGGTTCTTATTAGTAAAAAATATAAAAACTATAATAAATAATTTAAACAAGCTATTGCAAGATAAAAATAAGGAAGAGATAAAACAGCTTACGATGAATATGATAAGGAAATAAAAGAGTTTGAAGTTATTCCTATACAAGGCAAGCCTTTAGCGGTGTAAAGAGTGATTATTATAATAATCAATAGGAGAAATAACCAGTAATACACTTAAATAATAAGCAAAATGATTTACAATTCACATGGATAATTATTGTTAAAAACTTAAACGAAGTAAACGTTATGTTGTCCTTAGTAAGTTATAAAAAATACTCTATTTAACTTTTAAGAAAAATATGAAATTTGAAGAAATTACCTCAATACAAAACCACCATCATGTTTTTATTTTAAAAAGGAAATTATTAAAATATAAGAGATAAAAATATTTTTAATTTAACATCATTTTTATTTCAAATTTTCTGAAATAAAATTTTTAATTAAAATAAATCATATTACATTTTCTTGGCCATCAAACAATCCTCCTACTTCCTTGCTCTACCTAACCTGACCATTCTATAATCTCTAACCACAGCCCAACCACATAGACTATATGGTGCCAAGTTGTAGGGGATCTAACTCCTTTTTGAAAGGTTGAGATAATTACCCCTTCTTTGTTGCTACTCTATTGGAGATGCTAAAAGCTGGTGATTCCAAATGGTCATCTACTTGGTTACATTTTTGGTGGATACAAGACCATGATTTCTAATATGGATTAATTGTCCTAATCAATATTACAACAAACTTATAAGGGTTGAGGAACCTGACATAAATGCTAACACCAACGAAAGGCAAAATGACTGGAAAAATACTAGAAGTGCACTATAACTAACTGAACCCTAATCTGATAAGACCTTGGGATGAAAATTATGCTAGTAATATTGACAATCAAATAACCAAAGAGAGACCAATGCCACTAAAAGGCTCAAATGTTGATGTCATAGAAACAAAGACGGGAGTACCTTAAACACCATAACAAGATAGTGTAGTCGATTCTTCTTAAAACTTTAAGCAAGGTTAATCAGAGAAAGTTCTTCAACTAGATCGAATAGTTAAAGGCCATAAATCAAGCTGATCCCCTAAGATATATATACTAAGGCTCAGGATAACATAGATACTAATGGCACATAAAAGAGGAGTGAATTGGGTGTTACTGAACTTAAGAGAACTATCTTAAATTAATAAAGATAACTGATTGATTTCGAATCAAATAATAAAATGAAATGAAAATTTAATTTTAGTTCAATCAATCAACAAGAATAATGTAAATAGGCGAAAAAGAACCTTATTACAATAATTTTTTTTCGAATGAAGAGGACCACTTGTACAAACTTGTGTAAAGTGGAAAAACTACCTCAATACTTATTGGACCACTCAAATACAAGAAAAACTAGGCCTAAATAAAGTTTACAATTTGAATGAAAGTTACTTGCTCACTTTAATGTCAAAAGCTCTCAATCAATGAAAGGAATTAATAAATGAATGCTTCTAAATGATCAAACTCTTGTAAATATATTATCGTAACCCTAAATGTCATAAAGATGTCCATCAATCAAATTTTAAAGTATTTATACTCATACTAGCTCTAAAATATCGTTAGACATAATAAATAGCCATTATAATGGTTAGTAATAATGAAATTAGTCAACCAATCGAGAATAATGTGATAGATTTGTTGACCAATGTTTTGATAAATATATAATTTTATAAAGTTCCTAAATTGGTCGAACACACTTGGAAATTGCTCAATTAATGTCCTTAGAAACACTATGTTGGTCAATCATACTTGGTATATACTGCACGATCAATGTGTATGAAAACACATTTCTAAATTTATTTTAAAGATTAATTCGCATTCCTTTGACCAAAACTTGGTTCAAAGTTATTTCAAATGTTCTTAAAATATTATTTTAAAGATTAAGAGTTCTATGAAATATAAACCTTAATTTCCCTTAATAAATGACAAGGTTTATACATTAAGTTTAAGACATGATATGGTTATACTTGAAACATTAAATAACCAAATAGGAGATAAAAAGAAATATTATAAATAAATTTGTAGACTTGTTGTGCTTTGATCTTCCTTCTTCTTAATCTTTTTCTTTACTTGAATGTATTTAGTCTCTATAAATTGTTTGATTTTATTTCATGTTACTTTCTTTTAAGATTTCAAAGAACAAATCATTAGTAGTAACTATGGATGTCAAAGAATAAATCATTAGTAGTAACTATGATTTATTATTGAAAAAATATGGATCGTTATCCTTCTTGGTTCAATAATCTCTCCCTTTTGATAATAATAAAACATATTGTGATGTTAGAAAGTCAAATATTAAAATTAATCATCTAAACACATAATTGCTTAATATCAAAGCAAAATGACCATTTGACACTCCCGTAGTTCATGCATCATGAAGAAAATCTCTAGTGCAAAAAATAGGTCATTAGGTCATTTATTATTTAAACATTATTATAATCAATCAAAATAAAAACATAATTTTGGTACAATAAAATTTTTGGCATTAGTATCTAACTCAAAGATGTTGGCACAATATGAGGTTGAATGTGTATTTAGTAAGTCAATTGCAATAGGTAGAATCTTTTAACTATGGGAATACCTAAAATCTCATTATTAAGTTTACTAGTAATTTAATCTCTATATATGAACCTATGAGAAGAAATGGGTGTCATCACGAATGATTCGAGGTTGAATGTTGCAATTAAAAATTCGTACATTCGTAAGAGTCACTCATTAAATCTTTATAAGAAAGGATTATCGCCATTTAACAAAGAAATACAAAACAAAATCATATTCTTTAAATTGGTTTAGGCAGGCAGGGGAAATCATATAGTTTTTGTATAAGGCATAAGAACTATAACCAAAAAATTAAGGTGAATGAAGGTAAAAATATTAATCCTCTTGAAACAATGTAAGAATAGGAGGAGGTGGAGTGGGAAATCACTTATGAGACCTCAAAGTCTAGCAGGTAGTTAAAGGTCCTACCTTTAGAAGAAGTCCTAAAACAATAAGCTCGATAATGGGGGGACTGATGGGCTCTTTAGATGTGAAAGAGCCCATCAGTCCTACAAAGGCTCTAAGAGGGATAATAAGGTAATGATAGCTATTATCCCAGGAACTAAAGAGCAACTTGCAAAAGAAACACTACAATAAACTTCTAAAATTCCAACTTCATCAATTTCAATATGAAGTCAATATCAATATACAAAGTTTAATTTTTATACGAAAGTTCAAAGCTTAAAAATCATAAATTGTGCATGTTTAACCAAAAAGTTAAAATTAAAGTAATTTGAAATAAATTTGATTAAAATCAATAACATTAACGAAAAAGTTTAATTAAACCAACCTTTAATGTTTTTTTAAATAGATATGTTCAATTATGTGGAAGCATCCAAAATTACGTCTAATTTGTAAATTTCTCAATTTTGTCATTGTACCTAAGTTGAAATTTTCAATTAGGGCACAGATTAACAAATTTTAACAAATTTTAATGTTATAATAGCTCAACCATCAATTTCATAAAAGATTGCAAAGTTTTGAGTAATTTCATAACCCCCCAAATTTCTTTAGTAAAAAATGCCTAAAAGTTAATTCAATCTAAATTAAAGATGATCAAATGCAATTAGGAGTTAAGCAAATCTTAATTTAACCTTCAATTTTACTAAAAGCATCAATTTGAAGAATTAAAATAATTCACACAATGAATTTAAAAAATCCCTCATTCTAAATTCCTAACTTGTTTAATTTTCCAGTTTGATTCAATTTGAATGTAGTCTTATGAAATTGAATGTTCAAATAATTTTAAAAGCATTCAAAATAATAGTAATTAATCACCAATTGAAGAAAAAAATTATGAAAATTCCCTAATTATGAAATCCTAAAATGTTTAATTTTGTAGTATATGTAATTACATGAAATTGAATGCACAAACATTTTTAAAAGCATGAAAATTAGGGAACTATCAATAACTAAAAGAAAATATCGTCAATTTTGAAAATTTCCTAGTTAAAAGAACTTAGGGTTTACCCTAAGAGAAATTGGATAAATTGGAGCATAAAGTTGACATTGTTTGGTTCTAGAGTTGTAGGAAAGTCCAATCCATCTTATTGAACCAAGAGAGATTTCAATTGATATTTTGATGATAATGAAACATAATTACCAATGATTAAAAAATCAAACCTGTTTCAACTATAAAAATTTTGAACCATTCAAATTTTTAGTTTAGTTGACCTTAATAAACTTGTTTTTAAAAATCGATTGATTTATTAATTAACTGGCCAATTTTCATAAACTAATCAGTTTTTTTAAACCAGAATAAACTAGTTGATTTTCATTTGACATTCTCCTTCTTTAATTAAACTTTAATCTCTTTAATAGGCAAGTATAATCCCCTTTTTTAATCACATTTTAAATTCTTCAATTTTGTTTAATCTTTATTATGTACTGGCTTTATGATAATCTAATACCATTTGAACCATTAAATCTTAAACTTCTTTTCTTTCTAGTTTAATTTTCAGTCTTATTTTTAAAACATTGATAATTACTATTAATGAGTTTATTATTTTGATAAAAAGCAATATATGTCCAAAATGAAGGCATAAAGTCGAGAAGATAATTTATGAAGTTGATAAAGAGAAGTTGAAGTTTTCAACTAACAAAATGAAGATCAAACTAAGAACAAAAGGATATCAAGACTCATCAAGGTAATCTCACTTTGTTAATTGATGTTCTAAAGGGCTCACCATGCATAAACATTTTCTTTCACTTTATTGCATGACACTTTTCATTGATTAATAGCCACTAAAGATTTTGGTTTTAATATAAAAGTGTTGTGATCTTTTAAACACTCTTTAGGGAGCATTTTGGGAAGTGTATAAGTCATAATTGCTTTAAGCATTTGAAGTTGTTACAATCATATTATATGAGAATTGATCATGCTATATAATTTATGATAGACCAATATAGGTTAAAGTTATTAAACACTCTATATACTTTTCTAGTTAAGGAATGATCAAAGAAAATTCCTTCGCTTTAAAACAAACTTTTCCAAGTTATCCTTAGTGTTCAAATTGTAACACTTATAATTAAAGTATTTCAAGTAACTAATCGTTGAATTTTTCCTATGCTAAATAAGATAAGGTGTTTTATCCAAAGTTGGTCTTATGTAAACTTTATCAAATATTAAGATTATTGTGGGTTTTCCCCCAAAAAAATGTAGAAGATTACATTAATTTATCATAGTCATAACTACATCTTGCAATTTCTTATTATTCCTTTTAATAACACCATTATGTTGAGGGGTCATAAGAGTAGAGAAATAATGAAATATACCATTATCTTCTTAAAATAATTTAAATCTTTTATTCTTAAAGTCCTTATCATGATCGCTTCTTGATGCAATAAAAAAGTTTCTTTAAATTGAACTCTAATGACAAACTTGATGAATGCTTTAGGCATTCATCTTTTCTAGCAATGAATAAAATTAGTGAATCTATTAAAATCATTTAATATGGAAAAGTGTAAATTTTACTATAAATAATTGCAACTCTAACTGGGCCAAACAAATTCATATAAAGTAATTGTATAAGTATAGTGAAAATTATCAACTTTTGGTCCTAAATAAGCTTTTTGATTATTATACAATTTGACAAGCTCCATACACCTTGTCTTTCTCACACTTTGAAGTCCATTGATAAGTTACTTAAAGTTAAGGTTGGAAATAAATTTGTGCTTGCATGCTCAAACCTCCTAAACTAAATCTATACATCTTCATTATTAGACATTAAGCAATTTATATTTTGGTTATAAAAATCATCAAGAACAATTTTATGGATATTCTTTTCTCTCTTGCAAAAAAATGCAATGTATTATTAACTGCTCTAAATATAATGTATGATATTCCCTTAAAATATACTATGTAGTATTTGTCACTTATTTAACTTACAATTAGCAAGTTTTGCTTTAATCTATCAACTAAAAGCACATTATTAATTATAGTATACTCTTTAAATTTTCTAATGCTAATTATCTTAACGTTGGCATTATCTTCAAATATGACAAATCCTTCATCTTTGTCTATAAGGTTCGAAAATTTTAATGATTCACTAGTGATGTGCCTTGAGCATTCACTATCTATATATCATTTGCTCTTATTTTTCTAAGTGACGCACAAATAAATAAATCAATATTTTTAGGTATCCAAACAAACTTAAGCCTTTGATTGTTGATCTTAATCTTCTTATTGACCCATTTCTGTAAGAGTTTACTCATCAAGCATTTTTTGTGAAGCAAAACTTGTCAAAATGCCTATATTTATTACAGAAATGAGATAACATATTTTATGAATAATATGTATTGGTGATATAATAAATAAACTTAAGATTTTGATACATAAATGCATTCCTTGGTCTTATGTGTGTGTGTGTGTGTGTATATATATATATATATATATTTGAAAGGGGGTCTTATGTGTATATGAATGGTAAGAATCCCTCATTTGGATATTAAAGGAACTAAATGCTATTTTTTAATAGCAAAATGGCCTAGTATATTGGTATATATGAGACTTTGTTTTTATTGTATTGATGCTTATAAAGGATGTAAACATGAGCACAATGTTATGTTTAGTATGAGGCTTATTATTAATAGATGATTAATGCTCACTTCTAAGTTAAGGCCTAAAAGGGCATGAGTGAGATTATATGCTATCACGTGCCTATACATAGAAATTGTGCCTATTCTTGCCTTTAAAAAGTTGAATTCTAGGCCTAGATTAAGATCTGTACGTAAAATCATGGGGCTTGATTTTAGAGTAAGCCTTAGTGGATATATATGCTTAAATATGGATGTACTATGGTCATTTTTCACCTTAGGTAAAGGTTCTTCACCATGTAAATAGTTTCCCTTGAAAAAAGTAGTTTTGTAACATCCTGTTACCCATGTTAGGACTAGAATTATAAATTATGAGAATTTCCGAGAAATTTGGAAAATGCACATCATGTAGTATTATTTGTGACATGCACATTTTTGCACATTTATATGATTGTACATGCATTCATGACATTTTCCGGGTACAATTGAGTTGTTAAATATG
>JANZLC010000003.1:22789124-22807666 GCA_026413385.1 Erythroxylum gracilipes
TTCAGAAATCTCATTAAACCAATTTACCCGGAAAATGTCATGAATGCATGCCAAAATACTTATGCACAATTAAGCAAGTATTTAATAAGTAAAGAACAAACATAATTCGTATTAACTGCCTTTAATATTCTAACCCCTAATTTGGGGCGCTACAAGATATATATGTTGAAACTTCATTCTCTATCCATTAGAAGTATATAGATTTCCAATCCAATATGTAATGTGGATTAAGAGATGTATAACCATAATAACTTACAACATTCTCATTAATAGTGAGACAAACAAGCTAATGCAAGGTGATCCTTTATCCTTTTTATCTTTTTGCACTTTGTATTGAGGTTCGTACCATATTGAAAAATCATGATATTAAGCATGATGCCAAGTTATCATTTCAAAAAAAATTAAGAAACAAAGATATTCAACTTGTCAGTTACGGATAACTTATTGCTTCTAAGTGGAGCTAACTCCAACTTAATCCTTGAAGAATTCATCGTAAGTGTTTAAGAAGCTCTCGAGTTATCAATCAATCATGACAAAAACCACTTTTTTGTATCAATATGAGCAACACATCCAACATAATGGTTTTTCATTATTTTAGGGTCAAATATTGGATAATAACCACCAAAAGATTGAAATTTAAGGATTACCTACCACTTTTTAACACACAATAGAATTAGTCACTATAATAACAAGAGACTCTCTTTTGTTAGCAAATTATGAAACTTATTTCTTCTATGCTTAATAATTTTACATATGTATTGGACCTTATATATCATCCTCTATAAGAGCGATATAAAAGGTCGAAGGTGTGATTTGCACCTTAATGTTTCACAAAAAGTCTATATTAAAGTTTTGATATCCCTTGACATATTTTATTTAAAAACTTCTTTAAGGGATGCTTCAATCATATGTTTGAATCCTCTATATATAAGTTTGGTTCGTTTCTTGATAAGCTTTTCATGAGGATAGACAATCCCTATAGATATAATGGTATGGATTGCTATAGGGATTGTCTTAATATCATAGAGATTGTCTATCCCCATTAAAAGCTTATCAATAAACGAACCAAACTTATATATAGAGGATTCAGAAGTATGATTGAAGCATTCCTTAAAGAAGTTTATATATAAAATATGTCAAGGGATATCAAAACTTTAATATAGAAGGTGTCATGGTTTTAGACTAGTGTGGTTTGAGCATAATTTACCTAAAACCTCATTTATGTTATGGTTAGATATTAAGAATAAACTCAAAATTATGAAAATTAAGAGAGGTTACAATGCTAAACCTTAACGTTAATTGCAGGCTTTGCAATTAGAAGATTGAAAATATTAGTCACTTATTCCTAACATGCCAATTCACAACTACTATTTGGGCTCTAATCCAAAATTTTTTTAATTTATACTACAAAGAATATAAGTGGAAGGATATCATAGAATAGGTAGGGAAATTGGACCATTTAAGCTATAGTGGTTGTATAGTTTTTCAAATTGCATTTGTTTTCTTAGTATATGCAATTTAGTAAGAAAAAATTACAAGAATATTCAAAGATATCAAGAAAAAAAAATTAAAAATGACTCAAAACATTTTAAACTGCGCATGGGAACTAATTATGATAAAGGATCATCAATTCATATAAGCTTAGAGATAGGAAACAAATGGAATGTACATCACTTTTATAGCTAAGCATAACAACATTTTAAAGACTCTATAAAGGAGATTATACAAGGGCAAAGACACTCTCAAGGAAACTAAGTGTAGCTAATCCCAAAACTCTTGTAGCTAAAGTCATACTGAATCATTTATTAATGTTTTTAAACGTAAATCATATTAAAGTGAAAATTTATCTCCATTCGAGTTATAGGCTAAAAGCTTTTACAATTTAACAAAATCTAAAATTATAGTATTTTTTAAAACGATTTAGAATCCTTCTAATATCCTTCAAAGTTTCATAACCAAGGTTTAAATTCATTTCTCCCTATCATTACTCTCTATAATATAGTCACTCCTCTAGGAAAATGTCGAATCTTAATTATGTCTTTGCTATTACTTGGATTTATTTCTTAGTTTTTTACTACTAGCTTAGAAACACACTTTTATATTTTAATTTTTCCTTGCTCTAAACTTGTGTTATCCATTTTTGCTTCCTTACTGCTTCCTCAGCTTAATCCATTTAGCAAGCTCCATGTGAGTGCTAATTCTCTGTTGATGTTAAGGTTGATATCATTAGTTACACTCATTTCTTTAATAAGGTTTATTACATTGTAGGTCCACATGTGGCAATCCTGGCTTTAGTTCTTTAATACCTTAGCATTCCTCTCTCTCCAAAGTTCATAAACACAATAATTTAGTGATAATATATATAGGGTCAAGTCACCTTTGTTAAGAAATTTAATTCTACTCGACCATTTTATGATTCTCATCCAATCTGTGTCAGGGTAATTGATATTATATCGTATCTAGATTTTATGCTAAATGATTTAGGAGTAAGGCAATTGAAGAATAATTGATTGAAAGATTTAATTCCTTAGTTATAAACTGAGGGTGCTTAATTGTATTTGGACTCTGTCTAGTGTTCTTATTCTCCTTTTGATAACTAATAATGTGACAAAAGAATCTCTAGGCATATTAAAGCTAAGCCAAACTAGTTGATTCCAATTCACTATAGTAGTTAGTCCTCTAAACAACAGAAGATAGATTTTGTTACTAAATCTCATTAAAGTATGCTTAAACTAGATTATAATGTCATTTATATTGGGGTTAGGTTTATAAGGTGGATAATGTTCTATAATAAAGATAGTCCTCTAAATTGACAATTCTATTGATCCTTTACAACGATTTTTTTCACTTTTTTTTAATTAAAAATTAAGTTTATTAGTCTTTTATATTTGAATCTAAGTGTAAAAGACCAATTTAACTTCAGTTATCTTTCTTGAACTATCTGTTAAGATCATTCTCCATAATTTTTTTAATTTACATAATGATCTTCTCTTACAAACATAAAAATTGTTCTAAGGTTCATGAGAGAGAATTGCTAGGTTTGATTTTCCAAAAAATTATATGCATCAAGAAGTAATTTTGCATCCATCAAACTTAAAGAGATTGATTATCATTAAACAAACTCCAAATCTTTTAAGCCAATAATAAATTGTTTTATACTTGAAAGAGATGATGCCCATTCCCTTTTCTTCTTTTATAGTATATATCCCAATCTAACTAACTTTGACATCGACTGCCTCAATCACTACTCTTTCCCAAAGGAGTTTTTAAGGATTTTTTTTCTATTAATTATATCAAGTTCCTAAGTAGCATTAGACGTAAGCATTAATAAATATGGAGATTATTAAGACTGAATAAAATCAATTGAAGCATATCTATATATGAGAGTTTTCTATTAAGCCAATTACTAATTCTTTTATAAATTGAATCAAAGAGTTGTTGACAACCCCTGAATTTTAGCCTTTTGATGGTTATTAGAATTCTCAGGTATGAAAAAGGAGGTTCTTTGATTTGTAGTCGTACACCTAGAAATGCTCTCTAAAACATAATTAGCTCTGTTTATAATAAATAGATGACTATTTTTGTTATTAATCTTTATAATAGATTAATTCTTATAAGTGTGAAGAGAATTCATAAGTATATGGATATATTGAGAGTTAGCCCCATTTAAAAGCAACAGATTATTTAGAAATGAAAGATTAACTAGTTGTAGCTTCTTGCATTTATGGTAAAATACAAAGATGTCAATCTAACTTGGGTTATGTTCAATAAGTCTTGTGAGAACCTCTATATATAATGTGAATAAGCAAGGAGATAGGGGGTAACCTTATCTTAAACCCTTACCTCCCTTATTGATTTTTGTAAGCTTACAATTAAATATGATACTAAATGATATGATTGTCTCATATTTCTCGATCCAATTATTGAAGAGTGGGGGAAATGTAAAGGCCTATAGATTGCCAAGTATGAATTTCTAATTCATAATGTCAAAAAGTATTATTAAAGTTTATTTTCATTGCACAACTTCTATTCGATTAATATTACGTGGTTTGAACTTACTTGACAAGGGAAATAAGATAAAGACACATTTTAATGATGTTATGTTTTTTATGATTGTTTGGCATACAATGTATATTTTGTGATTCTAATTTATATATTTTAGTTAAGTAATATTACTTGATTAGTTACGAGAGAATATGGTTTAGATTATGAGGACAAATATTTTTTAACCTTAATGTTTTCATTTAAGTTACACATTTTTTTAATAATTCAAAATTGTTTCGGTGTATTTCTAAGTTGAATACGTAATTAAGGTCTAAGTTGATGATGAAAAGCACACCTATAAAATGGGATTATTCGATGATATAATTTTAGATATAATGGAGTCACCACTCTACCTGATGATTAAAGAAAGAAAGAGAAAAATTAAAGAAAAAAGAATAATAAAGTCCTAAATGAAGAAAGAAAGTTTGAAAGTTAATTACAAATTGAAGAAGGTGTTAAGTACCCCGCCCTGACCATCTAAATGGTTACCTAGATTTACGATAGATTTTATATTATCAAATAAAAAAGTTTTTAAAAAACAAAGGCAAAAGATTAGAAGAGTACAAAGTGTAAGAAATTTTGGCTAACCTTTAATTTTAAAAGTAAGAAGCATATTTGACCAATATATGTATTTTAAATGATTAAGGAAAACATGATGAAAAGGGTTTTAAAGGATGATTTGAAGGGGTCTATACATGATATGTCAAAAATTAAATAAAGCAAAATGATGCAAATATCATATGTGATTAAAGAATTTAATTTTATAAAAGATATAATTCTCTAATGTCATGGATTTAATGATAATTTTCTAAAATAAAATGGATTAAAACAAAATAAAAAAGAATTGATGATGTTTGTGACATAAAAAGTTTTAATAGCCTAAAATTAAAAGAATTCTTACTAAAAGAAGACTTAGAATGGATTAAACTAAAGCCAATTATATTACTTTAAATTTTATTTTTTCACCAATCTTTTTTTCTTATTTCAATTATATTAGTTTTCATATTACAACTATTTATTGTTGTTCTCATTTGAACCAAATCGTGCAAGTTATGTATTATTTCAAACATGTTCGTCAGATATATTTTTCCGTCTTTCAATATATCCAGCCTATATATACTCCACATTACACGCTGATTGACGTCTAAATCATTCCACCGAGGTGAACATAACGTGTTGTGTGGTCTGTGGTCGTCAAGTTTGGCAACTTTCGGCCATCGTCAGCAACAATAGGACAAACATCGAGAAGAAAAGGCCACTCTTTTCCTCGAACGCTTGCTTTATAGCCTCCTTGGGAATGAATTCATTATCATCACCGCTCTAGAGGCATTAGTTGAGTTTCATTGGTACAATTTCAAACGAGGCAATCACGGTTAAAGCCATTCCTTTCATAAGGCACCAGACCAAATATCGGTTTGAAAAACATCATCCCATGATGGACAACGACCTATAAACCTAAAGATGTCTTTCTCTTTGATCCCACCAAAACTCAATCACTACAACAAACTCATGAATTGGGTACTTTTTCTTTGGCAACGATTCTTGACTTAAAACTATTGGCTACGTTTAGAACAAACTACGTTTTATATTTGTAGCTATATTTTGTGACTTTTTTAACTGTAAGCTCTGTTTCGTAGCAAATTTAGCTACGAAAAAGATATGACAATGTTTTTTTTACTGTAAACTTATTTTTGTAGCGAAATATTTTTAATTACGAAATATTTTTTATAGCTAATAAAGTTTGGCAATATTTTTTAATTGTTAACTTATTTTCATAGCTAAAAATCCTTCGTTACGAAATTTTTTTCATAACTAAAACACACTAGTCCCTTAACTATCAACTGTCATTTAATATTGGTAACTTTTATGTCGTTAATATACGTAATATTGATGATTGAATGTTGTTAATGCGATCAATGTTGATGATTAAATGTATCTTTATTATGATGATTAAATGTATTATGAAAGTGCTCTTTATATTGTCTCAAACATAATGGTGGTAACATTTATGTTGTTAATGTGTGCAATGTTGATGATAGAATGTTGTTTATGAGATTAATGTTGATGGCTGAATGTATCGTAATATTGGTAACATTTATGTTGTTAATGTCATGATGTTGATGATTGAATGTTATTAATGTGATTAATTATGATGATTACTTGATTATGATGACTAAATTTATAATGGAAGTGCTCTTTTACTTTTGATGCGAAGGCACGGAGAACGATTGTCTAAAGAAAATTGGAATAATTTATGTGATTATTGGACTAACCTAAAAGTTCATGTTTGTTTTCTTTACTTTGTTTTCTTTATCTTTATGCTTGATTCCATTAATCTTGTTAGATGATTTAATGACTAAGTTACCTTTTTTCTTTATTTAGGAAAATTGTAAGAAGGCAAAGGCTAGTAGAGAAAAAATGAAAATTTTTTCGTAATCATGGTCATAGTCATTTATAGTTGTCTGAAATGAATATGTAAGATCTTTGTTTACAAGTTATACTTATATCAATAAACACTAAATTATTTATTGTGCCTTGTATTTTTGTTTCATAAAACAGAGTAAGAAAGAACTACATAGATAAGAGTATGATATAATCACACTATATAAAGTTACTATAAGGAAAGTAAAGAATGGGAGTTCGAAGAAGTAGAAAACAAATATGTAAGTATAAGAATTTGTTCAATATTTTAGTTCATTTATTAATATAATGTTAAGTAGTAATATTTGAATTGAATATTGTTTTTTTTTTAATTTTAGAATAAGATGCAAGAGTTATCAAAGAAATCTATGTTTAAGGGGAATAGAAATGACAAAATTGGCACAGCCCGACTTTGGCCAGGGTTGAGTGGGCCATGGGCTAGGCCCAAAACGACATTGTTTTGTCAAAAATGATGTTTTTTTATTTTTTATTTTTAAATATAAGGTGAGGCCAACCTGCCCGTAGCCCATCGGTACACGTTCTAACTATATGAAAGGTATTGGTTATGACCCTAATTCAAATGTTTCAACCTCATCATATAAAATAATCATTGAACACCTTCAAGAGGAAAACAATAAGCTTAAGGATCCATTACAAGTTGAAGTAATCAAGAGACGAGTAAACTTAGCAAAACATGATATATTATTCAAAAGATTACTTAATCCAAATTATGATAGAAATGAAGAGGAAAGCGAAAGGTATTAATTCTATCTCCTATACTTTTTTCTTTCAATTCCTATATGTACTATAATTTAAATCTAATACTTTTTTTTCTTAGATTTAGAATGGATGAAGATGTAACTGGTGAGTGATTATGATGTGAAAGTTACAGTTATGTGATGTTTACTTTAATTAGAACCAAATACTTATTGTATCAATACTTACAATATTTTTGTTTATTTTAACTAAACTTTTTGTATGATTACAAGTTCATGACATGAACAATACAAGGTAGTCATTCGAGTTATGCTATAATATTTTTGTAATTTAAGCATTTATAATTTGTAAACTGATCTCTTTATTTATTGTTTTGTCTATAAAAATTGTAATCTTTGTCATTTTGTATAGGAAGAATATTCTTTTATTAGTATAATTTAATAATATTTATATAATTTTACTTTGTATTTACAATGCTCGATATTTAGAATTAATAATATGTTATATGATTTATTTGTATAATAAATCCACAATAAAAAAATCAATACATTATACACAAAACATATTGTTCAATATCATAGATTAAAAATGTAACAAATAACATATCACAATATTATTAAAAGCATAGCAAATAACTTTTGGCTATGTTGTGAAAACGTAGCAAATAACTATTAGCTAAAAACATTTTGCTACATTTTAAAAAACATAGCTAAAAACATTCGGCTATATTTATGAAAAACATAGCTAAAAATCTTTAACTATGTTATGAAAAACGTAGCTAATAGTATTTAGCTACGAAGATAAAAACATTGCTAAATTTATTGGCTATGTTTTACTTTTTGTTAGTCATTTGCAGCCGATATTTTCCTCTCCTAGATTCAATTTTTAGCTACATTTTGTTAATGCTTTAGCTACAAAAAATTTTCATAGCTAATAGCTTTTGTCTATAATTTTTGAAAATGTCAACTATAGTTTTCAGTTACAAGGATTTGGCAATGTTTTGTGTGACGAAACAGGAACATAACAAATAACTATAGGTAACATTTTTAGAAATTAACTATGTTTTTTTGGCAGCCGAAAGTCAACTTTGTTGTAATGAATTAACCATAAGAAGATGATAATAAAGGAATCAATGATAGCATTAGAAATAACAAAGTTGGAATTTCGAAGGAAGACTTTTCATCCTAAGGGGCAGTTAACTTGGTAATCAACTGTCAGTTCTTTGGAAAAGACTTCGCTAACATATTCAAATTCTATAGGCTAGATCTATTATGCTGACAAACAGAAATTCAAGCATGCCTTACATTGTTTGCTTTCAACGTTGATGCTCATCCAACTTCTTAAGAATAAGCCCACCAACTTCAAAATATAGTGTAGCTTGGAGTCTCTGCTATTGGAAACTCGAGATGATATCTAATTTTAATAGAATAAGATATTTGATTTCTCGATAAACTAAAATTATATAACCTAATTAGCACATAAATTTAATAAACATAAACCTAAATCTTATCTTATTATATAACTTGATTGTCTTTCTTCTCATTTCTTTCGAACCATTTCCAAAATTAGTTCATTGTAACTACTGTAATTACACACTTGTACGACTTAATAGTATCGACATGAATGACTTGAGAGAACACTAGGGGTGAGCATTATTTGGGCCGGCCCGAATTAATTCGGGTAAGGAAATTCTAAAATTCGGGTAATTCGGGCCGGCCCGGGTGTTACCAGAATTATTTTCGGGCCGAGACAGGTAAGGGAAAAAAAATTCGGGCCGACCCGATTACCCGAATTAGGTTTAAAAAAATTGTGAAATAGGGTAATTAGGGTAATTCGGGTAAATCGGGCCAGGATATTTCGGGTAAATCAGGCTAGATAAATAGGTAATTCGGGTAAATCGGACCGGGTAAGTTCGGGTAATTAAAAGTTTGGGTTCGGGTCGGGTAAGGGAAAAAATTTTGAGTAATTCAGGCCGGGCCCAAACAGTGAAAATCTGGCCCAAATTACCCAAATGCTCACCCCTAGAGAACACCATAAGTAGTACAGAGACAGTAAAGAAGTACAGAGAGAGTAAAGAAGTACTAGTTACTTTAGAACTTAAGCTTATTTATAATAAATTTGGACCTTTTAGTAATTCAATTAATATTATTCTTTATCTATTAAATATCTCATATTTCATTCTGAAATTTCTATAGTTTTGTAATCAAGTCAACTTAATTAAAATACTTTTTCTTTTCTCTTTAATCTTTCTTTATGTTTGACCGATTAAGTTCTTAAATATGTTGGCAATAAATATAAATCATAACCCTAAGTAATATTTAGGATAAATAAATTAAATTCCTTCAAATTTACTTTTAATTCTCTAATTAAATAATTAGGTTAATTTCTTAGGATTTCCTTTCAGGTTTGAGAAACTACTACAATAGGTCCTCATTTTTAAAAAATTATAAATACCATCCTTATGTTTCAGTTAATATATCTTCTATCTCCCTTACCGTCAAGTTGTCATTAAGACCCCATTTATATAAATACAAATAACGTTATTTTAAAAAACTATAGTGGTTATTTATAATTTTTAAAAGTCAAGGAGTACATTGATAATATTCTAAACCATCCATTGGGTAAAATATGTTGGATCCCCAAACTTCAAAACAACATCATTTTTGCGTGTATAAATAGGATTTTTAATGGAAACTTGACAATAGAGAGGACAAACAATATATTAGCTAAGACATATAGATGGTATTTGATATTTTTAAAATGAGGGACTAATGTGATAATTTGTTAAAGCCCAGGAGGGTATTATGAATTTAATCCTAAATAATTTATATACATAAATCAAGATTGACATCTATCAACATATCAAATATTGCTTAATTGCTTATTTCTTATAATTAAATATTCAAATTAAATAAATTTAATCTAATTAAAACATAATTAATTCTAATTCTAGAAAACATGTTTTCTAAAATTTAAATTGAAAATCAATCTAATTATTATTCTAAATCAATTTTTTTAAAAAAATAATTTTAGAATTAATATTAAATTTAAAACTATTTTAAATTTTGTTTGGCTATAAAATTGGTTTACCCTAATTTTAGGATTGCTTTAGATTTGATTACAATAATTTATACTATGGGCCCCTCTCGCTTAATGGCCAAACAAACATTATTATTGGTTTAGGTTAAGTTACCATATCCTTGTATCCAAACACCATCCTTCTTCTTCAAACATACACCAGTCTTCTCCTACCTTTGGTCTCCTCCATCACAACTCAAGCATCCTATCCCTAGGCTCCTTAATGCAGAAAACTTATTGTTATGATAACAATCATAAACTCAAAACCAAAAACATTTTATGTTGCTAATAAGGGATTTACAATCTTTTAAAGGCAAAAAATTATCCATATGGGTTTCAAAAATCAAATTTTTTATAATGTAGAATCTCTAAAATAGATTTTGAACTTTTCATATATTGTGATTGAGAGAGCTTTAATGCTTTAATTTGAAGTTTTTAAATTATTATTCAATCCAATTTGATTTTAGTGTTAAGTTTTAGATTTAATCTAACTAAGAGTTAGGATTTGTAACTTTTGTATAAATAATTTTATACTTATTTAATAACAACCAAATAACTTTAATCAAGTTATAGAATTAAATAATGCTTTGATACCACTATTGAAAAATCAATGCAAGATCTAATCCCCATGCGCATTAGAATGAGAACAAAACTTTTTTGTTTGATTTTCCAAAATTTAATACTAGTTTAAAATTCTATAACATGATTAAGGCATAAAAATACAAAAAATATACGTAAATTATATCTTATTATGTAACTTGATCCTCTTTCATATCATTTTCCTTGAACTGTTTCTAAAATTGGTTCATCACAACTATCGTAGATGTATATATATCCTACCTCTAATAGTATTCATGTCAACAAGTTGAGAAAACTCTACAAGTGGTACATAGAGGGTAGGCAAAAAGTCCTAGTTTTCTTTAAAGCATGAACCTATTTATAATAGGATTTGGACCTTTTAATAATTTAATTAAAATAAAACTCTAATTATTTTTAATTACATATAGATTGAGCCCAAATAAGATCCAATATCTCGTATGCTCCTTATTTATTTAATATATTTCGTATTTAATCCTAAAGTTTTTCAAACTTTACAGTCAAGTTCAACTTAATTAAAATACATTCTTCTCTCTTCAAACGTTTTTTGTGAGTGAACCATTTGATTCCTATATATATTGGAAATAGATATAAATAACCTTAAATTATATTTAGGATTGGATAAATTAAACTTATTTAAATTTATATTCAGTTCTCTAATTAAATAATTTATATCTATAGATCAAGATTAATGTCCAGTAACGTATAATAACAATCTAAAAATAGGACTATCAAAGGGGTTTTGACTGACCTTTCCATTCATAATTTGTCTTTATAGCATTCTTTTCATCACACAATATTTCGATTAGACATAGAAAAAAATTAATGTCTACTGTATTGGAGTCCAATCATATAAGTTCTCAACTATTAATAATTGATTTTATTAATGACATTTGAACTATTTTCAAAGTTTCACTCCACCTTGATAAAAGACTTTTCGAATCAATACTAGGTGAAAACAATGGAACATTCTCCTTAATCACTTTAGGGTGATGAATCCTATATTTATCAGTCAACTAACTCCATATAATTCATGCTATATCCAATGATTATTAGTAGAGTTATCCTTAACTAGAATAAGTCATAAGTAATATCAAAATATAACAATCCTTATATAAGATATTTTAGAGATCTTAAGTCAAAAGATCACTTATACAATCATCATTATGAGAATTTTCACAGATGTCGTAATATTCCAAATGGAATTCTCATGTAGGGTTAGTTAAGTTAACTTGTTCTTTAACAAGTACCAACACGTTTGTTTAAGTATCTAAATAGTTTAGTTTATGAGATCAATTACTTACTTTATAAGGAAGAAGCATAACATGTGCTAATCTTTTTATGCTTTATTAATGTCCAATCTTAATAGAACAATGATTAAGAACAATTTACGGATAATATATAAATGCAATATGAATATCATAATTATGAACACGTTATAATTTCAATTACAATGTATATTTATCTCATGAACTTTATCGTATACATTTAAACATGTATAAAATAAAGAGTTCTTTCAAATAATTATATCACTAAAACTATAACTACTCAATTAGTTGTAGGGCATAAACCAACATATCCTTTATCCATGACCTTTCTCTTTGGTTATGATAAGACCTTTATTCTCAAATTCAAGATCAAATGCAAGTCCACAATGAGAGTTCCTTATTGATGAAAGACTAGGAATGCTCATATCTACTAGTAAATGCCTATATAATTAGGGTCATCCTTTGAAAAACAAATTACAATCATGTGTCTAAAGGCATCTTCATACATGGATGCTTCCAACAACATAATTATGATGCATGTTAATATAAATGGAGAAATTATTGAGATTCAAGACTACCCACTCATATTTTCTTTGTGTTATATTTGTGCTCTTTCTTGTGAGCCATTATTTATTCTCTCTTTAAGCTATTTTTGTTTTCTATCACCCATTTCTCTTTCTCCCCTAACTTATTTATATTCTCTCCAGGTTGTTTCTTTTTTTCTCTCTCTTTCACTTAGTTATTATATTTAAGTCCTTCTTAGTTGTTCATTTGTTCGACTTTTCCCCATTTCCTCTCTTTTAATGGCATTCTTTTGTTATCTCTCTTCCTCTTTACATTTTCCTATCCTTTTTCCTTTTCATTTGGTGCATGGTTGTTTGTCCCTTTAATCTCTTTTGTTAATTCTTTTTCATTTTTTTAGAACCCAATATTAATAAAATTATTTAATCCAAATTTAAAATCAATATTAATACCAAGATACCCATTCAAAATTGATATGTCATAATTAAAACTAATTAGAGTTAATTATCTCTAATTAAAATATAAGCAGTACTAATTAATAATAATTAAAAGAAATTAAAAATAAATAGATACAATTAAGTGTAACGCAATGAAACTTTGACACAAATTAGATATAATAAAATATATACAATCAAACTAGTCAAATTTTAAAACAAATATAATATAATGAAATGTATTTTGATACAAATCAAAATAAGATAGATGTGATCACATGCAATCAAAGTTGAATAGTAAAATTTAAATTAGAATTGATAGAACACATCTATATAATAGTTGAAATTAAAATTAATATGGGATTGATTGGGAATTAAGTGAATGATTGGATTGACATTATATGACAATAAAACTCTTCAAATAAAAACTAAATGTAAAGAATTTAGACAAAATTTTAGTATCAATAGTTAACAAAACAAAGTTTATAGAAAAGTTGAATGTTGAATGTTTCAAATGCCACATATATGGCTATTATGAGTCTAAATATAGAATAAATATCAATAGCAACCACAATTTGAAATCAATTTTGCAAAGAAAGAAGAATAATTTTTTCTTCTGATGACTTGTTATGTGCAGGAAGACGTTCATCAATTTTGCAAAGAAAGAAGAATAATTTTTTCTTCTGATGACTTGTTATGTGCAGGAAGACGTTCATCAAAAGTTGTAATATTTTTATATTAGCAACGATAATTATGTGTGAAGATAAGTTTGGATTTCATACTTTGATGTTAGTTCACAACATTATGAAGCTGCTTTCATAGACAAAAGCAATATGAAAACCCACAGTAAGAAGAATCCTTACCAAATTATTTCTAATGTAATTTTTGTTTGAAATATGAAAATCAATGATCAATTTTAGTTAAATTCAAGATAAGAGATATGAGATTTCCATCAAAGGTAGAGTTTGTCACATTCAAGATGAGAAACGAGGCTTAATTTATGAATGTAATAAGAAAACATATCTTATGTTTCCTTTATATCTCAACAACACCACTCAATCATATTTAGTCATAAGACTAAAGGATAAGGCATGGTTATGGCATTTTTTCTATAGGAATTTAAATTTTGATTGTCTTAAAATGTTGTGACAAAAGAACATAGTGATTAGTCAATTGCAAATTGAAAGTACTCCTTAATTTGTGAAGAATTTTTTTTTTGGCAAGCATCATTGAGATACTTTTTTTAAGGAAAAATAATGGAGAGTTAAGAAATTATTGAATTTGGTTCACTCTTACTTATATGGACTCATTAATCTGATGCCAAATACAAATAAACATTATTCTTTTAACATTTATTAATGGTTATGGTCAAACTAATATAAAATTTTTAAATTTTAAAGACTTCAATGTGATGGTTAAAAAAGAAGCTAGAATGCCTATAAAGATTCTCTATAGTGATCATAGTACAAAAAAATTTGTAAATTTTTTAAAGCAACATGGAATTCAAAAATAACTTACAACAATTTATATGTTGTAATAATGTTTAAAAAGGAAGAATCGTACATTCTTGGACATGGTTTATAAAGAATTTAGATCCAAATAAGATTTTCCAATAAAGAAGTCAATTGAAGCATTCATATACTAAATAGAAGCCCCATATTTGTCGTTAAGAACATGAATCTTAAAGAAGCTTAAAATTAATGAGGACCAAGTATTATACTTTAGAATGTTTGGTTGTATTGCATATGTTATTTTATATTGGAAGAGGAGAAAGCTTGATAAAACAAATGATAAATGCTTTTTTCTTGGTTTTCTTAAGCAATCAAAATCATATAAATTGAAAAATTTTATCAGAAAAATTAGATATAAGTTAGTGATGTGATTTTTATGAAAAACACTTTTATACTTAGGATGAAAACAATATCAAACAACAAATACCGAATAATTTTAATGGAGAAAATGTATATGAGAAACTATAACCTTTAGAGAACATTACCTTGTGTCAAATGAGCAACAATCACTAACTAAAATACATAATAAACATTAACCCCAATGACTTAGAAGAAGATTTGCATAGATGATTGATTATAAAAGAATTATGGTTCACTTATAGATGTTGCTTTGTTGTTAATAAAAAAATTGTTAAAGATCCATAATGGAGAAAGGAAATAGACATTGACATTACTACCATTGAAAGATACATTACTTAGGAGTTGAAAAAGTTTCCAAAAGGATAAAAAACCATTACTGTAAAGTGAGTGTATAAGACAGTTAAACGAAAGCAAGAAGTTGATAAATACAAAGCAAATTTGATCACTAAGGACTATAAGCAAAAGTTTGGAATCAATTACAACAATGACTTCTCCCCAATGTAAAGCATGGCATAATCATATCCGTGATCGTATTGGTAGCATAAAACTCATGGACTATTTCCAATTGATGTGAAATTGACATTTTACATAGCAATTTGGAAGAAAATGCATTTATTAAACAACCTCCTAGTTGTATAAAGTATAGATAAGAGCCTAAAGTGTATAAATTTAAAAAGGCTTTATATAAATTGAAAAATCTTCAATGGATTGGTTGTATATAAGTTTTATTTTTGGAAGGTTTTCAAAAGTGCTCATGTATTCATAAAATCTTTGTTAAATTTAAAGATGGATGGGAAGATATTTATTATATACTTATAAGCTAACAATTTGTTTTATTTTAGAACTTGCATGGCTATGTTTGAAAATATTAAGGAATCTATGATGCTTGAAGTCAATATTGTAAGATTCTTTCTATGTGGGGCTATAACTAATTAGTCTTTTATTTTATAACAGAGTCAAAAGAGGACTGAAAGCCATTGAATTATATTTGTGGTCCTTTTATAGGCTCACTCTTCTCAATATATTTATTGGTGTGATATGATTATAATGTAGAGCTATTAGAATATCTTGATGATAGGGTTTAAGCTTATGACTAACTAGCATAAGTCTCGCTTACCATCTTACAAACCTATATGTAATAACTTATAAGAGGTTAGGTTTACATCAGTTATAACTTGAGTTAAATTTGTAAGAGAGGCAAGAGAAGAGCATATGCTTTCCTCTATTTTAGAAGTTTTGCAAAAAGTTGATTCTATAAGGTTTAAGAATAATAATCATATCTTCCAATTCAAGTATTCTTAATATTATTTATCTATTCATGATCTATTAAGGTGCATAGAATACCATTGAATGAACTCGTTAAGAGGCAAGAGAAGAGCATATGCTTTCCTCTATTTTAGAAGTTTTGCAAAAAGTTGATTCTCTAGGATTTAAGAATAATAATCATATCTTCCAATCCAAGTATTCTTAATATTATTTGTCTATTCATGATCTATTAATGTGCATAGAATACCATTGAATGAACTCGTTGAGAGGCAAGAGAAGAGGATATGTTTTCCTCTATTTCAGAAGTTTTGCTAAAAGTTGATTATATAGGGTTTAAGAATAATAATCATATCTTCTAATCCAAATATTATTAATATTATTTGTCTATTCATGATCTGTTAAGGTGCATAGAATACCATTGAATGAACTCGTAATTTACTTTTGTTGATAAGTATATTTCACATATGGTATCAGAGTCATATTTCAATATCATTTGTAGCTCTTTTATTTGATTAAGTTAATTTTTCTTATTATAAAAACTTAGATTGAAGATTTTAGGATTTCAAAAAGATCTCCAAGTTTAATTTACATGAAACCCTAAAATTTTTGTTGCTTCTTATGATTAAGTCATAGGGTTTATTAACATCTGCACCAAAATAGTTCGTTAATCAATTTTGTGATTTATATGATTAAGTTATGTGATTAGTTAATAACTACACCAAATAGTTAATAACTACACCAAAGAGGATGTTTAATTAATTTTATAATTTTTGTGATTAAAATAAAGTAATCAACGTATAATCTATATATGTTATTAATAAATAAAGTAAAAGTTAAAATATAACAAAAATAAAAGGATTTGATTTTTCTTTTAAGGAGAAGAAAAAAGAGAAAAGACCTCTAATAAAAAAGAAAGAATATGAATAGTAGGGAGTTGTTTGTTTTCTTTTTTCTTTCGTTTCTTGTTGTGGTTTTTTTTAAAAGGAAATATCCTTTAAAAACACGTTTGGTTCGTTATTATTGCATTTTGTTGTTTTCAAAAACAAAAAACCATAACAGTTTCACTAAAACAGAAAAAAGACGTTCCCCTAATATTTCATGATAGGTTTTCATGTATTCTGAAACATTTTTTTCACAAAAAGTTTTTGTGTGTTTTATAGGTTTCTCTCCTCTATGTCGTCGTCTATGTCTTCTACTGAGTTTTTTGTAGTCTGCGATTTCTCAGGTTTGTTTTCATATTTGTTGCTTATGAAATCTAACATCAAAGCGAAAACGGTCAGAAGGATGAAACCATGACAGATCAATATCCAAAGACCCTATCTTTGACTCAGGTTTCAAGTGAAGGAAGCTTCCCAGATTGCTGCTTTAGACTCTAAAGCGATGTGCTTTGGACAATGCAAAACTAGGTTTTAGAGAAGACATCAAGAGGGCGTGATGTAATTAGTTGATTGGAGATGATTTGACTGCAGGAGGTTGTGCGAATGGTACGAGGAACGTTGCCATGAGAGAAAGAAAGGTGTTTCACTTTAACAAATAGGGATATTGTGTTGGGAATGCTTGGAAGATGATGCTTCAAAGTTTGGAGTACAAGAAATGGCTTTTATATCTAAAGAATAAAAGCAACATGCATGGAGTAGCAAAGGTAATATGTCTTGCACTCATTGTAATTCCATTAATACAGTTGCACGCCACTTTTCTAGCCAGATTTGAGTGTGATTTGATTACCAATAAAAATTATTCAAAATGAGTAGTAAATGATATTAGACTCTAATTAATATGTAATTTTTAAATTATATTTAATTTACATATATTTTAATTTTACTATAAGGATAATTAATTAATTTAAAAATATAATATATTATATTAAAACTATTAACATAAGAATATAATTACAAAAATAAAAACATTATGATAAAATCAAACATGTTTTTATTTTTAGTTTTTTATTACATATCTCAACCAAACATATTTTTATTTTTAATTTTTATATTACAAATTTCAATTAAACATGTTTTTTAGAAAAATAGAAAACAAAAATCAAAAATTAAAAACCACAACAAAAAACCAATGTTTTAAAAACTGGACCGGTTCGTCCGGTCTGACCGGAAAAAGTTTGAACCGCTTAGTGGTCCGGTTTGGTTTTACCTAATAACCTCTCTGCATAAAAACCGGCTGGTTCAACTTTTTTTCGGTCGAACTGAACGGACCGGTCCGGTCCGGTCTGATTTTTTAAACTTTGTAAAATCTCCTTCTTTTTTTTCATCAAAACTTTCGCATTTATAGAATTGTTGCGAAGAACATGTTCACTTAATTAATAAGCCAAA
>JANZLC010000003.1:22807766-22837737 GCA_026413385.1 Erythroxylum gracilipes
TTTATTTCAATAAAATATTTTATTTTTACTTATTTTTATAAGTTTTACTTCTTATTTATTATATACCGGTTTTATAGCGGTTCACTATCGGTTGAACCTCTAAATCTTAAATCTTTTCTTCGACCGGTTTAATATCCAGTCCGATTTTTAAAACATTGCAAAAAAACAGATGTAAAATACGGACCCTAGGTTAGGAAAGATACGAAGTTACATTGGAAAGTCCCAAACTAAGTAAACATCTTGCTTAAAATATTCAGACAATAGAAAAACCACCATTTTGATTTGAAAAGCAACGAGTAAGGTTTTGAATATGTGAAAAAAAGAAAAGTCCCCGTTTGGTTTTGCATTTTCAAATTAAAAAGAATTATGGACGTTGTCATTTACTTTAATGTCCTCTTAGATTCGTATTTAATTTATCAAAGTAATAGAAAGCCGTAAAATTCAATAGGAAAGAAAATTGGTTGGTGGTGGTGGGGATGGTCAAATTTGAGAAACGACAAAATTGCGAACCGAAGGGAGTGCCTAATGACGTGTCTTTTTCATGCATGAACTAATGCATTACGTACACGCTTTGGCTCTAAAGGGTATCAAATTTCCTTTTTTTTCACGATTTTATTATATTTTACTAAATCTCATCGACGAGGTTTTCATAAGTAAATGGATAAAATTTAATAAAATTTAATAAAAATATTTACATAAATATATGAATAAGATTTAATAGAATATAATTGGAACAGACAATTTGATGTACATTTTTTATTTAATTGTATATTTGTATTTGTTCAAAATAAAAAAGGTATTTTATGTATAATATTTAAAAGTTTTTTGGAAAATATTATCTGATGGGCATCATTAAAGTTGAGGGACAATGACAATGAGACTGTTTTAAAGCACCAAACTTCCTTGCATTAGTTTGTTGTCATATTATTAAAGGCCGGCCAACTGTAGAATAAAACAGATATGGAGAGGACGCTTAAATTGTCAATTTGCTTTACTAGATCCAATGAAGGAAATCTTTATTGTGGGTATTTAGTTTTTATCTTTTAATTCTTGTTATATTTTACTTGATTTTCACTTTTTTAATAAAATAATTACATTAGATATCATCCACAAGATGTTAATATTGTGCAAAATTAGTGATCCTAATAAAAAATCCCGATAAATGTGGAGTCTGGTAAGATCAAGTGTATGTAATCTTATTCTTAATTAGTAGAGAGATTATCAGCTAATTGTTTAAAATTAGTAGCAAAATTTAAATAAAAATGCCTAATATTAATATCAAGTCGGTAAATTTGAACAATAACTCCTTGATGGACACGTCATAGCAATATGCACTAATAATACTAGTAGTAAAGTGATAACTGATAAAACAAAAACAGGCTAACAGAAGAAACCGCGGGTGGGTGGCCCTCAGATTTGTGCTCTGTTTTTTTCTCCCAGACCCGGTCCTCGACGAGGTCGCCTCTCTCTCTCACACGTAATAACAACACTCCCACGCGACGTCCGCTTCTCTTTTCCTTTGCTTTTTCTCTTGTAATCTGAGGAGGTATTATACATTTTATACTTTATTGCTTTTATTCCCAAATTACCCTCCACCATCTTTTTCTTTATTATTATTTTTATTATACGGCCAACAAAATTCCACAATTATGTGTATGTGTTATTTCAGCAACTGTACAAAAAGGTGAGGTAACAAGTAACAAGTTTTATTTTATTTTCTTGGAATCGTGTAGCCTTCTAGATAATTTTCAATTTTGTCTTGGGTTTTCTTTTATTGATTCCCATCTCGTGTTTAGGTTAGAATTAAGATTGTAATACTAACCAGATGTTACTCATCAAAAAGATAACATAAATATTAGGGCAGACAACTCTCTTCCAGATTTGCCCTTATCCACACTTGGCCTCTTTGATTCTTTGGTTCATTATGTTTTATATATTACAGAAGATGGTGATTTTTGGTTACATGGAATTCATTGACTTGTTGGGTTTCTGGTTCATGTTTCAGTGTTGAAAGAGGGAAGTGGTTTTTCTTTTTTCTTTTTTTTTTGGGTGTATTAGGGTTTGTGGTTATAATTGTTTTCATTTTCTTAAATAATATTTTTATTTTCCTTTTTTGCTTTACTGGGTTTTGGATGTAGAGGACGGTTAGGTTGCCTTCAGTTTGTTATTTGGGTTAAGGTTAGGGTTAGGGTTTGGGATAGGTTAGATCTGGTTAAATTTTGTATCTATTCCCGTTTTGAATGAGTTTCATCTTCTGATTCTAAAGTTTAGAATTTGCTTATTTTATTAACAAAAAATCGAATTAGATTTTTTTTAATTGTTTATTTGATATCTGGGTGTGATCAAACTGGAAATTTGAGCTGGTTGTTGAGTGAACTGGAAAATTCCAAGCTTCTGATCAGGAACATGTAAGCTCTGATTTTTATTTTGTTTAGATCTCTTCAGCTTTCATCTTTTTTTTTTAAAAAAAATTATTGGGCTTTGTCTGAAATGGGTCTTTAATAGCTTATATATGGTAACTTCTTTGCTATTGATTAAGTGGTCGATTTTCACTTAATTGATGATCGGTGTGTGATTTGACCTCTTAAATTGTCAGGATCACTTTTACTGATATTGATTACGAGTTAGGTTTAGGTATTTGACATGGTTCAATTGAATAATACCCCAATAATATCAGTAGGGATCAGAAGGCTTTTCAATGCATTTGGTTAAATATATACTAAGGGCTGCAAGTTGATCTGCTCGTGCAGCTCAAGTTAAGGTGACCTTCATAGATATTTCTAAATCAATGGGTATGTGTAGCTTAAGTAAGAAGTCTAATTTGGGGATTGAATTGCCACGCAAAACCATTTTTACTTTTGTTTCACTTAAATTATTAGGGGCTTTCTCCCATTTGTCCTGAAAATAATGGTTGAATGGTCGACCAAGAACGAAAAACATTTCCCATTTTCCCTTTTTCTGCCAGTTTCTCTTTCAAAGTTGAAAGGTCTGTAGTTGCATTACCCATCCATGCTGTAGATAATGTTTAATCATCTGTTGGCCATTAGTGATACAAAACATGTCTGCTTATGGGATAATTGTTGCCGAACTACAAATGGATGTCCATTGATGGTAAAGGATAAGTCTGAGAGAAATGCATAACACAAATCATGTTGTCATACTGTAGTGAAAAGATTTGATGTTGTTTTCCTTGAATATGCAGACCACTAGTTGCATTGACATATGTTGAATATTGTTCTGCAGTATTAATGGGAACTGAGCTCCTGAGAGTTCACGTGAAGGAAGAAAATGAGGATATTCCATCAGTTCCTCCTGGTTTTGAGTCTTTCGGTGCTTTCACCTTGAAGAGAGTACATGATGTTCAGAAACAAGAAAGTCTAAATACAACTAGTTGTTCAGCTACTGCGAGTTCTTCTGAATCACATGCAGTTCAGATGGATATGGACTCCGACAGTTGTGGCACAAAAAGTACAAGGTCCCTTCGTCGTAGATCTTGTATAAACTATGGGCGATTGTGTAACAGTTCAGAGGATGAGTCTGATTTTGGAAAGCCACATCAGGTTAGCTTCTATATGCTATTATCATTTATGATTGAAAATAAACTTCACCATCTATGTATCTTTAAGTGCATTTGACAACATCAAAATACATTTCAAAATGTTGATATTATTATTTACATAGTGACTTCATGCCATTTATGTTGCAGAATCAGATTTTAAGGTCTCATCTTCCTAAAGGAGTTATCCGTGGTTGCGCAAACTGCAGTAATTGCCAAAAGGTTATTTTAGTGTCTATCTGTAGTGTGGGGAGCCTTTCATTCAGTTTATCAGTTGGCACGATTCTCCTATGACTATCATTTACTCAAATTTCTTGACTACTGTCTATAAAACTAATAAACCACTATATTATAGCTATCACTGAAAGCCAGGGTTGGTAATACACCAATATCTTGGAGAGAGTACAGACAGAACAGTAGGGCTAGCACATATGTCTCCCTGACATGATTTGATTTTGGGAATTTTAGATTTTTTCTTATATGAGCCTTTGGTTCAGGTCACAGCAAGATGGCGTCCAGAACATAGTTGCAGGCCAGATCTTGAGTATGCTCCTGTATTCTATCCAACTGAACAGGTCAGTGCATAAGTTTTATGTACACACACTCACACACACATATGGAACATGACAATGTTACGTTTGTGGGAGAGGTAAAATTGAGATTGAGCTGTAATGCACACTAGTGTTGTCTTGTAATATTTTAGAAAGTGGAACTGAAACACCTCTGATTTCCTTCCCTTATTTGATTGTAGATTTTTTTACTTTGGTCTTTCAGAATTTGGATTTTTGAATGTGCATATAAATCATCTCAGGAATTTGAAGATACATTGAACTACATTGCCAAGATAAGGCCAAAAGCTGAACCATATGGAATCTGTCGCATTGTCCCCCCTCCATCTTGGAAACCTCCTTGTCCGCTTAAGGAAAAAAACATATGGGAGGGTTCTAGGTTTGCAACACGTGTTCAGAGGGTTGACAAGTTACAGAATCGTGATTCCATGAGAAAAATGTCAGGGATGTATAATCAGACAAAGAAAAAAAGGAGAAGATGCATGAGAATGGCATCGGAGAGTAGGATGGATAGCGGAAATATTCATGGGTCTTCAGATGCTGGAGGCTCTGAGGCCGAGACATTTGGTTTTGAACCCGGTCCGGAGTTTTCCCTGAAAACATTTCAGAAATATGCTGATGAATTCAAGGCTCAGTACTTTAGTAAGAATGATAATATTGTGGACAAAGAAGGTAACATGACAGACCTTCATAATAAATCTGAGCTTTCAGTAGAAAATATTGAGGGTGAATATTGGCGTATAGTAGAGAAAGCGACTGAAGAAATAGAGGTAATTACTATGGGTCTAAAAGGTTCATGTCTTTAGTTATGTTTCTCTTTGCAATTTTCTCTTTGTTCTACACCAATTTCTTTCCTTTCTTTCAAAGTCAGCTGTAAAATTGTGTTTTCTAGGTCCTGTATGGAGCTGATCTGGAAACAGGTGCTTTTGGCAGTGGGTTCCCAAAATTCCCCACTCAAAAGGATTCTATAACAGATGAAAGATATCAAAGATCTGGCTGGAACTTGAATAACTTTCCAAGGCTTCCTGGATCAGTTCTTTCCTATGAAACTGGTGATATATCTGGTGTTTTGGTGCCATGGCTTTATATAGGAATGTGCTTTTCTTCGTTTTGTTGGGTAAGACCAATTCATATTTGTGTTTGTGAGTTGTAACTGAAGTTTTGGTTTGATACGAACATGAATCATCAATCATAGCAAACAAATGAGCAGGATAGATGGGAAAACAATGTGGTTTGATGTTTCATGGACAATGTCTATCAACAATTTATATTTTGTGGCAAATAGTGTGTATGTGTTATGGTGTTGTCAGTTTCATGTGTTTGCAAGTCATTTATGCTTAGATTAGGTGTAGGTAGCATGTCCATGTATATTATTAAAACAAAAACTAGAAGATGACAAGATGGTTCCCAGTTTGCAATTACACTGTTCAGTGAGCAGTGAATGAGTTCTTTTTTACTCTATGCTATATGTCCCAAGTTTCAGACTAAATAAATGTATCAGATATAATACTTTTGATTGTCTACAATCATGTATCGAGCTTAAATGGTTGCAGCTGTAATAAATGCTAATGCTCCTTTGTATTCCCTTTTGATTGAGAGCAGCACGTTGAAGATCATCACTTGTATTCGCTCAATTACATGCATTGGGGTGAGCCAAAATTGTGGTATGGTGTCCCTGGGAAGGATGCTATTAAACTGGAAGGGGCTATGAGAAAGCATTTGCCTGATCTGTTCGAAGAACAACCTGATTTGCTTCATAAGCTGGTAACTTGTCCATAAATTGTCCATCATCTTAGTTGTTTGTAACAGCAATTTGTACAGTGAAATTTTGTTTGGATATGTCATTTCTCAAGCGGCAAAAGTCAAAGTGAAAGCACTTCTGATCTGTGATAAGTATTGGTAACTAATTGTTCTCAGCTGGTTTTGATTTACATGATTGAATTCTCTTTACAACTAATCTGCATGCTTTAACGATTGATTAGTAGTTAAACTTTTGACCTTACATTAACCTGCCAGTCTTCCTCTAGGTTGAGTTATGATTGAAGCTATATAACTCAAAAATGTTTTAATGTCTTCTGGTTTACTTCCTATGACCTTGCCATCGTTGATTTCAAACATTGAAGCCCCAATGTGAAGTTGAATCTAGCAACATGCCCTGTGATTTACAGGGTTTATGAGTTATGAAGTTTGGATGTTCCAATAGAAGTATAAGAGAATAATAATTTCTTATTCTGAATTTGTTTGGTCTTAATAATTTCTTATCCTGAATTTGTTTGGTTGATTAGTTCTGCTGGACCTTTGTTAGGTTTCTCTTTTCTTTTGACACTCGAGGGATTGTTTGTTTCTATTTTGGTTTTTGGTTCTCTGGTTTTCGTTTTCAAATTCAATAAAGAAAACCTGTTTTTTTTTATAAAGTTTATGGATTATGTTTTTGGTTTAATTACTAATAAAAATTTTGATTAATATAACTTAATTATTTAATTTATTTAATTACTTTCAATTTTATTTTTTAAAAGAATATCTTTAATTTTAATGACTATCTAATAAATATAAATTTGAAATATCTTAAAATATATAAATTTTAAATAAAATTAGTTTTAATAATTAAAAATATTAACAAATAAATAAAAATTGATAAATAAAGATTTACTTATTAAACTTTATTTTAATAAAATATAATAAAATTTTGTAGTAATATTATTAATAAATATTATATAAGAGATTAAGTAAAATTATTTAATCAATTTGTAAAATTATTAAGTTTTATCTAATATTTAATTGTTATCAGTAATAAGAATATAAGTACATTAACAATTACACAAGGTTTTGTTTTTGTTTTAACAAAATAAAGACTAAAATCAGGAAACGGAAACCAAAAATTAATAGAAAAACAAAAGTGAATTCAAACATTCCCTAAGTTTGCCAATTTTGTAAATATTGCTTCTTTGTGCTTTGCTTCCATCTTTTCTAGCTTCAGCGGCTATCTTTCTGGAGATTTTGAAATTTGTTGAGTTTACTTCTTGACTTCATTCTGTTTATATATTGTGTTTAAAAAGATTGAATAAAACCTTAACTTACTTCCTTGTGGTGCTTGATGAAGGGGTAAATGGACCTTTAAGTTTCTCAATATTTTTATGATAGATGATCCTAAATTAATTAATGAAAAAATTGCTCTTCAGTTTAGGACTGTCCTCCTAGATTAATAGCCCTAAGCATGCTCTGAATTTGTTACTTGCAGGTAACACAGCTTTCTCCTTCTGTACTAAAATCAGAAGAGGTATCTGTCTATCGATGCGTTCAGAATGCTGGAGAGTTTGTTCTAACTTTTCCTCGAGCTTATCATTCAGGGTTTAACTGCGGTTTCAATTGTGCGGAGGCAGTAAATGTAGCTCCTGTTGACTGGTTACCCCATGGACAAATTGCTATAGAGCTCTACCGTGAGCAGGGACGAAGGACTTCTATCTCCCATGATAAACTTTTACTTGGAGCAGCAAGGGAAGCAGTAAAAGCTCATTGGGAACTTAATTTAATGAAGAAGACTTCATTAGAAAACTTAAGATGGAAAGAGGTGTGTGGAAGGGATGGAATATTAGCAAATGCACTCAAGGTAAACTACCACTCTTGTTTGGTTTCATTCCATAGTTCTTTGATTTGAAGTTCAATTGTCTCTAGACAGCCTGTCTTTTCATGTTTGAAGGTGATGTGGCTACCTATGACATGTAGCAACATATAAAGGGATTAAGTAAACATGCCAACTAGAGAAAATTTTGGAATTTTTTGACATTATCAGATTGGTTTGTGGGATAGCATTCACATTCACGGTTCCACAATTGGTGAAATATGGCCTACAGTTGGACGTTTATAGCAGCACTGTGATTGGAAATTCATGCCCAAATGCATCAGTTTTAACTAACTGTATATAACTAACTTCAAGTAATAAGTCCTAAGCAAATGGAGTTGCCTTCACCTAGTTTATATGCTCAAAGGAGTTGGACCTTGGAACTTTCCTATTATGCTGTATGAAAATATAGAAATGTTTGACTTCATTCCTTTCTGTACTAACTGTTAATGTTGGTTTCTCATTTAGACTCGAGTGGAGATGGAGCGAGAGAGAAGAGAATTCCTCTGCAGTTCTAGCCTGGCCCTAAAGATGCATAGCAATTTTGATGCTACCAGGGAGAGGGAATGTTGCATATGCCTTTTTGATTTGCATTTGTCTGCAGCAGCATGCCGTTGTTCTCCAGATAAGTATGCATGCTTGAATCACGCAAAGCAATTGTGTCCATGTGCCTGGAATGCTAAATATTTCCTCTATCGCTATGATCTCGGTGAATTGAATATCCTTGTTGAGGCAGTGGAGGGAAAGTTAAGTGCAGTTTACAGATGGGCAAAACTTGATCTTGGACTTGCTTTGACTTCTAATGTCTCTAGAGATCCTATGCAAAGTGATAAGTTATCTTATACCCTAGAAGGAACAACAAATAAGGAGATAAGACCTCAACTGCTAGCAAATTCCCCTAAAGATTTGCAGGGGACAGGATGCTCTGTGGATGTCACACTAACGTCATCTGGGATTGCTGGTGAGACTGTATCAGATGAAAAAAAGAAATTTGTTGAACCTGTTGCTTTGAAAGACTTAAAGTCCCAGAGTTCTCCACTTGTTAGCCCAAAGGTAACGAATGAGGACTCCTCGCTTCTGACCTCTGACTTGAGAAAATCACTTTGCAAGTTTTCTCTAAAAAATTCGTCCTCTGCTGAAAAAGTAATTTCACATAAAGGTTCTGTGAAAAGTCCTTTGACATTGGATGATGCTAATGTTATTCTGCTAAGTGATGATGAAGATGATGACTCAAAGACGCCATGTTTGGAAATGGAGAACGGAAATTCTATAAGGCCTCCTGAGGTTTCTGCAAATTTGTCAAATTCTGTTGATACTCCATGTAATGACAACAAAGAATCAGTGCTAACTGAAACAGCAATAACAAAAATTGATTTCGATTCCTTACCCAATGCTGAAGCAAACTTAAGCCTATCTGATTCTCTCAAAGTGAAAGTTGAATGCCTAGAGAACAGTGGAACAGTTATGGAATCCCATCCATCAGACAGTTCCTACACTGGAAGAGGTCCCATCAAGGGAGGATTGAGTAGGAGTGTTATAGGTTTATCAACTAGGAGAGCGATTGGTGATGATCATTCTGTGGCAAATGCTGATAATCGGCATTCACAGCCATTGGGCAGTAGGAAGCCTGATGATGAAGATAAGGTTGGAGCTAATTCCGCTTCTCATTCAATTGACAACTCAAAAACTGTGATGGGTAGTCCATCTTGCTTGCAAAATAATTTGGATAGATATTACCGCCAGAAAGGCCCTCGCATTGCCAAGGTAATCAGAAGGATAAATTGCAATGTTGAGCCTTTGGAGTATGGTGTTGTGCTTTCTGGGAAATCATGGTGTAACAGTCATGCAATTTTCCCCAAAGGTATTATAGATGTGCATTCTTAATGAGATCATAGACCAATTTCAGTAGAAGATATATGACTGTATGTAATCAAAATGGTCCCACTTAATGCAGGATTTAAGAGTCGAGTTAGGTACATAAATGTTTTGGATCCAACAAATACATGCTTCTATGTGTCAGAAATTCTGGATGCAGGGTGGAGCGGACCACTTTTTATGGTAATTTCAATTTTTGAACTGTTATCATTTGTTTCTTGTAATTTTCCATTGTTTGTGGTAGATTGTGGAACTGTTATATTGCCAAATTGTTTTCTTTATGCATTTTTAATTGGCTGAATTGCTGTTCCATTGATGCATTTTTATATGCCAATTCTTCCTTGTAATGTCTTTAGAAATTTCTTTGATTTTTTATATGCATTCTTGAATATATGGAAATGAATTGTAACGTGTTTACTTGTAGTTGAAAAGATTGAGAATGAAGTTTAAGAAATGAATGATCTTTAAGAACAGCTTTCTAGTATTTGCTATGGCTTAGTGAGGCTAACAAATGCCCTAGTACTCTGCATTTCATGGATAGCCATTCTTGATAACCTTCTACAAAATTCATTTTGATATATATGATTTTTTTGACATCTAAATTGCTTATGGAAAACACTCTTTTGGGAGTAATAGTTCTCTGAGAATGAAGATGAAATTGAAAAGGCACTTGCTGATTCCTTTTGGAAGGCATTGTGGATTTCTGTTATATTAGTTGCAGTTTATTTTTTGAGCTATTAGTAGCCTGGATAGGATATTATTTTGTTAACATAAATTTGACAATCTTGAGGGAAATTGAAAAGCCTTTTTTTTTGTTGTGGCCTTAAATGATCAACTTTATCCTGGAAGATTTTACCATTGATTGGATTAAAATGTGTACAGAAATTAATGTTTTTAGTAAATGAGAAACTAATATTTGACAAATCCTTTACTCAACTAATCATTTCAGGTCTCTTTGGAGCATTGTCCATGTGAGCTATTCATTCATGTTTCAGCTGCCAGATGTTGGGAAATGGTAAGAGAGAGGGTAAATCAAGAGATCACTAAGCAGCATAAATTTGGAAAGTCAAACCTTCCTCCTTTACAGCCTCCTGGGAGTCTAGATGGCCTTGAAATGTTTGGATTTTCTTCACCAGCTATCGTGCAGGTAAATTTAGTGATGGAGCTGATAGTGATAGCATGCACCTCATCTCTTTTCCATTTTTATATCATCCCTTTTCGGCCTAAGTCACATGTATGGAAGTGTATGTGTCCCTTAGGATTTCATTTTCTTGAAAATAGGCTCAGCTGCAAAAAGCTTGACATTGCAGGTAAAATATCTCAGTGATTGAATTTCTGATGTGAGTTTGAACTTTCTGGATAAGGGTAGTGGGACCAGTTCTCTCGCTTTGGATGACCTCAAGCTGAATGTCCCTTGAAATCTGAATGAACTTCAAACGTTATTTTAACATGCAGATATCCTTTAATTTCTCCATGTTCTTTCCATCTTATTTGTTCTAAAGTAAGACTATATTTTGTTTTGTTCTTTAAACAGGTGATAGAGGCATTAGATCAAAATCGAGTCTGTACAGATTATTGGGATTCCAGACCCTATTCAAGGCCTCAAGGACAAATTCCACTGCAGTCCCAATTCAAAGGGAATGGTGGACTTTCCCAGGGGACTGCTAATGAGCAGAATAGAAGAGAAGCAGGATGCCAGGTTTTACAAGATGGACTTGATGTAACACTGAGAAGCTTACTTAAGAAGGCAAACCAAGAAGAATTGCTGTCCCTTTGTCATATTCTAAGTGATAATGGGTCAAAAACTGGCCGAGTCCTAATAACACAACTTCTTGATGAAGAGATTCACACTCGTCCCAGATGATTCACTACATTGGTGTCACAAGGGTTCGAGATGTATTTTGACTTTGTAAATTCCAAGTTCACACATCTCTCATACGCCTCAATCAATCTACCAATTCTTTTGTTCAGAGGGAATACTTAATGATGAAGAAGAGGGTATTTTGCCTACTCAATGAAGAAGCTGGGAATGTCTGGTGGATATCCTCATTTTTGTTACATGGTGTTGACGGCTCCTCTTGTGGGTGGGTAAGGTATAACAACAATCCGTATCTACCATTTTTTGGTTCTTGCAACTACACACGGTTTTAATAATATCGGATGGATCAAAACATGAAGATGGAACCGAAATTATTCTGACTGTATAGTTAGCTTTTTCTTAACAGGGAAGGTTGTGACTTGCAACTCATAGAATGTCTACTTGAATTCTTTATCGTAATGATACTGAAAAGAGTCATTTTTTCTTCGTGAAGCCTCTATGATCTTAATCCCTGCATGTCCATGTTTACCTTTTCTGTTTAACCACACCTACGATGTTAGACATTCGTTTATGGCTCGCTGACGCTCATTCTTACCATAGAATCCAAAAGCTTCCATGAAAGTGGGGTTTAGTCCGCCATAAAATTGCTGGAGACGCTTTACCTATTTTCAGTGTTATTTTGTTTAGTAAATATTACTGCATATTGCATGCTAATGACTGCCATCTTAGGTACTTGATCCATGGTGGAATAAAGATAACTGTCAACGGCTTCTAATTGTGATTAGCACAAGGCCCAATGGTTCTGTCTTTATTGAGCTGGTAAAACAAGATAAGATGATAAATGTTGGCAGTTTGATTTTGTTGGATACTGCTATCAATTACATGTTTTATTATTAATAGGAGTCGTCAAATAAAAAGATCAAGAACTTATATTACTAATAAAGGTGTTAGCCCAAATATTCATCATACCATCTAAAGTAATCACATTAACTAACATGCAAGGAAATGCACCTATTTTTATTGATGATAAATAAGTTCAATTCATATATATAATTTAATCACTAAATAATTACTCAACTAGATAATTGGGGCAATAAAAAATCTCCTTCCTAGGTTATGTTCATTCCATGAAATCCTCAGTTGAGCATTTAACTCGTAATAACAATTGAAACCTTGTCCATATTTTGTGTGGATGTGTTTTCAGATGAAGAGGCAGTATCTATATCTTAACTGAGGTATAAGCCTAAATATTATATAAGCATAAATGTGAACAAAAAATGAATTTTCCAATGTTTTTTTTTTTTTTGCATTTGACAAAAGACCTCATGGCACAAATTTGTTTGTATCTAAAAAAGAAACCTCATTCCATGTTGTTTGTCTATGATAAGAAGTTCAATTAAATGCCATATATTTCCAATTATATATATGATGTCCTTATTAAATGAACTAAAAAAACAAATATTGCGTTACTACCTAGTTTCATTCTAGAATTTAGGTTTTCCTAGCAAATAAGATTAGTTAAAGTGCTTGGCAAGGTAGTAGAGGAAACTACCGAAAACTGACAATTTAAAGGCAAGACATAAGTGATGGTAATTGTGATGAGAAACAAAATGCATACTTGGTTTGTTTATTTGACATAAAAAGAAAATAGGAACCATTAGCAGCTTTTTGTAGCCAACATGAAGCACAACTATGTTCCTTCTAATTAATCTACTTAAAGAAACAACAAAGACAATAACAACCAACTTCTCACTAAACACCATATAATCGCTATGACGGTATAACATTCAACAACCATCCACTTCTATTCATCATTATTATCAATGTATAAGCTAAAAAGTGTCAAATGCATACACAAATCTAAAATTCATCAACATCTCTTTTTAGTAGTCAACTAGACAGTTTAATCAATGTTTAGGTTTCCATCTGTAAGTACCCCTTGATAAGTATTACACACAAGATAGACATTATTATAGAGACTACTATATCTATGTTGTTACACATATATAGAAATATCATTAGTTTCTTGAAATCAAACCTATCTAATTCTATGTATAGAAACGTGGCAAAGAAAACAAAGAAATGAGATATGAATTGAACTTGCAAGAAATAGAGAATAGGTGTGATGCTAGAGAATAGTGATGTAAGAAAAGAGAGTGAGGTGATGCACAACACTAGAGAAGAGTGTTACAAAAGAAGAGAGCATGGTAAAGATAAGTCGACGCAAAAAAGAGGAGAACAAATAAAGAGATAAAGTCTCAAAAGATTGGGGATTTAAATTTTCTCCTCAAAGCTCCGGCTCGCATGGGATAAGGGCTATCGTCAACTTGAGCTTGAGGTGGACTCTCAGACTGTTGTCAACATTTTAACCAGGCCCGTCAGTAGGCGACAAACTACTAACTCTCTTGTGATGGGCATCTACGAGTTGTTAGACCGACAATGGACGGTTGTCCCGCGTCACACTTATAGGAAGGGCAACCGATGCGCTAACTGGTTAGCCACGGCTGCAGCTCAGCACAGTCTCAGACTTTCTACTTTTTTTCTGCACCAGTAGGGTGCCTTCCTATCCTTTTAGAGGATCATGCTGGGATTTGTCTCCTGCGACTAGCTATGTAGTGTTTTGTTTTCGTTCCTTTGTATAAAAAAAAATTCTCCCCAAAGTAAAACTATGAGTTAATTTGTTTCCACTTCATCTGATGATATGGAAAACATGTGTCCTTAAAATAAAATAAAATTATCCATATCAACATAATCCATGAAACCCTAATGGATTTAACAATCGGAGGGGTACTTTAAATGTTTTCATAAACTTTAGTCTTTTATATATAGAAAAATTTTAAGGTCTAACTTAAATTTGGCTTAAATTTTATGGGGGAAAATATATCTTCAAATTTAGTTACCAGCTTCTCTAGAAACCATAAGAACACTACACAATAATAAAAGAGAATATCAATATTAAGAAATAACTATATTAGATTTCCCTCTAACTTCATTTTATATGTTTATTTAATTATAGGAATTTTATCATTTGGACTGGAAAAGTTTCTTAGGGTATTGAACTACCACCTCTCGATGTACAAGCACCTATTCCTAAATAGGCTAACTAATATATCTATATGACTAACTTCTCTTAGAATGCATTAAGATCTTTTAAGCCCCACAAAAGGTTACCCTCATAAAACAAAGATTGTGTAGGTCTATCTTTAGATCCTCATTCAATCCTTAATATATGTGTCAAAACAATTTGTACATAGGTTCTCTTATCTACATCTATATATAGTCAAATCAAAACCTATGTTCTCACTTGTATATTGTTAATGTTAAGACCAATATAAATAAATCTTGATCATAAAAACCTTTACTGAAAATTGAATCAAGATATACAAAATTTTATTAAGTTTTCATTAAACCTAGAAATAAAAGATATTTATCCATAAATCATCCTTATAAATACAAAAAACAACAAGGAAAAACTCATTTTAAGGTGTCCCTTGATGAAATTCTCTATCCTCTACTAATGATCCCTTCTTTAAAATGATTTCAAATATCTTTATTGAAAACAACCTTCTTATGTGTTCTTGATCTCTCTTTGGGTAAGTAGCAACTAAAACTAACGAAAACTAAAGTCTAAAATGAAAGAAAAATGAAAAAATGTACAAAACCTTAATTTATGACTTTTATAATTTTTGTCCACCATAGACATGGTCATATATCTTTCTATTAAAATTATGTATGTGGAAATAGGCTCAAACACACCTATATCCTAGGCTATATATCTTTCTATAAATTTTATCCAAAGAGGAACTATGGATAGACAAACTTATATCTTGGGCCATGTATCTATCTATAACTTTTTTGAAATTGAACATTGATTGAGACACCGTCTTAGGCTATATATTTATTTTTCTCCGCTCTTCACCGAATGAGCTCCCTTTCATCCCATATTTTAGGTTGTATATCACTTGCAATCTTGTTCAAGAGGAACATAGGTTGGCACATAATTGTGTGCTAGGTGGTGTTCAACCAAAAGAGTTATTTGCTTCATGTTTTATCTTGAAATATCTTTCATTATTGGCTATGTCTTTCCTCATATAACTTCTTCCACAATTACCTAAAAAGAGAAATAAAATCAATTAAGTAAAAGTAATTTGGATATAGAATATAGTAAAATACTAAAGATATACACATTAAATACCCCACACTTAGAATTTTTCTTATTCTTAAGCAAATAAATTTCCATCACTATCAACCTAATCAAGTCTCAATTTAAGGGAAATTTAACAATTCCATGAAAGTAACTAAAAGTACTAATAAGGGACACAAGGAGTGAGATGATCTTCCTTCTCTCTACGTTGAGTGCCTTCAGCTTTGGTTCCGGCCTCCTTGTGGTATTCTCCATATCTTTGGAAATTTCCTACCTTTCAGTCAACTTTGTTTCTCAAACTTTCACCTGATCACCTCTCCTTTTTCTTTTGAAAATTTTTTCTTTCCTTTTTCCTTGTCAACTAAGCCTAATGCAACCTGACTCTGACAATGATTTCCCCCTTTACCCTCTCCAAAATCTTCCTCCCCTATCATCCCTACCGAAAAACAACCTCTTCTTAACCCTTGATTCACACCCAGCAAATTCAGCAGATTCTGTTTCCCTCTTCCACCACCTCAAACCCTCCTCTTTCCTCTCTAAATAATACCCTACAACTTAAGCAATCCCTCACCAATTCTTCTTTTCCTAATATTTCATGAAACAAAAGCTGAAAATAGGTTAAGAGTGAGCCAACTAGTGTCACTCTTAAGTATAACCCACCAAGAGTTATTGATGGCAAGCCAGTAGTGCATCCAGATATTGAGACCCTATGGAACGGTGCAAGAATATGGGAATCCTCCTTGGTAGGATTCTTCATGGAACGACGACCTGCTTTTCCTATCATTTCAAAATGATCAATTAGTCATTGGAAAAATAGAGGCCTCTTTGATGCTCTTCTTACTGAAGACAATATGGTCTTATTCACTTTTACCTCTCAAGATGAAGCAAATAAGATATTAGAGAAAGGCCCTTGACACATGGCACAACTTCCTCTATTCCTACAAAAATGGCAGTCGGGTATAAAGCTTGAAAACATTAAGGTGCATAACTTTCCATTGTGGATTAACTTACATAGTATTCTATTAGAGTATTGGAATACCCAAGGAATTAGTTCCTTGGCTAGCTTCATTGGTAGACCTCTTTGTATGGATGAAACTACTACAAAGAGGATGAGAGTTGGCTATATGCGGATATATGTCATTGTGGACAGATCCAAGGAACTTCTAGACTATATCCCAATTATGCGGCTTGGCATTGACAATGCCTTGCAAGAAGACATGATTTATATCTCAAATTGATTAGTAGCCATTGAAAGTCTTGCGACTGTTGTAGGGAGACAAACGTCGAGGGGTCGATGAAAGGTTGAGGTGAAGAGAGTTGATTTGAATTTCAGAAGTTTTGTAAGTGGTTCACTAAGTGACAATTCTTCTGGAATCCGAGTCTTCGAGATTGATCGAGCTTGACCCGCCTGTCACGAGAGACTTGATGCTTCCAGGTGGGATTGTCGTAAGAAATGTTTCATGTGGGATCAAGTGCGATAAGGGTGAGCGTACTAGGTTCCGGTCCGATATCCTGTCTTTTAATCAGGTAATACCTATTCGCTTATCAGCATGGTTAGTTAATGTACATGGTACAGGGTATTTGCTTTTGTTCCAAATTTATGGTTTGTATATGGCTTTAATGGTATGGAGAGAATCATGTATGCATTTATTTTTATGTATAGAGAGGGCTTATGCAAAGTTCCTAGATTTTGGACACCCTGATTCCGTAATAAAATTGGTACACTAGTTCTTTAATATAATTTGGATATTGGGGGGTTACTTTCGTTGTTCCTTTAAGTACTTAATTGCTATTATAAACTTTCATACATTTGGTTGCAGATGTCGGAGAAATTCAACTTAGAAGCATCTTTATCTGGCAAAATTCCTTCAGGGCACTTCAATGCCATGTTTGACTTCAGGGGATGCTGGCAAGAGGATGCGGCTTCCATTAAGAATCTTGCTTTCGATGGTTGGTTCATTTCTTTATATAATATCGCATTGGAAAGATCCCACATAATCCTTTCCAACCAAGTGAAACAAGAAGTGCCTACGACATGGGACCCTGCTGCTCTAGCTGAGTAAGATTTATCTAAACTAAGACATTAATCAAGATCAATGTATCTATAGATGATGAAAAATTTAACTTTAGGATCAAACAGTTTATTGAACCAAGGAACACTAAAGACTTGTGGCGTTTGGGTATGATTTTAGTTATTAGAAATGAGCATTTACACTATTCTGATTTCTTTTTCCAAAAAGTTTAACTTTAAGAGGCAAGCTGTAACTCAAACTCCTACTGTTACCTTAGCCTTCTCTAACTCACATAATGAACATTGCAAACTAATGGTTTTACTGGCATAAAAATGAAAACATTCACATACTAGTCCTCTCCAACAAGCTCTTTTAGCCCTAGAAGTTACATGTTCTGTTATCTTGATATTGTCAAAGCTATATGAGAGAAATCGACTCAGTTGTAAGATATGAAATCTCTTCTTATTGGTATAGATGTGTATATTGAATCATCTCTAACTCTCATGATTAAATAAAAGTAAAAATGACAGTTCAAGCTTTTGACTGTAACTTGGATACTGGTTTCTAGGTTCATTGAGAAGTATGGTACCCATATTGTTGTTGGCGTTAAAATGGGAGGCAAAGATGTAATACACATAAAGCAGTCACAAAAATCAACTCTTGAGTTCCATGAAATGCAGATGTTGTTAAAACAATTAGCTGATGAGAGGTTTTCAGCGGTTGCAAATTCTGCTGAACTATCAAGAAAACGGAAGGTATACGGCACTTCAAAGTTTGTAGTCTTCATTCTGTTTTAAACTTTTTCTCTTGTCTCTCCTTTTAATGAAAAGTTCAGATGTTGATGCCATTCTAGTATGAGGCGTATGTATTCCAATTTTCTTAAACTTTCGTGTGCTAAAGATGAAGTACTTGCATAAAAGTTTGTTATTAAGATAGATCCCCTAACTGCATCCCCTGATCAATCTATTCTCTAGTTGCCATTAGTTACTTTAATTAATGCTTTTGGGTTAATAAGTTGGCAGATACTTTTTATTGGTCTTTTATAATTTTCTACTCCCTATTTCTATTAATATGCTTGCAAAGCATTTAGAAGGTTCTTCTAGATTGTTTCCTTCTCTCTCTGAGTTGCTTTTTGTCTTTGTTTGAACTAAGCTGTACTCACTGCCGACATCCACAAACTGTTGCACTCTCTTGGCTTCTTGGTAGTGGATGAGGACTTATTGTGTACTGCAACATCCACACTACAATAAAATTATAAAAATTTGATTTAGAAATCAGCTAGGCTCCTTATATTTCACTTTTATAGCAATGATTTCAAGTTGGCAATCTTGGGACTTAATATTCTTGTTTACTAATGAAATGAAATTGCTGTCATATATCATTCTAACATAAGAAATGTGGAATAAAGATTGCTGCTGTTGGAATTTGAGTTAAAATTTTCAACTTCAGAAACCTGGGGTATATAAATTTACTATGCAGGTGTACTTATGAAATGAAAATCCTTTGTCCAATTTCTTTTTCAGGATGACCATCCCATTCCCTGGGATCTCCATGGAGCATTTGCTACTTCAATTAGGCCACCTGTTGTTACTTCCATCAAGAATGAGGTGAGTTTCTTGGTGTCTACTGGCTATGTAACTAACAAATGTTTTAAAACTGCACTCAACCCGAAATACTATATTTTCAACAGATACAGACTCAGCTGATTGAATTCGTTAATTCATGCAGGATGTTGTGAGCATTGTGACGCGAAGAGGAGGTGTGGATTTTGATCAAACTCACAACCAGTGGCTATCAACTGTATCAGAGTCGCCAAATGTCATTTCAATGTCCTTTGTGCCTATAACTTCTCTGCTAAGTGGTGTACGGGGCAATGGTTTTTTAAGTCATGCAATTAATCTTTACCTTCGATGTGAGTGCAGCTTTCTCTTCCATCAGTTTTGTAATTTATAGTATGTGCATGCACAAGTAAGTGATGTTAACTAAGAGTTCTGTTCTGAGCTTAACTGATGCTGTATCAATTTAAGCAAAAATTTGCTATCTTAGACAGCGTATGGGGACTTCTAGTATTTGATTCTTCCAGGCATTTGTGTGAATCAGACACCTCTCATATTGATAGGCCATATTTAGCATATCTCTGCTTTAATTAGTTGGCCTTAATAACACTGTTTGATCAATTATTACTTAGAGATCATCTCATAAATCAAGATAATATCATGAAATTGTTCTCAATTTTTTCAGCCAACTAATTTGTGTATCTGAAGGTCTGGACTCTGGAGTATAATACTTGCACATTTGTTTGGACTTTTATTATATCCTTGATATTGTTATCTACTATTTGTAAATTCTGGTGTTCTAATGAAATCATGCAGACAAACCACCTATAGAGGAACTCCACCAGTTTTTAGAGTTTCAGTTACCACGGCAATGGGCTCCAGTGTATGGTGATTTGCCTCTCATTCTCAGGCGTAGAAAACAACCTTCCCCATCTCTTCAGTTCTCGTTCATGGGTCCTAAACTTTATGTCAACACTATGAAGGTATATATGGTTCTCATACTGCAACAGATAAATATGATTTCCAGGTTATTGAGAAGAGTTGTAATACAAAATTGCGTCTGTTAACCCTCACCCAAGTTTAGTATTCTATCTCATCCTTCTTCTCATGCTTCTCCCTCTAGCTTGTGATGGACTCATAGCTTTAGTTTTGGTAAAGGATCCAGCTATCCTATCCAGATCTGTAATTATATAATCTGCATATAAAATTCTTGTTTATCCTTCCTATGAACAAATGCATTGCAGGTTGATTCTGGAAACCGGCCAGTCACAGGGATTCGCCTTTACTTGGAAGGTAAAAGAAGTAACCATTTGGCCATCCATCTCCAGCATCTATCTACTCTACCCAGTATTGTAAAGTTCGCAGATGATTATAGCTATGAGCCCATTGATGAGCCTGTGGAACGAGGCTTCTTTGAACCTGTCAACTGGAGCATATTTTCACACATATGCACAGCCCCGGTGGAGTACATTGGAGCCCGCATTGATGACTCTTCATTTATTGTAACAAAGGCCTGGTTTGAAGTTAAGGTTATTGGGATGAAAAAGGTTCTCTTCCTGAGGCTCGGGTTCTCAATGGTGGCATCTGCAAGGATTCGCAGGTCTGAATGGGATGGATCTGCGGCCCTGTCAAGGAAATCAGGGGTGTTCTCAATGTTGATGAGCACAAGGTTCAGTGCAGGATTGAATCCACCTGAGAAGCCTGTGAAAGTTGACGTAAATTCTGCGGTTTTTCCAGGCGGCCCTCCCGCACCCCAAAAGGCACCAAAAATGTTGAACTTTGTGGACATGAAGGAAATGGTAAGAGGTCCAGAAAACCCTCCTGGATATTGGGTGGTAACTGGGGCCAAGCTGTGTGTGGGTAACGGTAGAATCTCTATCAAAGTTAAGTATTCATTATTAGCTATAATGTCTGAAGAGTCAATGATGTTGATGTGAAAGGAATCACTAGCATTGATTTGTTTTCCACTGGAAATGTCCAATGTATATGCAATAAGCTTAAATTCAGCTTACTGTATCAGGAAACCTTTAAAAATAACAAAAGCGTGAGCAGTTGAGTGAGGGCATTCATGGTTTAAATTATTATTCATTTTCATCAGCAATGTAACGAATACCGTGAATATCACGAACACCGTGAATATCGATATCATAATATTATACTGGAACGCAATCTGATACTAATACCGATAACACATTCATAACATTGATTTCTACTAAATTAGCTGGAATAGAGACTAGTAGATGAGGATGTCGATAGCCATTGGTGGCGTCATAGAAGCACATCTTTCTTCCTAATGTATTTCGTTGTTGTGAAGTGGCATTTGCTGCCCATAACAAGTTACATTAGTACGCCGTAAATACTACCAATAATCTCCACAAGAACATGAACCATTTCTAAAATGGTGAAACCTGTTGATGTCTCTCACAATTATCTGCCTGGAGACAATATTACTAATGAACTTAAGGGCTGTGTGACAGTCCAAACAAACTCGAAGGTTCTTTTTCACCCTAATGGGAGCACCTGTTGGTGTAGCAATTAAACCGAAAGCCACGGCTAATTTCTCACTATGGTGGAGCAAAAGCTGTTCTTTTTCACTTCTTTCAACATCATGGAGGTCAATCTCTACCATAGGAACGTAGCCAGCTTTCCTCAATAGGTCCATAAGTTCATCAAGCTTTGCATAGATTTCTTTACTTCTAGGATGGCTCCGGTCTCCAACTATAAATGTGTATACCTTGTCTTTTACCTCAATCCAACTTATTCCAGGTTCCTTCTTCACCTTACTGTCTTTCAAAAGTCTTCTCATTTTAGCAACATTGTCCCACATGCCAGCTGATGCATAAATGTTTGCTAGTAGAACATGGGTACCGGATTTTTCAGGTTCTAGTGCAAAAAGCATCTCAGCAGCTTGTTGTCCAACCTCAATATTCTTGTGAATTCTAGCAGCACCAAGAAGTGCTCCCCATACTGAAGCGTTAGCAGGAAAAGGCATTGCATTCACAAGCTGCATTGCCTCGTCTAATTTCCCTGCTCGACCAAGGATATCAATCATACAAGCATAATGCTCCTGCGTTGGTTCAATACCAAACAACTTCTCCATCGATGTAAAATAATGTTTGGCTTCATCGACCAACCCTGCATGATTGCATGCACAAAGTACACTAACTAAAGTTATATGATTAGGAGGAATGCGGTCTTTTAGCATCTGATTGAATAAGTTGATGGCCTCTTTTCCATGTCCATGCTGAGCCAGTCCTCCTATCATCGCAGACCAGGAGACAATTCCCCTCTCAGGTATCTCTGAAAAAGAACAGTTGGCGTCATCTATGCTTCCACATTTGGCGTACATGTTTACAAGAGAATTCCCGGCAAAAACATCCGAAAAGAATCCATACTTCAGGATGTGAACATGAACTTGTTTCCCTTGTTCATATGCTGAAAGATTGGCACATGCATTAAGGAGCGAACTGCAAACAAAAGGATCTGGCTTGATCCCTCGATCTTGCATTTCCAGGTAGAGTTTTAGAGCTTCTTCTCCTTGTCCATCTTGAACATAAGCTGTTATCATAGATGTGAAAGCTACAAAATCTATGATAGGGCTCTCTTTAAATACTGATTTTGCATCTTCCAAAAAGCCGCATTTTCCATATGTGTCAATGAGGCTATTCACAACATAATTGGCTGCTTCAACCCCTGACTTGATGGAAAGTGCATGGATTTGCTTGCACACGTTGTTAGCACGCAAGCTAGCAGTGGATTTAAGAACAGTAGATAAAGTTGTCTGATTGAATCCTACTCCCTCTTCAAACATTAAAGGAAAAAGGGATACAGCTTCTATATCCTCCCCATTTTGCGAATATCCAGAGATCATAGCATTCCATGCAACCAAGTCCTTCTCAGGCATTCGACTAAAAGCCAATTGAGCATCAGCCATCAAGTTACACTTGGAATACATATCTATAACCCCAACCCCAATAAAGGAATCCGAGCTTACATTCATCTTTATCAAGCTAGAGTGCAACTGTTTTCCCAATTCCCTGAGACCCAGTCCGGAACATGCTTTAAGAGCACTTGATAAGGTAAACATATTTGGACTTGTTCCTGAACTAATCATTTTTTCAAACAATCCCAATGCTACTTTATAGTACTCGTGAAGAACGCACCCAGCAATGACAGCATTCCAAGATACAATATCAGGTTTAGCAATTTCCTCAAAAACACAAACAGCATCTTCAAGAATTCCAACTTTTGCATACATATCAACAAGAGCATTTGCTGAGAATGGATCCAACTCGTAGCCAAGCTTTATTAAGTATCCATGAATCTTTTTTCCCTGATCACCATCCTCTAAACCTGTAAACGCATTTATCATAGTAGATAAACTAAACTCATTTGGCCTTACTCCACTGGAAACCATCTCCTGAAACAAACCAACCGCTTCTACGAAAGAATCACTCTGCACATAACAAGAAAGCAGAGCATTCCACGCAACGACACTTCTCTCTGGAATAGATTCAAAAAGCATAAGCGAATCTCCGAAGTTCCCACATTTTGCATACAGAACGATCAAACTATTCGCCACAAATTCATTAAATTCAAACCCTTGAACCACCACAGTCCCATGAATCTGTCTCCCTAGCCTCAAATCCTTGGTCGCCGTGCAAGCCTTTAGCACGCTAGGAAAAGTAAACTCATTGCACTTAATACCCAACCAATGCATTTCATAGAACGCCAATAATGCTTCTTCAGAATGCCCATTTTGCGCATACCCAGAAATCAAAGCAGACCAAGAAACCACATCCGGTTCGGAACTTTCGTCAACCAGTTTCCGAGCAAGACCCAAAAAGCTGCACTTGGAATAAAATTTTATAAAAAAGTTCCTGACTTTGAGGTCTTTCAACAATGCTACTTTTATTACATAGGCATGGATTGCCATGCCTGAATTTACAGACTTTGAAGCAGTGCATTGAGATAGGAGTTTGAAGGAAGGTATTGAAGAGGGTGCACGTGCGTTAGAAGTAGACTCTTGGATGGAGCTACAGATAGTTGTGGTGGTTTCTAGTGGTTGGCATAATTTCTTAGAGAAATGTATGAAGTTGACGAAATTAGCAGAGTAGCGATGGGGGGTTTTGAGAGTGAAGGGGTTAAGAAACAGAGACCTTGATTTGAGACAGGGTTTAAGCAATGGGTGATAGAGGTTCATTGTCCATTTGTTTTGATAAAGAGGCAGCTTAGCCTTAGCCTATTATGATCCGTTGTATTGAATAGGCCAAAAACTCAAAAGCACACTTTCCTCAAGTGCACCTTCTACTTAATAGTTTTTTACTTCCAATTAATCAGGGTGAGAATAGGGTTTACATAAATATCAAAACTAGGCCGTCTGATTACTGCTTTTGACTGCAGAGCTATCCATCCCAAATGCTTCACCGAACAATAGCTCCGAGAAGTTCTTCAGTTAGGTTAATAGCTTTTTTTAAGAATAAAAGATACAAAGACCCCTGCACTATGCGTCACACTAGAAAACGTTTTGAGTTGAATCTAATGCTGTTATCGTAATGAACTTAACGCGAGTTTTGATTCTAATATAGTACAATATCGATACTGAATAATTTTTAAAATTTATAAAATTACAAAGTAGCTTATTAATATATGGTACTATATAATTTTTTATTTTACTTTAATTTTATTTTAAAATTATAATAATATAAATTTAATATAACGACTATTTATTTATTCTTATTAATATTATTTTTACACATTCTTATATAAATAATAACTATAATTAATATATAATAATCACAATATAAGAAAAGGATTTTTTAATTCTTATACAAATATAAAATTAAGAATAGGACAAAGTATTGAAAATATTGGAATGAATTACATTAACATCATGTAATCACAATATAAGTTCATAAGCATAACAATATAAGTTTGTGCCAAGGAACGCAACAAAATGGAAGGAAAAGCTAAAACAAAAATAAGTAATTAAAAGTTTTTTATTTATATTGCATATAGAAAATACATACATCATATACGAGTGAAATTAAAAGAAAGAAAAAGAAATAAAAAACTTAAAACTTTATTATATGACATACTATCTTAAATTGTATTGGTCCTAGTTTTTATTTATTACGAAATTCTCATTATTGAGGGGGAATCTTATCATCACCATCATCCAAGCTCAATACATATAAGTAAGTAAAGTTTTTTTTTAATCTTTTACTGATGACCACAAGAAAACGTGTGTACAAGGAAGGTCTACTTTTCATATCGATCTTTATTGCTTCCTTCGTCATCTTTATGACATTATAAAAGTAACATATTATTATTTTCTCATCACTGTAAACTAGACGAAATATTCTCACAAAAGACTTATAAACTCAAATGACAAATTGATATTGGAACCAAAATTTATGATTTTCAAGTATAATCTTATAAACCTTCATTCCATCATTACACCTAGTATGTTGAGATATAACTCACTTATCACATGTAAATATTTGTTTCTTCTCCTTCATTAAAAAAAAAACATTGACGTGATAAAAAATTAGTTGCAAATCTTACAATAGTATAACGACACAAATTTCTACCATTAATGAAATCCTTTCTCATCAAATTTAAAACCTATACATGATTATAAATGAACTTAGTCAATTTTTTACTTTCTACATAATTTTATCAATGATATGAAAGTATTTAATATCTCTTATATTTTTCAACATTAGGTCAATGCAATATGTAATACAAGGAGTTCAATAAAAATAATCATACTTGTTATACAATATTTTTAGGTCCAAATTTCCTAATAACTTCATCAAATATCTCTAACCAAGTATCGACATTCCTTATAAGGCTAGATGCATTAATTGACTACAAAAACACCATCCCTTGGTAGAATAAACTAAAATAATCGACTTCTACATTTCCAACAATTAAATATGATTAAATACTCATAAGTTTACCAAGTCATTCTTCTTTCACTCAAATAAATTTTATTTTACTAATATAGCTACTTAAAAATTACCTTTTGGTTATCAATTGAAGGAATTTTATAACCTAGACTCATCATCATCATCAACACTCAGTTAAAATCTTGCTGAGTCGCGGGGTTTAAAGAGGTCTGATAGTACACAGTCTTACCTCTACGTAATAGAGAGACTGTTTTCGATAGACCAACATGCAATGTGATATGACAATATTACAAAATTGTAAATGAATGTGTAGACATATTCATTAAAAAAACGTACAAAATATGTAAAAGATTAACAGTAAAAGATAAGATAGAAATACATACTCAAAAAAGACCTAGATAAGAATACCTCCACCCAAGGTTGTCATTATCTTAATTACGCTACTTAGTAAACTAACTAGGTTAAACTAAATATGCGGGAAATACTGCGCAGTAAAGTGCAAAGGACATGGTTTAATATAACATAATAGAACGTGAATGCTCTCTTTATGTGAGCTCCTTTACCCGTATCCTAGTACAATAAAACTTTCTATTACAACCAAGTCCTCGGTAAGATCCAATTTAGCCATATCATTCTTGATCACTTCCCCCCGGTTCTTTTTAGGCTTTCCTTTTTTCCTCCTATAGTCTCTAAGTATTATTGTCTCGCATCTTCACACTAGAGCTTTCGCGTGAGCCTTATCTATCTCAATTTGTCATTAATACTAGCCACTTTTAATTTGTCTCTGACTATTAAATTCCTGACCCCATCTCTTCTGATAAGGTTACACATCTAACAAAGCATCCTTATCTCAGTCACCAAAAGCTTATTATTGTGTGTTTGTTTGATGGGTCAATACTCTGCCCCATATAAAAGGTTGGCCTAATCGTTAAACGATATAATTTGCCTTTGAGCTTGAGTGGTATCTTCTTGTCACATAAAACTCCTGATGCAATTCTCCATTTAAGCGATCCCGATCTAATACGTGGGCTATATCTTCATTGATCTCTCCATTACTATAGATGGTGGACCCTAGGTACTTCAAACGCTAATTCCGTGATATAATTTATGATCCAATCTTTACCTCCACATTGGTATCCTTTTGATTGCATGAAAAGTTACATTCTAGGTACTACATTATGAGCTATAAGGGGGCAATAACATTCATCATAAACTAGTAATAATAAGATTAAGCAATATTGAATAACACAACTACATCATATCACCATCTAGTCATTATCATGTCTACATTATAAGTTACTTCTTTAGATTATAATACATCATAAATTGAAGGTTAAGCTCTAGGATTTGTTTGTGGATAAAAAAGGTTATGCACTAGTCTTCCTTTTTACCTCGTATTAGTCACAGTAATCCCTTCTTGTTAGGTAGGAGTATTGATAGTTGTGCCTTTGTGTGTGTTTTTCTAAGTATTTGGCGTGTGTTTCTTGCATAATAGGTTATTATTGTTATGTTTTAGGACTTATTTTGTAAGTTTTTGTTTATGTCCATCTTCATGGTTGTTCTTTTATGTTTGGTGTTGATTTAGGGTAAGAATTGATCACTTTGATGTAGGAATGGAGGGTGACCACCTTTGTGATTGAGTTAAGGACCAAGAGAGGAGAAGAGAAGTGGAGACATTGTAAGAAAAGAACCTACAAACGTGGGATTCATGCCAATTCCCAAGATCATGGGGTCCCTAACTCGAAGAGACACACGGGTTTCACTTATTTTTAGGTTCTTGTGATTATATAAGGGTAAAAATCCCTAGGGCCAAAGGGAAGTCGTGAGAAATTGCCTCCTTGAGCTAAAAAACAGATTTAGAACCTAGAGAGAGGTAGAGAATCAAGATTTCCATTCCAAATTGGGCAAAGAGCACAACAACTCCAGATTTTCCAGATTTGGGCAAAGAAGAGGAGGAGCTTGCTTCATCTAGTTCTTATTTCGTTTTTCTCTTCTAGCATCTTTATTATGGATTTTCTGGTTGTTAGGGATGTTAATGACATTATGAGTGGCTGAGTTATTTGTAGAGATTACTTTTGAACTACTTGTTGAACTTCCACTTTGTTGAATTGAATGAACAATGTTTTTGATGAATGTCGAGCTTATACCTTGCAATATATCAAGAAATTGAGTTGGGTAAATTGTGTAGGGCTATAATATGAGAATTGGCACCCTATAAACCTACATTCATTAAGTTAATTGATTAGTTAGAGAGAGACCTTGGCTAATTAGTTGATTACCCATAGGATAACTTCATAACTAATTGAATTGGTGGACTGATTCTGTAGATTGAGAGATTGCTTAATCATTTCCATTTAATTGGGCTAGGGAAAATTAATTACACCTTGAGAGAGTGTAGTTAATACATTAGGACATCTTAGGTGAGGCACAATTCAATTAACAAAGATAAGATAGGGAAAAAGTGATCTCTAATTGTTAAATCTTGAATTCCAAGTTTCTATACTTTTGCTTTATCATTAATTCATTAGTAGTTGTTTGATTTAATTTAATTTTTCAGTTTATATTTAGTAAAATTAGTTCTCAAACAAAGTAGCCTGAATTAAGTAGCATCTAAACATAATCACAAGGGGTCGATATTTGTTCTTTACTACAAGTTACACCCTGTATACTTGCATTTTTCAGCGTAAAACTAGTGAATTGGTTTTGTAATCAACATTTCAAATGTTTACCATCCCCAAACCAATGGGCAAGCTTAAGTCTCAAATCGAGAAATCAATTTAATCCTAGAGAACATCATGTAACCTAATAGGAAGGATTGGAGTGTAAGACTGAAAGACACACTATGGGCCTATAAGACAGCTTACAAAACACTAATTAGGATGTCTTCGTATAGGCTAGTGTTTGGGAAGCCATGTCATCTTTTGGTGGAATTACAACATAAGGCATATTGGGCTATCAGAAGATGCAACATAAACTTGGATGATGCGGGAGTGCATAGGAAGTTGCAGCTTCAAGAGTTGGAAGAGATGAGAAATAAGTCATATCAAAATGTAGTGATATATAAGGAGAGGATGAAAGCTTTTCATGATAAGATGATTTCGAGGAAAAGTTTTTCGGTGGGCTAGAAAGTGTTTCTATATCATTCCAAACTCAAACTCTTTCCAAGTAAGTTGCGTTCCTATTAGGCTGGTCTGTTTATTGTCACTCATGTCTTTCCTTTTGATGCAGTAGGGATACGGAGCCTCAAAACTAACAAGACATTCAGAGTGAATGGTCATCACTTAAATTCGTATTATAAGTGCTTCCAAACGAAGTATTTAGAGGTGTTGATATTGGAGGATGTGACTGGTGTCACTTGATGCACACTACTGGAGGTCAAGCCAACGATGTTAAACAAATGCTATAACATCCCGTTCCCATACAAAGGGTTAGAACCCAAAAGTTTGGTTCATGTGAGATCATTGAGAGATTTGAAAATTGCATTTGATGCTCATGCATATTGTTAGCATACACGCATGTATATGTGAAGTTTTACACACATTAAAATGACTGTACAGGCATTCATTGACAATTGCCGGGTATAATTGATTATAAATGTGATTATATGAGAATTGAGAATTGATTGTATTGAAAATTGATGTGGAAAATATATTTTGGTGAATTTTGGGGAATAATGTCCTAAAATATGGTATATAATTGTACTAGGAAAAATGCCACTTGGCAAGTAAATTAATTTATGGAAAATAGAAATAGAAATAAAATGATATCGGAGAATTTATAAATGATTTTGAAAATTTCAGATGACTTAGAATTTGTAAGAAATTGATATTGAAAATATTGGAGATAATTGTAATGAAAGGATGAAAGTTATGGGAGCTAGTTCAAAGAGAACTAGTTAGTTTGGGAA
>JANZLC010000003.1:22841156-22855009 GCA_026413385.1 Erythroxylum gracilipes
TTATTATTATTATTATTATCATTATTATTATTTTAAATGTTATTTTAACTTTCATTTCATTTTATTTTATTTATATATATATGTTTTTAATTTGTATTTTTCATCACTATTATTCTGTCATACATGCATGTGGGTCTACCGAAAAACAGCCTCTCTAATATGTAGGGGTAAGGTTGCGTACTATAAGACCTCCCCAGATCTTGCCTCACTACGGGACTTCAGACTGGGTGGATGATGATGATGATGATAGTTGGAAACCCTCAATTATTTTGTAAGGGAAGGTGTGGAAACCAACTGGTAAGGTTTTTTCTAAAGGCGATTATGTTGAATTAATGGGTCTTGAAGATGATTTTAACTGTCCAAATGCACCTCAGCTGAACCTAGATAATATGGTACAAGGAACTAAGGAAAAAATCAAAACTCCTCCATCAAATAAGAGGGGAACATAATAAGTTCAGGTGGTGGATACAAAGAATGTCATCCAGGAGGAGGCTAATTTGTCTGAACAGGTTTAGGTTGGTGATAAGGAAAAGGTTCTCCATAATGAGGCAGATTTAACAAATGCTACCCATTCTTTACCCCTTGGTGGTAAAACAAACTCCCTACATGAGGAGGATGCTACTTCTTACAGTAATTCCTCTAATGGAAAGGTGACTGATGGAAGTGAGCTTGAAAACCTTCAAAATGTGACCAGTACAAGAAGTCAGAGGAGTGGAAGGAGGAAAGGGGCCAAAGGTAAAAAATATTGTTATGTTAGTCTTAATATGGAATGTTTATGGTATTAATTTCCCGGAAAAGCTAAATACTTTGAGGGATTTTGTCGGGAGGATTAAGCCTCTTATTATAGTTTTGTTAGAAACTAAATTAGATATGAGAATATAAATAAGGTAAAGATCTTTGGTTCTTATTGTTCCTTTTTATCCAACCATCGTTATCATCATTATGGCAAAATCATTATTGATTTTAAATACTAATTTTGTCAAAGTAGAGGAGATAATATCTAATGAACAGCTGGTACATATTAAAATCCACTTTATTTTGGAAGGAACTATTATCTACTCTTCTTTTGTTTATGGATTCAACACTGCATTTCAAAGAAGCTCTCTATGGACCACTTTAAAAGACATTCAAAACACCCTATCTGGTCCTTAGATGATAGCAGGTGATTTCAATTCTACAATCTTCAAATCTGAAGCAGAAGGAAATTGCAGCCTAAGGAGCTACAATGAAGATCTAAAATTATGTGTGGAGTAGATGGGTGTAACTGATATCAAAATGGCTGGTCACTTCTTTACATAGACTAATAAATAAAAGGATTCTTGGCTGATTTAGAAAAATTGGACAGGGCTCTTGTTAATGGGGAATGGCTTCTCCAATTTGCCAATAGTAAGGTTGTATTCATGGATCCTCTCTTCTCTGATCATACTCTATTTCTAATTGAGGGACTCTTCCAGAAGTCCTTTACCCCACATCCCTTTAGATTTAATAACTATCTTGTTAAAGTGGATGGATTCAATGATGCAATCAGGAGGGGTTTATCAGTTTAAGTTTCAGGCTTTAGGCAATTCTTGTGCTACCATAAACTTTAAGCAATTAAAGCTGAGTTGAAGATGTTGAAAGCTTCTCATTCCCCTAGTACTCAAATTGCTATTGATATTGCTAAGGAAAGGCTAGTTGCAACTCAAATTTTACTTTCTCATAATCTCAATGATTTGGACCTTCTTTCGAAGGAAAAGTTGGAACTTGATTGTTACGTAAGAGTAGTCTAAGATCATTTCTCACTCATCCATCAAAGGACTCGGATTAATTGGCTTAGGGAAGGGGATAGAGCTTCTAAGTTCTTTTTCAATTCCCTGGCTGATAGAAGGAATGTCAATAAAATATGCTCGATTACCAACATGGAGGGAAGAATTCTCAATGATCAACCAAGTATCTTGGAGGAAGCTGTTAATTTCTATAAAGGCCTTTTGGGTTCAAACATGGGTTCCTTTTCCTTTATAGACTCTCTCAAGGACATTATTATCAACAGAAGTTCACCTGAAGCTGCTAGGGAGTTGGTGGAAGACATTACTGATGATGAGATCAATGTTACAGTCTTTGTAATGAATGGGATGAAAGCTCCTAGACCGGATGGGCTTAATGGTTTTTTCTTTTAAAAGACATGGTCTATTATAGGACCCATGGTATGAGAGGCCATTCATGAGTTTTTTGCTAATGCTAAAGGGGTGCTCCTAAAGGAGTTTAATAAAACATTTCTTTGTGTAATTCCTAAAATTCCTAGCACCTCTACTTTTGGTGATTTCATGCCAATTGCATGCACTAATTTTCTCTACAAAATCATTGCTAAGATCCTAACAAAGTGGTTGAAGGAAGTTATCAATCTCATTATTAGTGAAAATTAAAATGCCTTTATGAAGAATAAAGATATTGCAGATAACATTCTTATTGCTCAGGAACTCCTTAAAGGATATATCATAAGGAACTCTTTCCCTAGCTATGCTGTTAAAATTTATTTCAACAAAGATTTTGATTGCATCAATTAGCCTTTCCTATTCAGGGTTCTTAAGGAGTTCAATTTTCCTGATCTTTTTATTAACTAGATCAAGGCTTGTGTGACAACTACTGCCTAAATTGTACTTATTAATGACACACCTTCTAGAATTTTCAAAGGGAAGAGAGGAATCAGATAAGGAGATCCCTTGTATCCTTACTTATTTATCCTATGTATGGAAGTGCTCACGCTAATGATTAAGGCCAAAGTCTCTCATAATCCTAAATTCAAATGTAGTAGACTTTCACTCACCCATCTTGGTTTTGAAAATGATCTTATTCTCTTCTCCACTGCACATCTAGACTCTGTTAAGCTATTAATGGACACTCTCAATGAGTTCTCTAAGATGTCAGGTCTTAAAGTGAATCTTCACAAAAGTCACTTTGTACTCTCTACTACTACAGAACCTCTCCAAGACATTATTTCCTCTCTGATTGGTATGGACAGGAAATTTCCTCCTCTGCGGTATCTGGGTCTTCCTATTTCCACCAAAAGGTTGTCCTTCAATGATTGTCTACCTCTTATTGAAAAAATTCAAAGAAGACTCGACAAATGGACTAATAGATTTTTGTCTTATGGTGGAAGAGTCCAACTTATTAAGTCTGTTTTATGTTCCCCCCATCTTTATTGGAGTACTCATTTTCCTTTGTCAAAGAAACTAGTCAAAACCATGGAGAAGATGATGAGGGATTTCTTATAGGGTAAAGCAAGTGGAGGTTCTGGTTTTCCTAAAGTTAAATGGACTGATCTGTGTAAACCAAAGGTGAAGGGCGGTCTAGGAATCATTTCTGTAAGAATTGCTAATAATGTCTTTTTGATTAAGAGACTTTGGAGAATGATCCAGGATAAGCATTCATTATGGATGAAATGGCTTCATAGTTACTTTTTGAAAGGGAACAACGTAGGCCATCCTATTCTTGGTTCCTTAATTATATTTTTAAAAAAATGAATGAAGTTGTTAATGATGTTTTCTGTAAAATTAGGAATGGATAGATTGCTTTCCTATGGCACGATAATTGGACTAGTTCAGGTCCTCTTTCCTCAAACCCCATTGTTATTTCTGCTTTTCTAGGGCTAGATCATAAATCTAATGTGGCTGTTATCAATCAAAATGAATGGTTTCAATTTCCTGATGCAATCCATCATCTTAAACCTTCTTACCTTCCTAATTAGAACTCTTAGGATTGTTATCTGTGGAAGGGGTCTCCTGTCAAGAGCTTGTCTAGCAAAACCTACAACAAATGGTTCTATCACTCTGATCAAGATGATCCTTGGGGGCAAGGTTATCAGGTGTAATATTCTCAGACCAAGTTCTGCTTTCCTTCTATGGCTGGTGGTTAGGAATAGAATAGCAATAATAGACAGACTTCAATTTATCCAAAATTTGGACCAAATCTGTTGTCTGTGTAAGAGAGGAACTAAAACTAAGGACCATCTGTTCTTTCTATACCCTTTTTCCAGTGTTATCTAGAATAAGATCATAAATTTCCTCTCTTGGCATGGGTCTTCTAATTCACTCATCGAGATAGCTAAGTTCCTTGTAGAAACACGAGCTTCCACTCCACTCTAGAAGAGGAAGGTGCTATTTCTTACCATATATACCTAAGCAATATGGAAAGAAAGAAACCAGCGAAAGTTCCAAAACATGGAATGATCAGTAAATTTAGTGCTACAATCAATTATTCAAAAGGGTAGAGAACAATATTCATGCTAGGAAATGGAACAAGATCATTCGAGACAAAGGAATGGAGTTAGATCTTACCTGAGAAAGTCCATTACTGCAAGTCGTTGGGCGACTCCATTAGCTCCTCAATGCCCTCTACAAAAACAAGGGAAGATGGGTAAAGTAACCATAATCAGATGAAGTTCCAGACACGACGAGTGGGGAGGTTCTTACCGGAATGGCATTGCGGATCGTTAGGACACCCAAACCTAATTTGGAACATTCCCAACATGCTCTAAGGATGGGTGGGTTTCCTTTACTTCTATGAAACAAAGCAAGAGTTGAATGTCATTTTTACGTGTTGTATTATTCAGTGGTGACCAAACAGTGTCGTTCCTTCATAATGTCTTTGATGTAGTAACTATAACAGTGCTATTACTATTGGAGAGTGATGCTAATCTCCAATAGTCATTGTGCCTTCCTGTTTATTTATTAATTTAATTTTAACTTCTAAAAAAAAGACTAAAAGTACTCATCATCTGCCTAACTATATTATTTGTCAACCATCTAAGTCTCCAAATACTTACACTAACTTGTAATTTAATGCAACTTAGATTTAAAAAAATAATTAGGTCAATTCAAATGTTTTAACCTTGTTTATAAATTGAGCACAGTTAAGTAACAAGTTTCTACTCACAAGTACTTAATAAACCATATCAAAAACAAATTAAACACGTACTTCTCTAAGTCAATTGTTACTTATAATTTAATGTTAGTATGAGAAATTGAGAATTGTTAGATACATTGTACATAAACTAATAAACTAAAACAAGTAAAATGCAAAAGAGATAAAGAATGTAAATAACATAATAACATACTAAAAAAAATTAACATAATTAACAATTTAAATTATTTGGAAAATAATAGAAAGAAAGAAAAATAAATAAGTACAAATGACACGATGAAAGAGAAAACATATAAGTGGCTAGTGCCCTACCATTGCAACTATGCTCTATTTGTACTGTCGACGAATGAGGATAGGGATATCGAGGGAACTTCCATGCCTCAACAAATCCCATATGTCTAAAATATACTCATAATTTCTCCTCCATCTTATCTAACTACTAATGTTGAGCCTCAAAGCTCTGGTGAAGCCTCATTAATGTCTTGATATGGTTAACTTAATGGTTCTTTATGATGCACGTTTCTATAGATCCTGTCAAAGAGTAATTGCTAACTCAAAGGCTTCAAATCCTTATCCTTTACTATCTTGATTGTAAGAGGTCTTACCTCTTTCAGTTGTTCAGTTGCAAGTGGTTGTGGCTCACTGGCTTCTTCCATAACTACATCTCCACTAACACCATCGCCCTTTATCCCTACCAAAACATATTCTTCCTTGACCTACCTAACCAATCCTATGTACCTCATTATCTCAAGATCTACAGAGAACATACCACAACCTTGTGTCAATTATTTGCTAGCATTGTCAAATATGAACCACCATAAATTATATAACGACAAAGAAAAGCAATAAGATAGGTGGATATGGTTAGCACTCCAATATACACCATAAGTAGAAGAAATCCATAAGTGTTATTGCACCGATACTCTCTTTCCTCCTCGAAATTGTGAGAAATTACCATATATAAATAGTGTAAAGGTGGAGAGACTATATAAGTACTCTTAGTCCTAATGGATTCATACGTAGAGCTTTCCCTTAAGATAGTCTCCTAAAAATTGCTTTTGGTTATAGGCAGTTGCTCATCAAGAAAATTAATTATTGAGATAACAAAAGATTCAGCTTCTACTTGCTCAACTGTATAAAAACTATATTCCACCCTAAAATCATAAAACTAACATCTCTAACCTCCACTCACCAAACATAAATTGAATTCCATTCTCCTTATCCCATCCTGTATACCTAGTAAACTTAAAATTAAATATATCTCCAATATAAATTATTTATAGCATGTTCTATTATTACAAAGAATATTGTCCATCCTACATCATCCATAATTTTCCTGACCTGCTGCTCTAGATACGTCGTCTTTAATCCTAATTAATCAATAACCTTATTGGGATCAAAAGACACATGTTAAAAAAGGAATGCCATTCTAAATGGACAGGAGAAGTGAATACAAGTAGTGGGTGTTCATTTTAAGAAAGATCCTTAGGTTATTAGTAACTACTAGAAACACCATGATGTGGTTGGACCTTCCTTTTTCCTATAGTTGGTACTAAACTCATTCTCTTTTCATTTCAATGATTACCTATTAAAATCAACTCCAATTCACAAAAATCCCTAAAGATTTGTACAACTAGCCCTAACTTAATGAAATTGCATTTTCAGTCGATGAAATGTGGTGAATCCTAGTAGAAATGGTTTGCATATATCTAAAATATACTTAAGAAAGTTTTGTGGGTGTGTTTTGAGTATAGGTGAGTTTTGAGGGTTATCTGCAAAGAGAGGGAATTTAAATTTTGTAAGACATGACCTGAGATATAGTCGTGTCTTAAACTATGTATCTATTAAGATATTTTAGGTCTGGAATATGATTTGGGACGTAAATGTGTCCTGAATTATACTTTCCTTAGATTAATATATAGGTTGGCACAGAAATGTGCATCAAGTCGTGCATCTTTCTTAAAACTTAGCTCAAATATAGATAAAGACATAAGTTGGAACATGAGCATTCCTTAGGTTGTGTTTAAAATATAAGTTCAACATATACCTAATTTTGTGGGTTTCCAATAGGCCTTTTCTTCTTCTTCTTTTTTCAAAACTCATCACTTCTTATTATTGAAAATCCTTACTTCCTACTCACAAAATCAAAATAATAAACATACAACGAAAGAATTAATATATTTTAAGGTGATTTTAATTTAAAGAAATATAAACACAATGAACCCTAATCACAAATATATTCAAAATAAATCCAAATTAATCATTCTTAAATTAAAATGCTTAAATAAAAATAAACATGATTAAAATTATTAGTTCGTTTTTCTCCCAAAAAGAACCTCTTTAGAGTCATTTAATTAGAACCTTTTCTAAATATTGTAAACTAATGGAGTGGTAGAAATGTGGCCTCCTTTATTAGGGGTTGTAGGTGTGCCATATGAAGTTCTCCTTGTATGAGTATTAGAGTCACTTCTTACCCAAGCCTTCTTTATCCTTTATGAAACTTGATCATCATACTTCTTTATCCCTCATCCTCTTGTAGTACTAACCTTCAATGTATTTTGCTAAATGAGTTCCTAAAAAGGAATATAAATTTTAGCATACATGTCATCTATTAAAAAAAATCATTTTTGTGAGGGTAAGGGTGAATTTTATCATTTAAATCACATAAGATATCATTATTGTCTCCACTTCCTTCCATCATATTCTTCTCATATTGGGGTTCTTCGCCCTTGGTTTCAGTAATCGCTATGCTCACCTTTTAAGTTCACCTCTCTATCTTTCTAGGTAAAATCCTTAGCCTCTATATTAATAGTATTGGCTAATTATCCAATTAGAATTACATATTCTTGTTCAATATGGCCAGTTGATCCATCTTTGTCTTTAATTTCTCAAATCACTCAAATGTAGTAGGGACAACTTCTATATTGCAAATTTCCTGGCTAGTTTACCTTCTAATTATTACAGGGGGTCTTTATAGAAATCCTGGAGTTACTTTATCTTTGTATAGCTCCTCCTCCTTGGTTTCTCCAACTAGAGTATGGATGGTTTCATCAATATGGATTGGATATTTTATGTATGGATTTTTTTTGTGTGGGTAGTTCTCTTAATAGTCCATATACTTAGTTGAAGTTGCAAAGGGACTATCCACTTGACATTTATGCTAACTTCACCTCCTTTATATAGCTCACAAGTAAAGCTTATTTGGTCCTAAAGATTCACTCAAGCTATCAATTTTTGTTTTTGGTAAGAGCTTATACCTGAGCTACTAATGACCTAACAACATTTGTATTATGAATTCCTATTATCGTAGGTGCCCTAGCTTGACTTGATTTCCATTGACATTTATTCATGGTCATCTCCTTAATTAAGTCTAAGGAAGCTTATGGAGTTTTATTATTAAAAGTTACTTTATTGGTTGTATCTACTAGTTGTTAAATTGTATGTTCCAAACCAATGTAGAAAGTTTAAACTTGCAACTATGTATGGAGTCTATGGTGTGGAAACCTCCTAGGAAAGTCCTTGTATCTCTTCAATGACTCATACAATGTTCAATTATCCATATATTAGTAAGAAGTGATATCATTCCTTAACTTGGTACTCTTTGTTAGATGGAAATACTTGGCTAAAGTGGATTAATTTATGGTTTTGAAATTCTAGATTTTGGTGAGTATTCAACTGAAGTTCATAAAATTATCAACAGAAAATAATGATTTCTAAAAGTTGTTGAACACTAACAATAGTGTTCAATAAACTCATTTTATGTAGTGAGAGGTAAGAGCACTTGGAGAGAGAGATTATGTACCTCTTTGTTTTTTTTCTATAAAACCAAGACATTTTATTTGAATTTATGAATGATACAAATTTAATATTGAATGGATCGAAGGTTATGATTTCTTTTGGCTAATATATAAATAACATGAAAGTTAGATAAATTTTTTGGTATAAACTGAACTTCTTAAGTAAAAATAAATTAATTGATGGTTTAGAATTGGTGATGTAACATCCCGTTACCCAGGATAAAGCTTGAACAGTGAATATGAGATATTACTGAGAAAGTAGTAAATGCATATCATGTGTAAGTTAAATATGACTTGCATATTTTTGCACATTAATGTGATTGTACATGCATTCATGACACTTTCCGGGTATAATTGAGTTATGGCATGTGATTAAAATGTGATTTGGCAGTTTTGGAATATTTCGGGTATTTTGAAATTTTTGATGAATTTTAGAAAATATTGAAATTTGGACCAATCCTAATGTGACATATGGACTGATTAAAGATTGACATGTGGCATCATTCATTTTGTGACAAATGGCTTGACATGTTGGAGACAAGTGGTAGCTTGCATGAAGGACAAATGGCTCACATGCATAGAGCCATGTGTCAAATTGACAATAACACTCGTAGTCACATGTTTAGGTAAGGAATTTTTTGCAGTTTGTGTATTCTTCATTTGAGTTGTTCTTCTTCCACACCAAAAACACCAAACTAATTCTGTTGTGAAATTGGGATTTGATTCTTACATCAAAGTAAGAATTGTAGTCTTTTGAGAGGGTGCTTGTTATGTTATTCACGTAGGTTTTCATCCACCGAAATCTAAATTTTGCTGGAATTTACCTAACTCAAGTAAGCTGAGTTTTAAGCTTTGTGATATTTGGATGATGTTTGAATTGGTTATGATACATGAAGTAAACTGAAAATGATATAGAAATTCATGAAAGTTGATGTATAAAAATATACTTTGTTTTGTACTGTGACATCAACATAAGGTTTGTTTTTCACTATACATGCATGAATCTGTTGAGTATTGGTGGAAATGAATTTAAATGAGTTTGATGATATGAAATGAAGATTTGTTGAAGTTGTGATTTAGAAATGATAAGTTGTTGGGATGAAATGAAAAGAAAATGAAAATCTGGAAAATTACAGTAGAGTGAGAAAGTGAAAATGAAGGTTCGGATATTTTTGATGTTTAAAGTGTTGGATTATTTCTGAATTGTTTTGAAGTCATGGTGAGCATAGAAATGTCTGATTAATTATTTAAAAGTGATCAAGTTAAAAAAGAATTAGTAAGTCTGGGAAAAAAAAGGAAGAAAAAGAATTCAAGAAGAAAAAGTGAGAAAGCACTGTCGTGCTCTTGCACCACAGTGACTTTTTTAAAAAAATGCAAAAGTTATGATCATGCTTTTGCACGACTGCGACTTTCGCTGGTTGGTTGAAACTCACAATCGTGCAAATGCACAATCGTGATTTTCAATCGATTTTTCTGAAGCTTTTATGTTTGAACATCCTTCAATCTTTTTGTTATAACTTCTTCATCCGATATCCAAATGACTTGGTTTTTAAACCAATAGCTTCATAAGACATTCATCTACATCTCCAACAAAAATCATATCTTTCTAAAATGGATTGATGGATTAATTTTAAGGTGAATTATGATTGTGCTGAAAGATGATAACTATGATGATTTTTATTGAACATACTTCAATAATTGGACTATAACTTGATCTGTGGACCTCAGAATGAGATAATTATTAATTTTGATTAAAATATAGACATAATTATACAAATTTTCTGAAGAGATTAAATTCTATTTCTACCTCTAAGAATTTCAGAATATGATTGGAAGTTGAGATAAGAATTCTGCTGAAGCTTAAGAATAGTATAACATTTTTTGAGTATAACTTTCAGTATACTTAACCAAATTGGATGAACTTGGTGTCTTTGGAAACTTAAGACATTGGAGAACAACTTTCTAGAAGAAGGTGTTATCTAATTTTGTCATTTACTCTATCAAATTAATTATGCAAAATTGACCCATATGAATGTAAGAAAAATCTGAAGTGGTTAATCAGGTTATGAAATTGATTGCACATTGTTTTATGTTGGTCCAAATTATCAGTGCAAATGAGATTAATGAGGGCTTTGATATCTGAATGACTTGATAAGATACCCGAAATTGTCATTAAACATGCATAGTGCATATTTTGTATAAGTAGATGTGCATAAAGGTATACATGCACATTTGTGCAAAAATGTGATGTTTGTAAATATGTTGTATATGTTATAGAGGAGCACATCGGACGCCAGTCGGACATTGCAGGACCATCCAGGCAATAGCTTCTTGGAGCGTACTGTGAGTCAACGTAGATGAATTTCCTATGATTGATTTGATTTGATTTGATTTGATTTTATAAGCTTCCAATTATTGAATTGTTGCGATTTATTTATAAATTTCGGACTTAAAGTTCGAGGAGTAAATATTTGGGACTGTATAAGGTGTGCTCAAGTTAGGAAAAAGGAGAGCTAAGCCCGACATAAAATTGTCCATATGAAAGTTTTGTAATAGAAGGACCATTAACATGAGTTTGTAACACCGACAAAGATGTCTTAGATGCATAAAGTGTGATATGTGAGTGTGATAAGAAATAATAATATGATCTGACCCAGATGTAATGTCGGCACTAGAAGTGAAAATTTTGTGTTATCTTAAATATATTGAGGAAACAGACAAGATTGTGTGATATGTGAATAAATAGCTGAAAAATTGATTGATTCCATTGACTATAGTCAAGTAGAAGAAATTATTCGAGTGATAGTGCTACATGAGAAACGGAGGAGCATATGAGGAATCAATACCCCTACCTACTGATCATTCAGGTAAGAATTTCAAGGATGAAATTTTTGTTAGGAGGGGAGAATTGTAACATCTCATTACCTAGGATAAGGCTTGAATAGTGAATATGAGATATTATTGAGAAAGTAGGAAATGAATATCATGTGTAAGTTAAACATGACTTGCACATTTTTGCACATTAATATGATTGTACATGCATTCATGACATTTTTCGGGTATAATTGAGTTATGGCATGTGATTAAAATGTGATTTGGCAATTTTGAAATATTTCGAGTATTTTGGAATTTTTGATGAATTTTAGAAAAATATTGAAATTTGGACCAATCCTAGTGTGACATGTGGACTGATTAAAGATTGACATGTGGCATTATTGATTGTGTGACAAATGGCTTGACATGTTGGAAACATGTGGTAGCTTGTATGAAGGACAAATTGCTCACATGCATAGAGCCATGTGTCAAATTGACATTAACACTCGTAGTCACATGTTTAGGTAAGGAAATTTCTGTAGTTTGCATGTTCTTCATTTGAGTTGTTCTTCTTCCACACCGAAAACACCAAATTGATTCTGTTGTGAAATTGGGATTTGACTCTTACATCAAAGTAAGAATTGCAGTCTTTTGAGAGGGTGTTTGTTCTGTTATTCACGTTGGTTTTCATCCACCAAAATCTGAATTTTGCTTGAATTTAGCTAACTCAAGTAAGCCGAGTTTTAAGCTTTGTGATATTTAACTGATGTTTGAATCGGTTATGATACATGGAGTAAATTAAAAATGATATAGAAATTCATAAAAATTGATGTATAAAAATATACTCTGTTTTATACTGTGACATACGCATAAGGTTTGTTTTTCATTGTACATGCATGAATCTGTTGAGTACTGGTGGAAATGAATTTAAATGAGTTTGATGATATGAAATGAAGATTTGGTGAAGTTGTGATTTAGAAATGATAAGTTGTTGGGATGAAATAAAAAGAAAATGGAAATCTAGAAAATTACAGTAGAGTGAGAAAGTGAAAATGAAGGTTCAGATATTTTTGATGTTTAACGTGTTGGATTATTTCTGAATTGTTTTGAAGTCATGGTGAGTATAAAAATGTCTAATAAATAATTTAGAAGTGATTAAGTTGGAAAAGGAATTAGTAAGTCTGAAAAAAAAACAGGAAGATGAAGAATTCAGGAAGAAGAAGTGAGAAAGCACCGTCATGAAAAAGCATGACAGTGACATTTTTGAAAAAAGCACGGTCACGACTTTCGCGGGTTGGTTGAAACTCACGATCGTGCATTCGATTTTTCTGAAGCTTTAATGTTTGAACATCCTTCAATCTTTTTGTTATAACTTCTTCATCTGATGTCCAAATGACTTGGTTTTTGAACCAATAGCTTCATATGACATTGATCTACATCTTAACCAAAAATATAGCTTTCTGAAATGGATTAATGGTTGAATTTTAAGGTGAAATGTGACTTTGCTGAAAGATGATAACTAGGATGATTTTTACTGAACATACTTCGGTAATTGGACTATAACTTCATCTGTTGACCTCAGAATGAGATGATTATTAATTTTGATTAACTTAGAGGTATAAGGCTACAAGTTGTATGAAGAGATTAAATTCTAATTCTGTTGGACCTAGGAATTTTTCTTGACAACTTAAGCATGATTTCAATTTATTTTTGAGGTTTTGAAGGATGAATTGTTTTGGTTGGAATTTGATTAAGTATGATTTAAGTAAATTATGAGGTTTTGATGGAATAATTTTGGGAGTTAATTATTATGTTAATAGGATTGATTTCATAGGTTAATTGAAGTATTAAAGTTGTAAAAACGAAGTAAGGGCATTTTGGGCAATTCACTTAAGATTTTCAAGTTATAAGGCATTAGGCTAAGGGAAAAGGGGAAATTTGATGATTAGTAAGAGTATAAAAAGAAGAAAAATAGAATTGTTTTGTTAAAAATGAAGAGAAGAGGTCGTGGATGAAGAAGAAGAGAAGAGGAAAAGTTAGGGTTTTGGAAGATTTGAAGATTTGGGAGAGTTTGAAGCTTCAACAAGTAAGTTATGCTTTAAATCTCATGGATTTGGTTGTTTTATAGCTTAGCAAGTGTGGGAAAGAGTTAATGAAGGGTTATGTAAAGGATGTTTATGTTGTAATCTTTAGGGTTTATGATCAAAGATGGATTTTGATTTTTTTTTTGTTAATGATTTTGGGTTGGAATGAGTTTAGAGATGATGTAAGAATAATGTTTTAGGGTTGTATTTGAAAGATGGGAAGTTTTGAGTTGAAGAATGTTGGAAAATCAGGTTTCGG
>JANZLC010000003.1:22855109-22868659 GCA_026413385.1 Erythroxylum gracilipes
CTTCTCCCTTTCTCTCTTCTCTCTTCTTGTTTTCTTTCATTTTCTGTTATGTTTCGTGCCTCTCATCTCTTAAAACCAACAGCCCTATGTGTTTTCTGCCATGTCATTTAAATGAGGGGTAAAAGACCTAAGTGTCCCTACATTATAGTGATATCCCAAAATTACCCCTGCACAAAATCTTGAAAAACTGTTGACTTGTGTCCTGATTTTGAGTAGCTAAACGAAATAATTTGGCAAACCTTTTTTCTTGCAAATTGTTCCTCTATGTCTTCTCTTTAAAAATGACACCAAAAATGCTCAATTCGGATCAAAAACGAAGGAGTTATAGCCGAATTACTATCGGACCATCACAAAACCAAGATTGAATTCAAAACCGAACTTCACTTCAGAAATTGAATATCTTAGGGATGAAATTGAATTTCTATCCCTTCACATGATGTGTATCCCCATATCTCAATTTCATTTTTCCTTAAGAATCAACTCAATCAGAGCTCCACAGCTCCCTAATTTCTCAAAATACTGAACCATGTTCAGAAAATGTCCCAATTCAATTTGATTCAAATAATCATCCTCAATTTGATCTTGAAAAATTCATAATTCTATACGAAAATGAAATTAAATGTCTTAGGATTCCAACGCTTCAAAAATCGGATCAATCGGATGTCGGACGGGGGAGATATAAGCAAAAGAATGAAGGAAAACTCAAAAATCACAAATTACCCTCACGAGCAGAAGCAAGCAGAGGACGGCTCGCAATTGCGACGGCTTGCGAGTGCGAGCCGAAGACAAACTAGCTGGCTCGTGATCGCAAGCTGAAGAAAACTGAAAGCTCGCGAGTGCGACGGCTCGCCAGTGTAGCTCGCGATCGCGAGCTGGCTGCTTCGATTTATTTCCCTTTTTTTTAACCCGAAACTTCAAAAATTCATAACTCTCGATCCCGAACTCCAAATTGAACAAATTTAGTATCAATCAAAATCTTAAAGGAAGCTCTACAACTTTCTTAAAAACTCGAACGTCAATTTTATCACTAAAAAGGTCCACAACCCAATCAAACTTTCTTTCCAAATTAACAAATTCCTAAACAAGGACTTAACTTTGACTAATCATAATTTTTACTCCCGATATCGAAAAATATCAAACTTTATGGCTACAAAAACCTCTCAACATAATCTACAAGTTTCATGTAGATCGTTTTCTCAAATTTTGCCCAAATCAAAAAGTCAACTCTCAAGTCAAAGTTGTCTATCACTATTCATCCACAAAAGTCAAACTTTCTTAATTTCTTCAAAATTTTATACTTGTTCTCTTTATTTCTGAATTTCAACTTCTATTTCAATCAAAACATTTACTTTACTCTCACAATCCATATAAATTTACTCAAATATCAAAATCCTCAAATCTTTTCTCATCGATTTTCCTTAAGGTACAAAACATCTATAGTACAATTCATATACAAAACACTCATTTCATATCTCTAAATTGCCACTTAAGGATCGGGGTCTAACATGACGTTTAAGTTACTTATGGGGTGGTAGATTTCTCCTCCAAAATGGGTTGTAAAGGAGATTATTGTGTATCCAGCCCCATTTTATGGATGTTTAATTGAATAATTCCTCTAAATATGGACTTCAGAGTTCATAGCTATCTCATTGGATCAAAAGGAAAAAATTTTGAACAAATTTAAAGCAGAAACTAAAGATTGGAAGCTGTTTATAGAGAACATGCTTGTGTTTAGGAGTCACTTGCCCATATTAATGGCGAACGCAGTCTTATGAATAACCTGTAAACTTCTATAACCGTATCGAACTTGAAAGGACACGGTCATGTATACTTGACCATGCAAATGTATATAAGTGTGTTTCTTTGCGATGTCAAGTTTTAAAGCTTAAAGGTCAAACATGGTCACTATACTTGACCATATAAGTGACCTTTTATGTTATAAACCTTATCTTTTAAAAAATTTAAAGATAAGTTTGAAGAGAATGAAGTTGTATAAGACAAAATCACTTGACATAAAATGAGTTTTAGGGTTCAAATAGCTTTGATAAACTGCAGATTTATTAGAATTTGATATATATCTACAATTAGTTGGGAGTAGTTTTAGTATAAATATATCAATTTCTACTTAATCCTGATGTATGAGAGCCTTTGTTTTTTAAGAGTAGAGAGCTTTAGAGAGTTTAAAAGAGAGGTTATGTTGTAGTTATCTAGTGAGGGAGTGATTACCTCGAAAATTTTCATCACTTGTATCTTGTTATTTTGATTTAGTGGATTTATTGTCACTTTGTCTCATAGTTTTTACCTTTACATTATAAGATTTTTCACGCTAAGATTATGTGTTTGTTATCTTTCAGTTATCTTTGTTATTTAAGTAGTTTGTTATTAGCTGAACAATTTCAAAATCTTATGAGTATTATTGCTTGAAGCTCCACCAATACAAAATACAAAAAAAAATCAATATGAACCAATGCAAATATAAGGGTAATAAGTTTAAAAGAATTTAAATTTTCTTCATCTTGCTTTTTTATATGCGTATATACATACATATACATATATAATTAATTAATTAATTTTGTAAACAACAATTAGTTTTTATATGAGAAAAAGTTAGGTGCATACATTGTCGTTCTACTAAATAATTATCTACGATATAATCAATTACCATGCTTAGTGATGTATTGAATCTCAAAAGCCTTTCTTCCTCTTTTCCTTCCTTTAGCAATTTTATAAGTAGCATGATTTTTTTTTGTAATTTTGTGATTAGAATGCTCTCCTTTTTTTCTTCCTTTAGCACTTTGAAGTTTCTCAAATTATATTTTCCATGTTCTAAATTCAAATACTTTTGTGCCTTAATTTGAATATCGAAAAAAACTTATAATCCTTTTCTTGTATATAAAATTGTATAAAAGATGTCTCAACCTAAATCTATTTGCAAAAGTTTGTCATAACCATCCTACATTTAAGTTTAAGATTTGAGTTGTCTTCAAACTAAAGGATTGGAAGTAATACCTAGGTCTCTCCTCGTGCTTACGACCAGTTGATATCAAATAAGCTAAATCCCTCTAATTACCCCTATTATTAAAAAATGAGAGATATATAAACCTTAATTTTAGTTGTTAGAAAGAGGATAACTAATTTCACAGCCCTAATTTGGGAGGAAGAGTATACCTTGCACTTTATCTCATTTGTTGCCTGTAAAAAAAACCATCCATTCTTTGTACTTTTAAACACGATCAAGCGAGTCTTACATCATATTATAAGTATTTGAGTCAAACATTTTAAGACGAAGTGGTAGTAGCTCAGCCAATACTTTCGGGATGAAGTGGACTTTTGTCGATCATACTTACACACCATATATCAACCATAGGTGAGGGTGAGCAAATTGTAAGCATGTCGACGAAGTGCGTTTTGAAGTTGGATTTTGTGGAGGGCTGTAAGTATGTAGTCTATCTTACGCGAGTATGTTGATTTGTTATGAAGTGTCAACGTTTCTAATGAAATTAGCAGAGAAAGTGGCTGTCCATTATAACTGATGCCAAAAAGAAAATTCTAATTCCAAGGCGCACGTGAGTTGATAAAAAGTTCTTCTGATTAAGTGAGGTCACGAGTTTGAACCATCTTTATGTATACGATCGTTTAAAACTTAGGATCATAGCTTTGTCTCGCACAAAAAATTTATCTGGCTTAAGCAAAAATTAATATGGATGTAAATAATTTAAATATATCTTCTCATAATTAAGATCCGTCTAAAACATCTTGTGAAAATATATATATACTTTATGGATAGTAAAATTATTTCTTGCACATCTATTATTAATAAATGTTGAAGTATGATCTATTACAAATGAATATGCACACGTGATTTGGAGAAGCAAAATTTCTTGGTTTTGTTACCTCAAAATTCCCTTTAAAATGGAATCCTAAAAAGTAAAAAACATTAAAATTTGAAACGAACTGTCTTGCTCTTGCCGTCTTAAATGGCCACAAAGGGATCCAAGGGTCAGCAACAGCTCGAGATGAGCAGCGCGGTGTAAGTGATTACCGACATGTAGTACATGTGTCCACGTGGGAGATGATGTTTGTGGGAACCACAGATGGAGGTGCGCACGTGTCGGCTGCATAATAAACCGTAGATCGCGGGGAACTTTTTGTGTACGGACTGTGAGCTGTGATTGGGTGTTGTGCCTACACAACAGCTTTTGTATGTCTGTGACAAGTGACAAAAAGGTTATCGGTGCTTGGACTCCTTTTATATATATATTTTTTAATATTAATATCATGTTGTGCGCAATAGAAGACTAGATTTTGCTTCAAATCCTCACTAGACATCGTCAGTCTATTTATTTGCCTGGAGACCGACAATCGAGTTCGGGCAGCAGTTCTTTATGCGTCTATTTTAAAATAATATCGAATTAATTAACCTCTTCCAATGATTCTTTTTAATGCGCACAAGATCGAATACAAAATCTGATTTGAGATTTGGTAGTGATGTAGACAACTCAGAAGGAGTTGCATGCAAGGTGTCAAGCTATGGCATTTTATACTCAATTTTGTCTACAGTTGGATACTTACATGACTACGATTGAACGAAGATGCCGTCTCTCCTCTCGTTTCGCCAAATATTAAATTAACAACTCCACAAACCCCAATACGTGATCACCAGCTACATTCACTTAAATTCCGAATCACTATTTTATTCATAGACTTCGATCGATACTAAATTAACAACTCAGGAACGTATGATCTCCGACTAAATTAACAACTCCACAGCTCATTTGATCTCCAAAAATTGGAGGCGTTGGAGCGTGCATTTACTGTTATTTCTACTTGGTTCAAAACATTTAAAAGTACACAGTAGGAGAGGTCTCAATTATTCAGCATTTAATTACATTTAATGGGAACTAAATTGGAACTGACAAACGTAGGGACTAATGTTTCATCTATGTATTTATTGCCTTGTTTTGTTTGGTGCATTTTATTATATGTTTGACTGACTCAAATTCCAATATTTCAAAGCTAACCACTAATTTGGACTCTTTTGCGTCTGGTTGGCCTGGCCCTTGTAGGGTATAGCATTGCAGTTTTATTGCACCATTTTGTCTCTCTCTATTACATCCTGGGATCCAAAGCCAGTTCTGGTCAACGGGAAATTTTGATGATTTTCCCAAAAATATTCAAGAGCCACTGAGATTGTGTCTGCCTCAGGTACTGCACTTTCAAAATTGCTAACAGATGCCCTTTGTAAACAAGAAAACTCCGTTACCAATTTTGCGCCATCTTTGTTGATTTAGTGTCAATTTTTATTATTTAAGTTATAAAAATTACTGAAATAAACACTTTTAACCATTTTGTTTTTGAGGTTAACTTCATTCAATTTATTGCATATATTGGTAATAAGTAATTAGTAGCTTATTCTATTGGATTTTGTGCTTTATTTTCGTTTCCTTCTTATATTAAGAAGGTGCCTTTTCTTATGACAACTCATAATTCTAATTAAGCGAATTTGAATCAACCGATAACTTTCTTATTAAATTCATTTACAAAGTGGTTTGGTGGCTCTCATGCTGTTATTTGTGTCTATTTTGCTCTAAAATTGAAGAATGATTGTTTTCTCAAATTTTTAATTTAATCATAATTGTCAATATTTTTGTTTCAAATAAATTATCAACTGAATTTGTTTATTTATTTAGATCTTGTGTACTTTGATAAATTTCACATACATTCATGAAAAGGAAAAAACACTCATGAGAAAATAGTTTAAATAATTTCATCTTTTATTATTTTTTTAAGAATATTTTTAATAGCTCGATCAAGTTACAAAAATAGTCTCTATAAAATATTTAAAAAAAAATCACGGGAATTTAGCCCTTTTAGTACCTCCTAAAATCAAACCTTTAGTCTCCCAAATATCTTGATTCGAAGTTGATAATTGATGAAGATTCTAGAAATCTTGCATTCCTATATACCGAAAGCCAATAATTAATATCTCAAATCCTTCAAACTTAAAAAATATACAACTACTAGACCTAGAATGTCAATGGGAAGGGAGGTTAAGAGACGTTTCTATTGGAACTCAAATCTTACTCGAGTTTTTTTTTTACTTTTTATTATAAAAAGAATAAGTAAAATATATACTCTCTTAATGAGAAGACAATAAAATTAAATAAGGTCATGCTTTTTCGATGGATTAAATAAAAATTTGTCTAGTCTTTTCCGATAAATACAAAAGAAAACAAAGGACGTGTACATGCATGGTACGTGTACCCCACTATTTACTCTGGTTAAAGCTAGTATACAATTATGTATGCACATCTTACTTATACCCCACTATTTACTTTGGTTATTATGTATACACATCTTACTTATAGTTAAAAGTAATCATAATTCCAGGAGAATGATCCACATTGTAGTAGTGAAAATAAAAACAATGATCCATTTTCACAAGAGCTTACTACAATATTTAATAAATATATAAAATCAATTAAATTAGCCTCACCCAACAGCTTAAGCGTGACTTACTACAATATGTTAGTGAATATATAAAATTAATTAAATTAACCTCACACAACAGCTTAAGCTATTGTGATGAAACGATCATTTCATATAATGAAGCATGCATATAATACTATGAGAACAAATACAAAGACCAACATTTATAAAAACATAGCTTGCGAATTCAATCAATAAGACGCCAATATTTAGGTAAGTCCCATCAAGTACATGATCTTTAGTTTTCCATAATTTCAATGGCAGTTTTATGCATATTAATCTCATCAGAACGTGATTATCTAGAATTACCACATGCACATTCTTATAAAACATCTCCCCTTAGCTGAAAACTTCAAACTAATATAGTAATGCTTGCTTACAACTTGTTTCAAGTACTACAGTTTCTGGAGTTCTAAAAGCTCAGATCTCTCCTAAGCACTTGAACAAAACATCTGGCAGTACATAGCAATGTTTCCAATGAAGCAAAATAGCATATTTTCAATCATCTTTTGATTATTAGGAAAATAAATATTTTGAGAATGCATGTCTGCAACTAGTATACAATTTCTCTTATTAGCTAAATTATTTATTTTCCATGCACGACTAAGCCTACAAAATGATGCTTAGCCAAAATTAATTGCATGTAATAGGTAAAAAGAAAAAGATGCACTTTTGCATAAAAACTGCTTACAGAAACAACATTTTAACAGAATTTTCATTACAGTTTGTATGTCAGTAGCTATACTGACATCGATCACATCTACACATTAGTAGTGTAAGAGATACCTCTATAAGAGATAAATAGAGCATACAGCTCTTTACAGGATGCTTAGCGTAATTACTATGAAAAGCATATAGTATAGAAGAGTACATCAATTTATGCAGAAGTTGCATGAGAGTTCTTTAGCAAACTGCCAACTGCTATGACTTTCCTCCAGAAACACTATGCAAGCATTTACATCATTGTAGGATTAAAGCCATTTCTTCTGAGATCCTTTGAATTTTTTTAATTGATGCAAGAAACAGATAATAATCAAACCTATACTCAAAGAAGTCATCATGACTAGTACAATCAAATTTATTTAGCTGGTAATGATAATGATATGCAGGGTCAGATAAAATGGAAATAAATTTCAATTGGAAAATATAGCTAAGTACTCGAAGAACAAAGAAATATAGATAGAGAGAAAGAAAATAGCATAAGAAAAATTCGGATTTTCGGATATTGAAAATTCACCACTGTATTTCAGAAAGTTGAATATATAAACATTCATCATTTGATAGAATAGAATGTGAAGGTTATGTAGAAGAAATACTCCTTGTTTGTTAAATATTAATAAATAGAAATGGAACTGATCAACAAGGAATGTTATAGAAAAGAAAATGAATCATAATGCAATGCATTGGACGAGTAAAGCTAGCTTATGATGAACCTAATCGGATGGGCCATAAATATCAAGTTTTATTCACAATAGTATCGAACACAAGTCGATTTTTAAGTAAGTTTTAAGAGCTTGCACAACGAGAAACATGAAGTTAATATCAAGTATATGTGCTGCCACTACTACTGAAAATGGAGTTATGTATGGTCAAAGTACGTGAGCAAACATAACAACAACATAATAGAGTGAGTTCTTCCCGAGCATATTAGTGTAATGTAAGGTTCTACTTCCAAAAGAACAACCACCAACGTCAAAACCAACCATTAACAAATCCTAATGTTAATCAGGATTTTAAAACCTTGTCGGTCCAAGTGGATTACGAAACAGCCACTCAAAGTCTACTTATTATATCCCATTCTTTCAGGTGACCTCCAATGGTATATTAAATTACTATGCAGCATGTGTGTGTTTTTGAGCTGGCATCAATTAATTAATGAATCTAAAGATTTGTCCTTTTGCCTAAATTTAGATTTCATTACATTATCCTAATGAAATGGATATCTAACCTACCAACATCAGAACATAATCTCTATCTCACACCTCTGCAATCTTCTTCTATTCTTCACACACTAATATCTTCAAGGCACAAGCAAATGCCTCTCGTCACTTCTATTATTACTATTGTTGCATCATCAATATAAATAAGTTTTGGATTTTCAGTTAAATTAATGCCTAAAATGTGTTGATCATCTGGAGCAAGCCATTATATTACTTTAATTCTTTGTTGTGGGGAGCAAAAGTATCAATTTCTAATAGATGGAAGGGTAAAAACTGCAGAGTTAAGAAAAGGCTGAAAGCATATATATAGGACTTGCATGTTCAAGTACATACCAATTACAACCACAAGTATGGCATATAACTTTAGGTCCCATAGTTTCTGCTACTAGTCTACTGTGACTAGATCCACTATAGCAACTATTGTACCACTTTCTGGAACTGTGCGGAACAAGGTTATGCCATTTCTTTGTCTGCTAAAGAGCTGTTCCAATGGTACCCACAAAACTTAAACATTTTGCTTTGGCAAGCAAGAAACGAAGTTCATAATGTAATCATCTCTCTGTAGTAAAAGAAATGGAGAAAAGAAATATACCCATAAGTTCACATCGGCTTCAATGCAAGGTTCATAACTCCTTATTTTATTGATCTTTGCTTTTGGATTTAGCCTGCGCTAGAATCAACATCAGGTGGTGGAATTTCAGACGATGGTGTATCTGTTACCTTCGGTTTCGGCCTCTTCCTCTTCTTCTCATAGCTAACACCTCTTGCTTTGGCCTGAAAATCCCTCACCTCTCTCAAGTAAAGCCTCACAGCTCTTGCCGCAAAAGGGTTACCTTCAGGCCTACCTCCATGTTCTTCATAAGCTGCTCGCAGACGTCCGATGAGTGCATCCAGGCTTCCCCAAGCTTGACGGAGAGGGCAAGGGCAAGGTGCTGGTGGGTTAGGGAGGCCAAAGAATGGGCAAGTTTGGTTGTGGACTTTGGTCTTGCCAAACTGGTCTAGATACCTGAGGAACTCAAGAACATGAGCTCCACTACACATTGGAAGCGTAAGAGGAGGCCTGTGGTTTCTCAGATACTGACAGAAAGTGTTCCAGTCTCTGCGCTTTTGATTCTCATAGCGACTTGAAGATGGTGATGTCGTTGGCGTTGAAGAAGCAGCAGTGGTTACGGTGGCACTTGTGGGGGTTGTTGGTGTGGTGGGGCTGGTGATTGCAGTGTTTGTGAAAGTGGGATTTGATGGAGATACTAAATCCATTAAACGAAGAGATCTAGTAGTTGAGATTAGGGTTTTTGTTATCAAACCTTAGCAGCTTCAAAAACCGGTTGCTGGAGAGACTGCAGATATCATCGACTCTGCTACTTGCTTGATGAGAAATTGAGTTGTCTAGGTCTAGGGTTTGTGCTCCCTCACTGACTGTTTGCTTCAAGAAAAGTATACGAGTAATGAAGAGGCCAAAGGGTGAAAGCGACAGAGATTCCTTTGTCAGGTGAACAGAATGATACTGTTCCGTCAGAAGAAGTATTGAGACCTTAGTCTTTTACTCTTTGCAGGCAGCTTCTCAGAATAAGAGTATTTTCTTGTGAAAATGGAAAAACTAGACTACCCAAAAATGGATCAGCTCCAGAATTTGCATGGCTTCCATGTAAGCGGAACGAGGGACAGAGAGAAAGGAAGGGAGGGAAGCGAGAAGGGGTGCTTTTTTTGGGTTTGTAAGAAAGGAGTGAAATTGTGGTGGGAAAACGAGGCTATGGCATGGAGATAGAGAGAGTAATTGGCAGGGGGTGGAAGAAATACTGAAAGACTGCACTAGTAGTGATTGAGTAGACTTTCTGAAATATGCTTAAAGAGAAGATCAGATCATCAGATTTTCTTTCCAGTAAAAGAGCAAGCAACTCAAGTTAGTAGTGTAGATAAAGTAGGAAAAAGTTAGAGAGAGAGAGAGGCAACACAGTCCATGCCATTCCATTTCATCTTAGCTCAGAGAACACTACCTCAGATCAGATGGGATGTAATAAGCAAAGAGAAGCTAAAATGATAAGAGAAAGAACTAAAGAAGGTGTTGTGCTTTTGCTATAATAGGACAGGTTTGGCAGCAAGCAAAGGGTCGATGGTGACCCAATGAGCCCAGGACACAAAAATATGCTGTCTCTAGTCACTGTACCAACTTTCAACTTTCAACTCTCAAGCGCGTGCATGTATGTTTTAATTTACACACCTCGCCTAAAGTAGAAGGGTCGATGACAAGACACAAAGACATCTCTGGAGGAACCTTCATGGTGGTTGAATTATATTGCATGTATACACATAACAAAAAGCCTTAAGGGGAAGGCAACATTCCCATTAGTTGTGGACAGCTTACATTTTTTTTGAATCTTTCCTGTAAACGAAGAAAAAAATCTCTCCCTCTGTTTGTCTGTCCCTGTGGGTTTGGAGAGTCTAGGTTCTTGGTGTAAGAATTAAAAGTGATTATGAAAGCTTTTGTGTCTCATTAATTGTACTGAAATTGGGATGGCTCATAAAGCTTTTGACAATTAGTTGGAATCTCACAGTCAGCAGCTAACTAGGTTAGCCTAGGTTTTTACTATTACAATTTCTTGTAGGTCTTCTTTATTTTCGAAGATCTTCATGGTCATATATATACAAACGTTTAAATGATGAGTTATTTAGACAAAGAAGCGTAAAGACGAAGTACCTTTTTCATGAAGCTGTTCTTTACATTTTCACAATACGTAGGTTTGGTTAATAATTGTTTCTCACACCCAAAAGTAAACTATCTAAAAAGATTCTTAGCTAACCTAACCACACCACTGTGATCTAGTAACCTTAAAGATAAAATTTCATTTCTTTTACAGTTTGGTCGATGGGGATCAATCATTTGTTCCATTCACACCCCTCGTGCTGTCCACGTTAAATACTGTTAAACTCGGTTATGTCAACAGGATCCATGTAGGAAGTAGCTAGGCATGAAATATATATATAGAGAGGAAGAATATATGAAATAACAGTCACATGCCTTGTTTTAATTAGCTATCTACTCTACAATTAGGCCTAGATTGATCCATAATTCACCTAAAATTGAACTGTGTTCTTTATATATATATATATATTCCGTGAATAAGCAAGGTTTGCTTCATGTTTTGTCCAATACTGGCCAAGGGTCCACCACACCAACACTTGAAAATGGGCGTTGGTCCTATAACGCCAAAATATCATTCTCCTCCTTGAGTGAAAAAAATAAGTTAAACACTCTCATTCTAAATTTTGGACCAAGTCAATCCAGAGGAGTTGAACAATTCAATCCACATGTATCTCACCATTCCATTCAACTCCAAATTTTCCTGGATTGCTTACGGTAAAAAGCAAAGTTTTCACAAGTCAAAGTAGCATTTGAGTCTCGACTTCCGTCCTACAGAAGAAAGAAATACGAAGAATATTTAAGCAGACATTGTTATATACATGAATATACTCCTTTTCCTCTTAGGCTCTACTCTAGTGCACTTTCCAAGGAAGAAATTAAGTTGTCTTTTTTGGGCACAAACCAAAGCCAGACAAGCACTACTATTTTAAGTGGGTGGAAACTGGGAACTGGGAAGCCTAGCTAAGCGATAACCTTCCACAAATAGTAAGGCAACAGACTTCCTGCATTTGGGTCCTAAAGCCTACCAATAGGAGGGATGCAAGTGGGAGGGCTGTCCGATACATAGATGAAATTTATAGTTTCATTTATAGAATTTTTGTTGCTCCACATTTCTATTTGGAGTACACTTCATTTTCCTTTCCAGGAGTATGCAAAAGGGTTGGATCGTTTTCCTGGGCTCATCTTGTTCATTCGCAGGGAACATAATGATTATTGTTTATTTTTGGCGTGGATCGGCTCCCTAGATACCGAGCAAAATCTCTAACACAAGATGAAATTTATTTGAGTAAACTAATTTTAATCTCGATAATATATATGATTTTGTTTGCTTTACTGCTTCTAATTATTCAAGATTATCCATCAAACATCTGCCCACGATGTTTGTTTGTAAGCACTTTGCTCTAACGAGTTATATTTGCAAATCTTTTTCGATGTACCAAAAGAAAGGCACTGATTTTACAATATTGCTTTTAGAGCACTCATTATTATAATGGGGATCATATTTTGTATCTAATATGAGTTTAAGTCCAATTACATTTGAAATTTTATATAATTAAAGAAGAAAATAATCCTTAATGAGTTATAAATGTATGATAGTATAACTCTCTTTTTTTTTTAATTATGTTCATCTTTAGTTTAGAAGGGCATCCCTCCATAGTCCATGTACATGCAAATTAGGGTATATTTGCTGTAGTAGTAGTGTAACCTAATTTTAGGTGACTGAATTCGTAATCCAATTATATCATAATTGTATGGCTAAGGAAGCGGTTGGTTTGTATAGGAGAATGGTAATAAAAATAGGAATAAATATAGTAAAGAATGAGAATGGATATTATCATTATAATTATGATAATTGGTTAAGAGAAAATAATGATTACCATTACTATTGAAAGTGGTTGATTTGTAAAAAAAATATTAAGAAATAAAAATTAATTAATTAAAATATAAATCATTCATTAATTAAAATATTGTAATTAATTCCACTATTTTAATTAATTATATTATATTATACTTAACTAATTAATAATATTATTAGTTATAGAATACCAAACCTTACTAAACTAGAAAAATCAAGCATTGCTTTGAGTTATAGGGTGGAAATAAATAATAATGACAAAACTACTATATTGAACAACAAAGGATATGATTCATCTCGTAATGAAGAGGAATGTCCAAAAATTAAGAATGAAAGCATAAGTCATCCAATCATAACCTCTTACCAAACTTTATTTAATTTTCATTCCATACTTATGAGAGGAAATAGAACAATATCCAAAAATTAGGAATGAGAATATAAGTCATCAAATCATAATTTCTTACTAAGTTTTATTTTTTATTCCATACTCATCTCTCTCTCCTTGTACCTACAAAACAAGTAAACCCTAAATATTTAACAAGACGAAGAAGAAGTTAAAGGGTTAAGGATAATAAAATATTTATTTTTATCATTTAAGTCCATGCATTATGTTTTGAAACTTAAT
>JANZLC010000003.1:22872731-22886704 GCA_026413385.1 Erythroxylum gracilipes
TTTGTGGAGAGCTAGTCGATCGGTCTTAATGTAAACCTTTGATTTCTTTAGAGTCCGAGCTTGCTTGTAATTCCTTCCTAAAAATGTAGATTTTTCTTCTATCTTTCCAACGAAACAAACCATGTCTGATTTGGAGCTTGGAGTCAAAAGTTATGAGAGTTAGAAGTCTGGTAGGTCGGATTGCGGAGCTGGTCGTCCCGCAAGCGCCCAGGAGCTCGGCCATACGAGCACCCAGGCGCTCGGGGACAAGCGAGCGCCTAGACGCTTGGCCATGCCCAGCGCCCGAGCACTTGCGCATGCCGAGTGCCCAAGCCCAAGGCGCATTGGGGTCGGCTCTTGGCCGACCGACCCCTCTTCCTTCTTTTAGCCATAACTTGTTGTGTAGACCTCCGATCGACCCCATTTTCGAGCGTTGGTTTTCTAAGAAAATTTCCTATCTTTCCCCACCTGATTGAACAGTATTTATTTTAAATTGAAAAAGGTGGTTTCAAACAAAATGTGATGGTCGGTCGGTAAAGCCTGAACATACCTTACATATTTTGAAATTTCTTGAGCTAAAAAGCTCGGATCGAGGTGATTCTTCTTTTAAATTAAATTAGAGTCATAAATCTACAAGTATTATGAAGGACTGATCTCCAATTTTAGCCTCTAAGGTTTTCAAACTTTGACAGGAGTTCGGGGAAGAGTCCGTTTTCACTGTTTTCTTTCAGATAGTGTTTTAACCATAACTTCTTCATTTCTGATCCAAATTGAGAGATTCCAGTGGCGTTGGAATCATTAGAACCGAGGGAAATTTTTTTATTAAAAAGCCAACCCAAATTGTTTTAATTGATTTTTTTATTTTTCCCTTGTTGTGGTCGTTGTGTGTTCGGTTTTGGGTCCTCTATGCTTTGTGGGTCCGAATGTTGGGCCTCGGGGACGGGGTCAAACATTTAAGGTAGTAATTAAATATTTGCAAGATAATATTGCAACAGGATAAAGAAATATGGGTAGAAATAAAGTATATGTAGCTTTTTCTGGGTATGCACCTTATATATATTTGACATAAGAAGAGTGTCAAGGTGTTGTTAATGGATTCTAGGGTGCTATTTATTGACCTTTTGATAGAAGGTGGAAGGATATATTCTCAATTTTGTGAAGAGAAAGCATTATGTTCAACGGTAAAATAATTGTAATATATATTATTTGTTATATGTGATAATTTAATTGGATTCAAATATAATTAATATTGATATTTCTATATATAATTCAGATTTTGACTATTGACTGCCCTAATTGTAATGAGAAGACGAAGTTACGGATTTCTAACATTGGTCAACATTTTAATGAATACGTTAATACAAAAGTAAGTATTTTAATTATTGTTTATAGCAATGCCAATCTTATAAATTAATGTTAATCAATATTCAAATTGAAGGTCTCTTGTAGGTATTTGGCATTTGTGAAAGACATGAAAGTTTGTTTTTGTCAGAAAATATGTCAAACAAGTTTTGTGCTTTGGGGGAAGAGTCTTGTTCAAAAAATGTATTGTTGTAAAAGAAGTATGTGTAAAAATTTATGTGCATAATGCAAATCCGTCATAAGTCCTAATGTTTGTGTTTATATATTTATTTTGTAGGTCTCATGTGATTTCATAACTTGGTCATTAGACGTAAGTACAGAAAAATGGAGAAATTGTAATAGTTAGAAGAGCAAATGTAACTATTATATTTATTGGGACTCTTTTGTCTTTATTCAATCACCTGCCGCTTTACTACTCATTTGTAAGCTTTTCATGTTGTTAAGGAAAAATTACGAAGGAAAAGTTAAGTGCAAAAACAGTTATGAAGGAATTTGGTGTTTGCTTTGTTTTCTCTTATATCAAATTATTTAACTTTACATAATTCAATAGCGACTGATGATAAACACTATCTATATAAGAAACTACGATTATAAAATGCCTTCAGGCTTGTCTATGAAGAAACAATCAAATCAGCCACAGAAATTGCATGAAAGAGTAGCACCAGGTATCATTGTTTATAGGCCAACCATAAACATACTGGTCACTTTTGTTTGTAGGCCAGCCAGGAGATATCCACGTAAAAAATTAATAACTTAAATAATAGCTAGTTTAACAAACTAATATCCAAAACATTAAACCTAGTTATATACGCATTAAAATCCAATTCCATAAGCAGATAGCATGTGGACGTGTATAGATCACCCAAACTCGTTAAAAGTTTATTTGTCAAGAAAAGTGCATTTTTCTCTCATTAATCCTTCACTACTCCTTTTCTGAGGAACTTAAAACAATAACTAGCCCCTTCAAGAGAAAATTTTAGACCAAAACATAGTCAATGACAAAAACTTTTCCTCAAATCTTTAGAAGAAATTTAGAAGTATGAATCAACTTAAAAGAGATGCGATCAAGATCATGCACATATAAACATAAAGGAACTATCACCTGTGTGAGCAGAGCAAAGCATACATGGGATGTTAGAAATCTTAAAAAAGTAAAAGGAAAAACTAATCTTAAACTCTTTTCATCCAAATATCATACAAAAATTAGACCATAATCATTCAACAACTTACTTGAATAGCCAGTGAGGGCTAAAAAAGTAGTAAATACATTAAACTAGGCATGACTGAAGCAAGACTCTATGAGAAATCAAGAACAATGCATCATCAACATAAATAATATCATCTCATATACCTCCCTATCTAGTATTCCATACAATGCATCATCAACAGTGATATCATCTCATGTCGGCATTGAATAAAAGAATATTCAAGTCAAATATCTTAATCAATGTAGAGAGTAAGCAACAATGCCAAAAAACAACACCATCACTAGGTGGTAAGATGAATCTTACAATTAAAACAACAAGTCTAGCTGCTATAATCTTCAGAAGATCCTCTCGCTTAGGCATAATACTATCTACCGTTGTAATGGCACCAAAAGAGCCTAACTGTCCATCAAGAAAGTGGTTGACCCTAATGCCTTTAGCTACTAATAAGTGGTTGATTTCATGCACTAAAAGGATGAGTGTAGTCACCAAGGCTCCTGGAAGGCCATTCTTTAGCAACTCGAGGTCATCAAAAGCAGATCTGTAGCTTACAAAACATCAATCTTCAGTTACAACTACTTCAAACATAGAAAGCTCCTAAACTAAAAAATGATTCAAATCAATAATCAATTAGAAATCATAAATCTACCTCAATAAGAGAATGTATATGCTTAGCTTTTGACTCAACCAAAAAAGTAAAGAGAAAGAGAGTTATATACCCAAAAAAAACATAGGGAGTAAAAGAGCTAACATTGAATTATGTAACGCAACAATACTCACCAACTGTACAACATAACAACAACTGTACAAGTTAAGATTTCCTAGTAGTAGATCTTTTAGTCATTAGTTTGATCCTCCTCCTAGGTTAAGTTGTATTTGCAGTTGTACTTTGGAATGCTTGAGTTGTTGTTGCACTAGTATTGGGAGGTTGTAACACTTGACATTGACTCCCACCCATCTATGAAGTATAAATAACCAAAAATTTAAATATTATCATCTCCCTTATATTTACATATAAGTAGTATAAATATGAATTTGAACGAGTTACTGTAAAGTAGGTATTCCCAATAGCTTCCCCAAATGTTACTTTGTTTCCTCTACTTGCCTATAAAAACAAAAAGAATTATAATGTTATATAAGTTAGAAAAAAGCTTAAATTTTATTCTTAATATTAACTAACCATTCTTGTCTCTCTTCTTAATATAGAAGATGCAGTATTTGTTTAGTAGATACTGATTGTGTCAGTCTTTGTACTTGACTGCTATAAATACTGGATGAAGGGGCATCAATTTTTGGTGGCCTTCCTTTTTTCGCTACATTATAGACATTAAAGATAAGCATAAAGTTAATAATACTAAATGAACAAGAAGACATTTGTTATACAACTAAAATAACTACCTTAACAATTTTAGGTTGCCTTGGAGGTTGATTCTTATTTTGCATCCTCTTATATTGTGACCAATTTCATAACAATCATGGCATTTGATATCTACTCCAGGATTGCTCAATTTGTTGGGATTTTGATGTTCTTTAGTATGATCCCTTTTTCTTGTCTTTTTAGGTCTTCCAGGCATCTTTTTGATTAATGGAGATAATATTGGCTGAAGATTTTCAGTATCCGGCCAAAACTTAGGACCACTAACGGGTTGCATAGTATATTGGTAACTCTTCAAATAAGCATCACGCTTATAACATCAATTCACATAAGAATAGATATCCTCCCTCTGATAAGATATACAAGCCAGAATATGTTTATGTGGAATACTAGTTAAATCTTATAGTCTACATTGACAAGTTTAAGCTTGCAAGTCAACGATGTACTTGCCCGTAAAAATAGTGACTTCAAATTTCAAATTCCCATTTTCCCTGAGCATACAATGTTTTGTATCCCATTGTGCTACCTTTATTGTCTTCCTCACTCTAGGACATATATCATCAGTGCACTTCCGCATCATATCCCTTTTTTCATGTATTTGAGTCATTAAAGAAACTCAAATGTCTTCTAACATATTGATCAAGCTTTTGGTATGAGCTTCATAAATGAATCCATTAAATGTCTCTAAAATATTGTTATGTGCTATTTCACACTTCGATTTTATGCTCACAAAGGCCTTCATAAATGTTTCTGAATTCCTAATTTTAAAATCCTTATAAGTCTTCACTGACAAACTCTTCAACTCCTCCATTACCTCATCAAAATCAATTTCCGTTATGTAATTCACCACTTTCTAAAATAAATTGTTATATGTGTGCCCTTTATGAATACTAGACCAGTTTGCATACACATGACGAACACATTTTCTATATTTAGCTTCTGGAAACAAATTCTTTAATGCTTCCACTAAACCCTATAAAAAAAATGGTTACATAAATTAATAAAGTGTTGATCATATAAAGAAATGAACATCAGATATATGAATATTTAAAGTTTACCTTTTGCTAATCACTTACAAAAGTCCATTAATTTCCAATTATGTCGAGATCTTTAGCAAGAATGCTCAAAAAGCAATTCCATGATTGGTAATTTTCTTCCTTAATTACAGCCCAACATATAGGAAACATCTTATTGTTTCCGTTACTATCAACAACAGATAATAATGCACCACTAAGGAAAGTCTTCAGAAAACATCCATCTAAACCAATAATCTTCCTACAACCACCAAGAAAACCATAATTCAAAGCACTAAATCAAACATAAAATCTTTTAAACATTGGTTTCCTGGCATGTTCATCCAAATCAGTTTCAATAATAAACTTCCCATCTTTGTCAAGTCGTCTTAACTCATGTCCATAAGAACATAACTTCGCATAATGACCTTCCATTGATCCTCGAAGCATGGTAATTGCTTCCCACTTAGCCCTATAACATTGAATTTTAGTGACCTTGAGTGCATATTTTAATTGAAGACCATTCATCATTTAACTAATTGGCCAATTCGGGTTCCTCCTAAACTTATGTATGAATTCATTCGCAATCTATTTTGGCTAGTTTGTTTATTCCTCTACACTTTACTACAGTTATGAGAGTTTTCTACTCTCTTCCTAACAAATGTTTTCTCATTTCCAATCCATCTAGCTTACACCTAAAAAGGAAAATGTGCATTACAAATTGCTTCGATTTGTACACCAATTCTCGCCATTAAAACATTATACCCATTTGTAATTGCATACTTCCTTATAGCTTCCCTCAACAGCTTCTCGTCCTTGAACTTCATTCCAATTTGAAACTTAAAATCTATCCTTTCAACTTTTGGATTAAAAATAATGTATTTATTCTTTCGTATCGATGCATTAGCATCACTAGGAACTGGTGACTAAATTTCATCATCACTGTCATCATAAACACTATTTCCATAATACGAACGTCCTTCTACTCTTCCAGTATATTTCGAATGATCACCAACTTTATTGAAATTATTTCCACTACCACTAACACCATCGACAACATTGTCAAATTCAAACCCATTTTGCAAAGTTTTCCCATACCTCTTTTCATTTGTTCTGGCAAAAATATATTCTTCGTCATTAGTTCCAAAGAACTCCTCATCAACTAAATCATTAACAGAATCACTATCCTGCATAATAGTGAAGTCCTCATCTTCCTCTAATTCAACTTGGAATAACCCCTCATCTTCCTCTAATTCATCATCAGATTCTGACTCCTCACCATTTGTTGTATGATTCTCATAACCATGATCATAGTAGATTTCAACATTCTTGCAATTCAATTCTTCCATTTTGTGGAGCATAGTCAACATGTCCCCGTCATGGTTTAAACTTAACTCCATCAAGCTTTTAATGGACTCATGTGAAAATTTGTAAAACATAGAGATTACTCAGTGTCCTTTATCTTTGGAAATCCCTTTTAAAACTAGCATGCTTAGTTCATCAATAACTATATTCTTTTTTCTTTTGATCTTACCTCCAACATATTTATTTTCTTACCTTTCCAACACTACACCATAATGAATTTCAAAATTTACCAACATCTGCAAAGGGAAGGTGTGACTAAATACAAAATGATAAATATTCTAAGAAGAAAAAAAGAAGCAGCAACTAACAAATCTCAATTGGGAAAATTAAAAATCCTACAAACAAGTAAATCATACTTAACATCACCATTTTTACTCAATATCTTTTAATCTCAAAGTACTTCAATTATATATACTTTGTCTACGTTCTTTGTGTTCTTACATATGAACTTTTCAACATATACAATAAAAAAAGAAGTTAAACCTTTGAATCCATAATCTACTGTTCTTCATTTCTTGTTTAACAAAAAAAATTACAACATATTAATTAACAATGATAACATGTATTGTTTAACTTGCATTATAATTAGATTGTGCAACTTTTCGGGTTAATATAAAATCTGTTTCTCAAGAGTTGCAGGCATAAATTTGAGAACCACATATATGCAACCCAACGTCAGGTCTTTCTCTTCCATAGTAGAACTACTAAGAATTACATAAAAAATAAACAGTGAGGTTAAGCTTTTATATTTTTCTTTCAATTAAATAATGCAATCTACACAAGTTCTTTGCTTGAATAATCTTCTTCTTCGTACCAATCATTGCTTTTGAATCTTCTAAACTATGCTTATAGGACTTATGCTCATTTGCTTCTTTCAAGTTAATTTATTACTACTACAAATACATACAATACATGCAGTGTTAATGCATTCCTTTTGCATCTAATAAACACCTCCATTATGTGAGTAATGCCCATAGGATGAGGTTGGATAACAACCTTTTCATGAAGAATTAAAGTAGCTTGCATGAAGAATTAAAGAACAAGAGACATAATCAAAACAAAGATAGCTACATCATCTACACCTTCTAGCAGAACATTAAACATTATCAAAAAAGAAGACAATAAAATCTTAACCAAGAAATAAAAACCTAACCTTCATGTGGTTAACTGTCGAGAGGGGCAAAATCACGCTTTCGGCGATGCAATGCGAGAAGGGCTAAGAGAGGGGGAAAATGACCTTCTAGCGATGGGAGAAATGTTGAGGACAATGGGGTGATTGTGAGTGAGAGCAAACTTAGGATAGGTTACAAATTAACAATGACGGGGTGAGGTGATTTTGTATGTGAGTGAGAGAAAAGTTAGGGATTTTAGGTTACAGGGTGAGTGAGAACGACGAGGAGGAAGTCTTGTTGAAATTGCATCGTTTTACTATCATCAAAAAATGACTTCGTTTCACTAATCAAACAAGCTTCTCCTAATGAAGCTGACGTGTCTTATTAGTGAGGGTCCATTGACACGTGGCAGTGTCATGTCAGCAAAGATAACAGTGTGACTAATGTCGGGCCAAAATTGAAAGTTTGGGCATTTTATTACTACTTTTTAAAGTTCAGGCTATAATTGAAAATTTAAGCGTTTTTTTAATAATTAACCCAAAAAAAAAGTAAGAATATGAAAACATGATTTAATGAAGAAGGAAGAATCCTCACACAGGAGGCATGCTGAACCATGTAAAAATGATTGTGGACTTGTTGAATATTCCAACTAATTTGTTAAAGTATAATTTGCTCCTCATATTACAACATCCGTCCTTTGAATAGAAACATGATTTATGGCCATGCATGGTGGGTTCCACAAAGATCATTCTTGGCTTAGACCTGTCACTTGGTATTGATAACTGGAAGCCCCTGGAGCAATTGGAGATTATCGAACACTTTTAACTTTTGAAGTAACTATTATAGTTGAGGCACTCTTAACACCTTTACAGACTTGTCCAAATGTATTTATACCTGGAGCTGGAGAGAATAAACACAAACCTGGCCCATCAGATGGCTATTATTTTGGGTTTTCTACATTAAAGTACGTACACCATAATATCCTCTTTCTGATTTGTCCTACTTCTCTCTTATGCTTTTACCTTTTTACCCTTGAAAACTCCCCTTTTTGGTCCATACTCTCCTCTTATCCGATTGAATCCACCTCCTGATTTGAACCCAACAGAGGCCTTTTCTCTTATGGAGGGCCTTTCAAATGCCAGCCTTGACACCTCTGTAAATTGCGACACTTCTAGCAAGCGCCTAGAGGATTTTTCACCTCTTTTTCAGGAGTTTGCACATCAGCACACATCTGGAAAGGGAGCGAGTTCTTTTGGTAAGTCTCCCTTAATCAGTTCTTTAACGCCTTCACAGAGGGCTGGAGCATGGAACAAGAAGTTCAATTTGCAGCAGCCTAAGATTCTGATTAAGAATTTCTAGGAGGTTATGAAAGATGGGCGAGTGTGTTACCCCATTGAACTTTTGCAAGCAGGCACGAGGGCTTGGTCTTTAGTTTTGGTGGGTGGTTGGGTCGGCTATTTTAGGCCCAAGCCCAGGTCCACGTATCCACGGCCCATTTGTAAGTGGCAACCTCCGACTCATATACAATGACCTAAACCTAACAGGTATTTACTATATAAGTTGATTATCTCCTCACGACGCAGGTATGAGACTACTACCCTATTTTCTCTCGATTCTCGACTATCAAAACCCTCACTAAAACTGACTTAAGCATCGGAGGGTCTCACCGGGGACCAACCCCTGGTGTGCTTTTTATTGTTTTGCAGGTCTTCCCTAGCTGAAATCAACCGAACTCATGGATCTGAATAACGATGTTCAACCTCAGCAGAATCCGGCTGAACCATTTGGCGCCCACCATGGGGTCGACGTTAGGGCACCACGTTTAGAACCAATCCTAATATAGCCGCCGCCACGGCACTTGCACTGCACCGAATAGGCTTACAACTACCCGTCGCCCTTCCGTTGACGCACCCTAATCCTCATATCCGTCCTCCACCTATTACCCAAAACCCTAGCACAGATGAGCTACCGCCGAATAACCACATGCAATCTTCACACTCGGATGATCAACCACAATTTCAAAACCGAGATGCACAGGGCGTCGCCCTGGAGGACAACGCCGATCGAGATAATGAGGGTAGAAGCGGTAGGTCTAACAACTAGCGAAAGCCTTAGGGACAAAATAATACGAATGAGGGGGGAGGCAGAACAGGGCGGTTGTCTCAACCTACTATCAAGTAATGAGTCCCCAACACCCCATGGAATCAGTACCGTCAGGGGTCAGTAGAGAATCGCTAGGGAATACTACTCGGCCGAAATAAGGATAATTGGTGGAGCGGTAGTCCTGACAAGCTCTCTCGCTGTGAAAGTCGATGAAGAAACGGAGAGGATGAACCCTGTAAAAGAAACACAGCAGGTCATATTGGAAAGACCGAGGAGGCTGGAAAACACTCTGGAAAGCTCGGTCAGACAGGCGAAGGACCCTACCAAGCGGTCAGAAAAGCCGGACACGACTCACACGTCCTGCGCGACGCGAACGACAAGATTCTACTGAAGCCCTAGAGCTCCCGAAACTTGAAGATATTCTGTTGATAGATAAGCTTTGCTTTATTTATTTCTTTATCTTGAACTTTATTACCGTTCACACATTTGTAGTGGGTACCTTTTTTCCTGACCTTGCCATTCAGGTCTTTTAATGGCCCACGCCCTAATCCTCATCAATGAAGGGTTTCAAATTTGTTAGCCGAAAAAGTCTCGTTAAATCCGGCTAGGAAGTGAACGTCTTACCGACTCTGTCAGCAATACCGATCGACCTTGACATCGCTCGGCTACGTGCCTCAAGCCCGGCAATGTGCCCCGACATCGCTCAGCTACGTGCCTCGAGCTCGGCTATGTGCCTCGACATCGCTCGACTACGTGCCTCGACATTCGACTTTCGACAAGTTTTTGACATAGCTCGCCCTTGAGTAAAGCTCGGGTATCGACATTCGACTTTCAACAAGTTTTTGACATAGCTCGACCCTTGAGCAAAGCTCGGGTCTCAAATTTGTGTTTTCGACAATGTTTTCGACATAGATCAGTCCTTGAGCAAAGCTCGGGTCTCGATATGCGTTCGACATAGCTCAACCCTTGAGCAAAGCTCAGGTCTCAACTTTACGTTTTCGACAATATTTTTGACATAGATCGATCCTTGAGCAAAGCTCGGGCTTCGACATGCGTTCGATATAGCTCGACCCTTGAGCAAAGCTCGGGTCTCGACTTTGCATTTTTGATAATGTTTTCAACATAGATCGATCCTTGAGCAAAGCTTGAGCCTCGACATGCGTTCGACATAGCTCGACCCTTGAGCAAAGCTCGGGTCTTGACTTTGCATTTTCGACAATGTTTTCGACATAGATCGGTCCTTGAGCAAAGCTCGGGCCTCGACATACGTTCGACATAGCTCGACCCTTGAGCAAAGCTCGGGTCTCGACATAACGTCTTCGATAAAGCTCGGGCCTCGAGTAAAGCTCGAGCCTTGACATGTGTTCGACATAGCTCGACCCTTGAGCAAAGCTCGGGTCTCGATATAACATTTTCGACAAAGCTCGAGCCTCGATATGCGTTCGACATAGCTCGACCCTTGAGCAAAGCTCGGGTCTCGACATAACATTTTTGACAAAACTCGGCCCTCGAGCAAAGCTCGTGCCTCAACATGCGTTCGACATAGCTCGACCCTTGAGCAAGGCTCGGGTCTCGATATCGATCGACAGGGCTGCTGAGACAAAGCTCCTGCAGCCAGGTGACATCAAGCCACAGAACCTTGGCACCGTTTGATTCTCGACACGAACCGACCTACAACAATTCTCGTCACTCGGCATCAATTGGTCGGGCTATCAAGGCGAGATTATGGGAACCTGATGAGACCAAGAAGGCCAACCTCGCCCGACCGAACGTACTAGTTCGCAGCGTACTATTCGAAAAAGCAGTCTCTCACACAATGAACTTCATCCAACAAAATTAAGAAGACAATGAAGGGTGAAAAATATTTTTATTTCCAACAAGTTTGCCCTGGTCACAAGCTCGACCAGATGAGCCTTCCTATTCTAGAAATACTATCTTTCTTATCCGGCCTACTGCAAGAATTATCAGTGAACCTCCCCATGGCAAAGTCAAACAATCTGTCCATTACAGGTTCTGATATATTTGTACTGACGAGTCCTGTGACAGCCAAATTCTTTACAAGCCCACAATTCTCACCACAGTGGGTCCCCATTCGGAACTACCTCTTGTTCTCTTTCGGCCATCTCCCTCTTTTCCTCCAAGAAAAGGCCGAGCTCGAATGAAGGCAACAGCTCGCCTGATCGACCTGACCAGTAGTTATAGCCGATCGACCTATTCTGTCATTACCCTCAATCGGTTACATTTGTTCTGTCGACCGCATCAGGTTATAGTCTATCGATTGGGCCTAACACGAGCTACCTAAGAAACACGCTGTCTCATGCTTATGTACTCCTTCGATCCTTCTCCCGGATCAGACTCGAGGAGTAGGGGGCTTATGGTTGGGTCGGCTGTGCTAGGCCCAGGCCCGTTTTCATATGTCCATGGCCCATCAGGAAGTTAATCTCCTATGCAGATACAAAGACCCACATAAAAACCTAAACCTAGTATCCACATCATATATAAGGTACTGTTCTACTATGATAGAGGTATGAGATTACAACCTAGTTATGATTCTCCATTCTCAGCACGTAAATAACTTCACAAACACTGACTTGAGCTCGGAGTGGCCTCCCGGGAACAACTCCCAGCACGCCTTTGTCTGTTTTGTAGGTATTCAATAGTCAAGATTACTCGAGATTATGGATCAAGGCAATGATATTCCGATCTAGCAAAATCCGACTGAACCAATGTAAATTAAGGTTTGCGTTACTTTGAAAAACTTACAAGACGTGATATATACCATATAACAATCATATAATCTCTTTCTAATTGAGCGTTTCTTACATTATAAAAAGACTTAAATATGACAGATTAATTATACGGTATTATGGTTTTGTTTGAGGTAATTGGTCTAAAAAGAGCTAAGTAGAGTAATGTGATATCTTTATAAGTTAAATACATATATATAGAATTAGGTCACAATCACATTCACAAAAGCAAAGTTTTGTGAATATAAATAAGATTGATTTCGATAGTATAATAGCTAGAAGAACGAATACCATTCCATACTAGCCAGAAAAGGAACGACATTTGTTCCTTTCGTACCGTTCATTAATACCGGTCGGTACTGGTGTTTTTCATTGGGTATCGACAGGTATCCAAAATACCGGCCACATATCGACGCCTGATACCTTAAATTTGGAAAATGTCAAGGACCTTTTTGAAAAATTTTGAAACTTAACCCTAAACGTAAATGAGCCCCCTCCCATGCGTCTTTGTTGTGCGTCTCCACTCTCCACTCTCTCGAACCCTCTTCTCCCTTCCTTCTCATTTCTCTCTCTCTCTCTCATTGACTCTCACTTCTTCACTCACCAGTCACCAGTCACCACCACCGCCATTCTCTCTCTCTCATTCTCCTCTTCATCTCTAACGATGTTGTTCCCTCTTCGGCGGTGCTTCTCCATCCCTTATCCTCCCCGATCCACAACTGCATCAGAGGATAGAGATCCTCCCTCGACTCCTCCATTCGCATCCCCCGAAGATGCCACCGTCTTTAACCCTTCTCCATGAGGACCACTGCACTATGTCATCACCACTGAACGTCTGAAAGAGGAGAGAAGGCCACTGCTCGCCCAAATCTACATCCGAAGCCTATGACCCGTCACCTGACCTAAAGCTAGTAAATTGTTTTTGGGTGTATTTTTTGAGTTTTCAAAATTTTTCCTGCTTAATTGCATTTTTGATTATGAATCGATTGAAACTTGGATGTTGAAGTTTGGAATTAAATTTTGTGATTCGATTGGATTTTGGATTTGTGAATTGGTTGAAACTTGATTTTGTGATTTGAGATTTGCGTGTATGTTGGATATTGGAGTTGAATGATCACGATTTTGTCATTTGTGATTTGAATATTGGAGTTGAATTGAATGAGTCACTCACGGTGTTATCTTTGTTTTGTGATTTGCGTGGGTTGGATTGGATATTAGAGCTGAATTATTGTTTGGTTGATTTCTGGTTTGGTTATAAAGATTGGTTTAAGTTTATCCGATTAAGATAAATTTATGATAAGTTTTTGGATGAATGAAATGCACGGCCTCATGTGTATATGTGGTGATGTTGATTAATTGAATTGATTCAATTGAAAGTTTGTAAGTTGAAACAACGTAAATTAAAATTTTAAACTGAGAATATTAAAGTTGTAAACTTGCAAAGACTTAAAATCATTAATTGACACATTCTTAATATTTGTGAAATGTTATTTCATTTTTAGTATTTGGGTATTGAATTTAGGCAAATAATTAGTTGAGTATAAAATTATGCAATTATAAATTAATAATAATTCGGTTGTATTTAATGATAGTATTTGCCTATTTGGGTATTAGTTTTAGGTAAATAATTAATTCAGTATAAAATATGTTGAACTTGAATTATTTGGTAATATATATGTGTGGGGTATCATAAATATTTATAATAGATAATG
>JANZLC010000003.1:22886804-22900001 GCA_026413385.1 Erythroxylum gracilipes
AAAGGTTGACATGGACCCTTTTGCAAATAAGCTCTTCGTATTCTATCACGGTCATTAGGATGATAATCTGAAATTTTGTTCCGCAATCCTGGATCAGACTGAAGATCATCTAAATTGACTTCTAAATGAGGATGCTTCAAAAGGTTGGGACTAGAATCCTTATTTGTAAGAGGCCTTTTGAGAAATTTATCCATAACTGAAATCAAAGTTAAGTAATTAGGGACAAATTGAATACAAAATAAATAAAAAATTATCTATTCACAAAAAATAATTAATTAAGACTATGCACAAATTCTTCCTTGGTCAAATTACTCATCTGAATCTAATCAGACCCAACATCCATTGATAACAAAATCAAAACAAACAAAGATTTTTACCATAGCATCTACGAAAGCAAACAAAAAAGTAAAACAGGAATCAAAAACTCACCTGCTCGATCATATGCCCTGAAACCCAAAACCCATGAAACCAAGTCTCTTCATGAACTAAACAACAGATGTGTTGCGGCGTTGGAGAACCACTCACTCTCTCTGTTTTTTTGTGTTCCAGGAGCTTATTCTCTCTCTCTTTCTCTTTGTTTCTGCTTTCTCGTGCTTTTCTCCTCTAGGTCATAAACTACTCAAATTAAACACAACAGAAAGTCTAACATAAAGCAGTATCGTGGGGCCTGGGGCAAGTGGTGGGATATTTTTAAAATTAGTATTTTTAAAATTTAGTGGGGGCAAGTGGGATATGTTTTAAAATTCAGTGGGGGCAAGTGCCCCCACTGTGGCTACGCCATTGGCTTTAATACCTGGCATCAGATTCATTCTCCAGCGAGCTTCTATTGACTTGTTGTCACTAGTCATCAAGCTTCTGTCGACTTCCAAGGTTTGTTTAATTGGTATCATGCTGTAAGGGTTGGATCGAAGAAAACATAATATTACTTCTAGTAATATACGCCTTTACAAGAACACTTTTATATCTAAATGTTCTAGTTACTACATTGTTCATCATATCATATTAACAAACATATAAATTGTGGACAAAATGACCTTGATGTAAAGGGGGAGATGATGCAGTGGCGGGGAAGAAGGCAGAAGAAACACATTGAGAGGAAAGATCAAGAAAAAGGCAAACTAGATTACAAGATGATACAGATTTCTTAGCAAGTGGGATGAAACAAGTTTTAAAGCAGACCCCTGTTTTGTACAAAGGCTCACATGCATGATCCAAGAGAGTAAGCATGTATTCATCCAATAAGATTGTTTCATTTTGCACTTACTTGAACATCATTAAATGAAAGGCATCAAAATATTATCAGGAAGACAACACAATGGCGAACAAGAAAAGTATAAAATTTTCATAATCTAAATTGCACTCAACCCTAATAAAAAGATAACATTATAAAGACTCGGATGTTTCCTCCATTACGTTTGTTAGTTCAAATTCAAATGCTTGGGGTGTTATCAATGTGAGGACCAGTAAAAAAATAAAATTTCTCTGAAGTTGCTATTAGACAATAGATCATGGATAAAATGCTCATCTAATAGAAAAGGATTTGATGAAAACTTCAACAACTCAATCGAACCTTGCCAATTTTCATTACATGTATTATGATCCAAAAAAATTGAAAACCAACTAATTCCAACATCAAAACAATCTTGATCCGATGATGGCACGTTTAAAGATGACTAAGCTGCAAATGTGTCTCTAGTCTTACATGGTTGTAGGTTTCCCTATACCAATTGAGGATTGCTTGAGGCTATCAAGCCAAGTTGCCCAAAATAACATTAATAGACACTTCAACATCTTAGAAGCCAGTTGCAAGTTCAAAACTGTTTCATCATTGTGACTGTAATCTCTAATGTGTGTAATGGGCTTACTCTATTGGCTGGTCTCCAAGGTGTGATCCCTTGCAATAAATTAACATTTTGGTTTGCTGGAAGAAAAGATACCTAAAGCTTTCCAATCAGAGTTTTGCGTATTGTATCGTATCGGCCGGAGAACGGTACGAGATAGGGGTAGTGTGTACCGGATGTAAATACTGGTCTGTACCGGTCTATTTCGTACCGTACCAGCTGGTACTTATAGTATTTGTAATATCAACCATGTACCGGACGATACTAGAAATTTTAAAAAATGTAGGGATATATTTGCAAAAAATTAAAAATTTCAAGGGTATATCTGCAAAAAATTAAAAATTTCAACCCTAGCTTTAAACGCATGCACACACACATTCTTCTTCTCTTCTCTGAGTAACCTATCTCTCATCTCATCTCTTCACACTCTCACTCACACAACTCTCTTCTTCTGCTCTTCATCGTCGCTGTCGTCGACCCAACGTCCACGACCACCACACCGATGCCTGTCGCGTTGTTATTGTCCTCCTCCTCTTATCCTACTCCCACACTTGACTTTTTTCTCTCACATCTCACTATCTCTCTCGAGTGTCTTGACCCATCATTGAGGCCCACCACCACCCACCGGACACCACCACCACCACCGACACACACCTACCACCTGCCACCACCACTGATGCCCCATATCTCTGGCTTCTCCCAATATTTTATTTCTCTCTCACACATCTCACTATCTCTCTTCAGTCTCGATGCCCACCACCACTTGCCACGACCATTGACGCCATCAGACTACCACTGACGCCTCAATAGCCTCAACCACTCTCTGATCTCCTCTCCTCTTCCACGCCAGATCTACCCAACCCTGAGTCCCCGACTTGTTAAAATTGTTGTTGAATTTCTGAAATAATTGGGTGTGTGTTATGACTTAATTTTTTTTGTGAATTGTTGTAAATGGAATTGTTGATATATTTGAGAATTGTGAATGGAATTGTTGGTGTTTTATGTATTGGAATGGAATATGTTAATTTGTTGTTGTGTTGTCGACTGTGGATGTGGATTGTGGTGGAGTGGAATGGAGTTGTGGAAATGTGAAAGTGAAAATGTAAATTGATTTATTGAAGCTGTTAATAGAGATATAGATACAAAATGTAGATGTGGAATGCAACTATGAAAGTGTGGAAGGAATTGGTGTGGAGTGGACTGTGGTTCTGTGAATGTGGAGTGGAACTTGGAAGTGTGTTGAATTGATTGAACTATTGATTGTTATCAGTTTTGTTATTACTTAATTTAATAGACATATAGATACAAAATCATATTTTATAAATCAGAATATTATAAAGTTAAGTGTTTGCTTACCATACCAATTTCCTTTAGCATTAATCTATACTTAATTATGAATGAAATAAATTTATTATTCTTTTTTTACAAATATATCATATAATTCATTTGAAAAAATTTGAACTTTTACCAATTATAAATGAGGTTTATCTAACTCAACTAACTTGACTACATCATTTAAGTATGGCTTGTACGTGTTAGATTCTACATCAGTTTTATATTAAAAAACTCAAAAGCAATACATACAAATATATAAGGTGTGTTAATTTACAAAAAAAAATTGGGGTTCCATAATATAGATACCTTAATTTTAATAATTACTTATGTGATTCAATGTATTTATGGTAATTCTAGTTCCAAATTATATTTCAATACTTTGAGATTTTGATACATAAACACATTTTCCAGTTCCACACTTCCATCAAAATGTGGAACTGGAAAATATTGAACGTGAAAATTGTTTTATGTATGTTTTGTGATTGTTGCTTATGGAAATTGTTTTACGTATGTTTGTGATTATTGAAAATGAAAATTGTTCGAAATAAAAATTGTTTATGTATGTTTTGATATTGTTGGAAATGGAAATTGTTTTATGTATGTTTTGTGATTATTGGAAATGGACATTGTTTAAAATTGTTATAAATGAAAATTGTTTATGTATGTTTTGTGATTGATAGAAATGAGAATTGTTTTTATGTATGTTTTGTGATTAATGTAAATAGAAATTGTTTATGTATGTTCTCTAATTATTGTAAATGGAAATTGTTTTATATATGTTTTGTGATTATTGGAAATGAAAATTGTTTATGTATGTGATGTGATTGTTAAAAATGGAAATTGTTTATGTATGTTTTGTGATTAATAGAAATGGAAATTGTTGTAAATGGAAATTGTTTATGTATGTTTTGTGATTGTTTGAAATGGAAATTGTTCATGTATGTTTTATGATTGTTTGAAATGAAAATTGTTTATGTATGTTTTATGATGTTTGAAACTTTAAATTGCAATTGTTTGAAATTGTTAGAAATGGAATTGTTGAAAATTATTGAAAGTGGAAATTGTTTATATATGTTTTGTAATTGTTAAATTGAAATTATTGGAAAATGTTAGAAATGAAATTGTTGGAAATTGTTGAAATTTGGAAATGGAAATTGTTTATGTATGTTTTGTGATTGTTAGAAATGCAAATTATTTATGTATGTTTTGTGTAATTATATATGTTGAATAATTGAATTGTAAGTTTTTGACTTATAATGAATTATGTTCCATGAAATTAAATTGTGTATAATGTAATCATACAAAATTGAGTTATATTATATAAGATGGATATGCATATTATGTAATGAAATTATGTGCTATTTATTTTGATATATGCATTCATTTATTTTTACAAATAAATAAAAGAAGTTCAAGTACTCCCGATCAACCCACTTCAAGAAGATACAATGATCTAGCTTAAGCTCATGCTGCATTGGTTCCCAATATGAGGACCCATACTATTTGCTTGTTTTGTAACAAGAAATTTGAAAGGTGGAGGAATCACCCGATAAAGAAACATTTAGTTGGGGTTAAAGGAGATGTGGAACCTGTAAAAAAAGAACGTCATGATGTGAAGTGGCAAATGAAAATATTGCTTGATGAATATCAACATGAGAGAGATAGAAGGGAAAGGTTGAATTTTAAAATTGGTAGTAGAAGTTCGTTTTCTGGTTTCTATGGTGATTGTAAAAACGTTAAAGGTAGTAGTGGTAGTGGTACTAGTAGTGTTCCATCTCAGGCCCAAGAAGAAGTATTTGAACCTGATGTAAGGAAGAGAAGAAGGCAAGTTACTAGTTTTTTTGCACCATGAACAACTCCTGGAGCCTAACCTTTAATTCGTAGTGCAATGCAATCAAGAGATGTGACTCACAATGTCGATATGGCAATAGCTAGATGGTTGTATTATACAGGTTCATCATTCAATGCTTCTCATTCTTATTATTATCAACCTATGATGGATTTAATAGCCTCTTATGGTCCAAGATAGAAAGGTCATTCAATTGATGACTTAAGAGGTAAACTTTTGAGTTGTTCTATTTATGAAATTATAAGTTATTTGGCAGAAAGAAGAGTGAATTGAGCTACTTATGGATGTTCAATCATGTGTGATGGTTAGATAAATAGGAGACAAGAGCCTATTATTATTATTTTGGTTTATTTTACAAATGGCTTTATATTTTTGAAATCTATTGATGCATTTGGCCTTATTAGGAATACTGAGACTTTGTTTGCAATATTTAATAAAGTTGTGAATGAAGTGGGGTCATAAAACATTGTTCAATTTATTACTGATAATGATTCCGCTTATAAAGCGGCAGGAAAAAGGTTGCAGAATACGTATAATTCTTTTTTTTGGACTCCTTGTGTTGCACATTGCATTGACCTACTGCTAGAAAATATAGGGGACCCTAGGTATTTTCCTGTTATTGATGAGACTATGTAAAAAGCTAAAATTGTGACAAAGTTCATCTATAATCGTGCATGGGTGTTGAATTTGATGAGAAAGGAATTTACCAATGGTTGAAATTTGTGTCGTCCTGTTGTGACAAGATTTGCAATAAATTTCTTATCACTTAATCTTTTGTTACGATGAAAAAAGAATTAAGACAAATGTTTACAAGTGATAAGTGGATTGCATCTCATCATATTAGGTCTAATGCTGGAGTGGAGGTTTATAATATTATACTGGAAGATAGAGAATTTTGGTCTCAATGCTAATTTGTTATTTGAGTTTGTGAGTCTTTGGTGAGGGTGCTTCGCTTGGTTGATAGTGAAGAAAAGCCAACAATGGTTTTTTTTATGCCATGGAGAGAGCGACGGAAGCAATCAAGGCCAATCTGAAACATAAGCCTTCTTTGTACACACCATATATTTCAATCATTAATGAGTGAAGGGAAAGGAAACTTTCTTCTTTGTTGTTTGCAGCTGAGGCATTTTTGAATCCTAGTGTCTATTTTAGACTGGATCTTACTAAGCAAGTTGAAGTTAATAGATGAATACTTTTAACTATTATAACAATTGTTAGCATTGACGCAATGCAAGATCTCTCAAGCTCACAAATGGAGCTTTATAAGTTGTCTTATGAAGATTTTGAAATGTCGATTGCTATTCAACAATGAGGAAAACTTTATCCAAGTATCAGTTTTTTTCCTTTTTCTTATTTGTTGAAAATAATTATCACTTTATTATGTTTATAATGCTACTTTTGTTATCTTATGACTTCAATTTCTTGGTGAGATCAATTTGGAAATGGTGTTCTAGAATTGAAAAGTTTTGCAATTCGAATTTTAAGACAATGTATGAGTGCAACAGGCTGTGAACGAAACTATAGCATATTTGAATTTATCCACTCCAAGAAAAGGAATAGATTAGAGCATAAGAGGTTGAATGACTTGGTTTTTGTTCGTTACAATTTAAAGCTTTGGAAAATGTATGTTATTATCATTATTAATTTCGATATAATTTCTTATAATTTTCTAATAATTAAATTATATTGCTTACTAGAAATCTTAATAGCACAAGAAGTTCAACTGATCCAATTTCCATTGATAATATTGGTCTTTTGGCATATTGGGTTTCTGAAGAACCGAATTTGGTAGATGTTAATGACTTCGAAGATAATCTTAGATGGGAAAGCATTAACATGTCATTTGGAGCAGTTATAGCGAGTATCCTCCCATTGACGATTGAATTTTGTTCCAGATTTTTGTTTTCCTCTTCTTTTAATTTTACTTATATTTGATGTTTATGTTAAATTTTATATATGTAATGTAATTGTAAATGGTTTTGTTTCATGTTTAACTTCTACTTAAATATTTCCTCGTCATAAACTCTTATTGTAAATTGTAACAGTTAAGGATATTTATTGTTCTTTTTATTGGATGTTTTGATATAATTATTATTTATTAAAATGATGAAATTGTGTTATTGTAATATTTTAAATACTTTGTATTATTCTTAATTTTATATTTATATAATGACGATTGTCTTTTCTATATTAATTGTGGTTATTATTTATATGTTTGTTATTTCATATTAATTGTACAGTTTGTTATTTCATATTAATTGTAATTATTATTTAGTATTATAAACATGATCGATGTAAACTTGTTAAAGTATACAGTACAACTGTACAATATATCATTGGACTATTTTGCAGGGACTATTTCATAAATTTAAAAAATTAATTGAAACAGTACCTGGTATTGATCAGAACCGGTACAGTACCGTCCCAAAACCTACTCTAGTACTAAGTCTGGTACGGTATTCGCAACTTTGTTTCCAATTATGTTAATATAACTGCTTGAGCTTTGAGGATTAACTGATTGGAACATCCTAAAAGAAGCTACTCCTTGCTTCGGTAAAGCATATTCAATATTCCAAGCATACCTCATAGAGATGAAATTGAAAATCTTCCTAGTCTACCTAAACTACAAAAATCTCCAAAACAATCTAGTGCACTCGTGTGGAAGTAAGAGGAATCTTTAAATTAGAGAAAACTTAACATTGAGGTTAAAAAGAAAATAAAAGAAAGTTAGAGATAAACAGGAGGAAGAATTGAATGGAGGTTGCCTAAAAAAGAAAGGGAAGGATAAAGAGAAATGTATATGCATGGCGAAGGATGGGCAAAGTTTGGGGAAAAAGAAGATTAGGCTTAGTTTTTTTATTTTCTTTTAAATTTATTATTTTAATATTATCTAAATTAATTACTTATGTGGACCACTAATTCCACTTATGATCATGTAGATAATACAACTCATGTGGCACCATTATTGGAATGGTACGTTATTTTTATCAAAAAATTAAAAGTTCGAGCAATATATTGTTACTTTTTATAGTTTGGATGTAATTTCAAATTTTAGTAAAGTTCAGGATAAATTTTGCTAATTAACCATTTTAAAAATAACTTGAGGGCTTTATATGAGACTTATAGAAAATTATTTAACTCATATTTTACCATAGAAGCTTATTGGACTTTTTAAGTGCAATGATATGTATGTATGTTTTATCTTCTCATTCCTATCAAAAACTAATAGGATAGTTAAATTTTGAGCCTGTTAATAATGCCTTAATTTATACGGAGGGTAGAATAGGTTCATTAAAAGAATAATTGCTTGGAGTTCGAGGGATGACTCTTATAATTGAAAATTTGTATTTAGTTGAAAACTTGTATCATGCATGAAGTTGTTACTTAGAATAAATTATTTTTAATATTGTAAATTATAAATAAAATATTAAATATATATCAAACTTCATATTATAACATTTGATATTTATGGAAAATATATAATTATATATTATTATTGAGATAATTTAGCTCTGTCAATTTGAGTACCATTAAGTACTGTCACTTGTAGTACACAGTAAAATGTACAAGTATGCATACTTCGTAACTTATGATGTATGGTGTTGTAAAAAAAGGTTGAGTTATATTTTATAAATTATTAAAAGGTTAATATATTCAAAATAATGTATCCTTTCAATTTATGGCTAGATAAAGTGGAGGACAAGTTAAATGACCAAAAAAAAGTTGCATTTAATGGTTGAAAAATTGCATAATGTGACTGAAAGCTCAAAGATGCAAATCGTCTCCTAACGTTTCATAAAAAGTCTAAGTTATCGTTATCTACGATGTTGCTTTGCACCTTAATTTCAAATAATAGTACCCATTTATATATATATATATATGCTTTATTAATTACACATAAATGGGTTGTTTAACCTATCTAACATGGCACGACAATTTGGCGCAATGGACTCGTTAAATGTTGACGTGTCTTTTATAATTTAAAAATAAATTTAAAATATTTTAATTGTTATAATAGTTTTAATTATATTCACTCTTACTTTGTCACAATATTAAGGCCAAAGAATTGGCTGTTGGTACCCTTTAAGTGATAGAACCAAACAGTAGCTTAGGTGATAAAATCAAATAGTTAGTATTAGTACTTACCCTGCATTTGGATAGTGTCCCCGGAGACGGGGACAGTGGACAAGACCAAAAAATCCCGCCCCCTTAACTGTTTGGTTCATGTACCTGGTGTAGTGTCTCCTGTCCCTGAGAGACAAGGACACGAATTTCTGTCTCTCCAAAAAAGGGAGGACAGGGACAACGTGTCCTTATCTCCGGCACATTTGTTTTGCTTTTTTACTAATCTGTCCAACTCCTTCAGCCTATCTTCCCCGACTCCTCTGTCTTTATCCCCGACTCCGTGCTGCCTTTGTCCCCGACGCGTCCTCCTCATCATTGCCACGGATCGCGACCACCACAACCTCCTTCGCCCTGACGATTGCAGTCTCCAGGCTTCCCTTTCGCACGTTGCCCTTCTTCCCCAACTAGTTTGTCTCTCCACATCCGAGTAAGTATTTGATGTTATGGTTTTGAAAGCTCGGTCTTCCTTGCGTTACCGACACTCTGGTTGCCTAACATTGTCGTCTTCTTCGACTCTCTCCCTCTTTCTGATTCATTTTTTGTGCTTGACCCGGTGACTAACTTTTTTGCCGGATCAAGCTACCCATGTCCACTGGGTTTTTTAATTGAGTTGATGTGTTGGATTAGCTGTCCGGAAGAAGGAGCTAGGTTGGGAGGTTGATTTTGTTATAAGTTGTTTGATGATGCACGATTGAATGTGGGGATTTGGTTGGGGATTTGTAAACGGATCTGTCTTGGGGTTATGTTGTATGCAAAATTGGTAAGAATAATGTGTATGCATTGTGTGATGGTGGTTGGATAGCTGTTGAAATGACCTAACCAGTGCCATTGGAAGTGTCGAAGAGGGTTAATTGGAAATGGAAATGTTTGGATCCTTGAATAAAAATGTCTGAGAAAATGTTGCATGAATTTCAGCCGACTACATGAACATTTTATCTTCCAGATTTCTGCATAGGCAAATAGGGTTCTGATTTATATACATGTTATTCATTCATTACTTCAACAGAAATGATGTTTGACCAATATCCGAATTGAACAAGGTGTTTATTACATATGGCTATTTGATTCTTACAATTTTACTTTTACTGCATTGGTCACTTTTCTCAAATTGTTATATTGGTTGATGGTTGCAAATGCAGAACACTAAAATGGGTTTGGGAACCTTTCCAATAAGTTAACCTGTTTCTTTTGTTTCTGCACAGGAATCATTACTTGTTGTTGATCTGTTGCAATTATCTCCAAAGAGTTGCTAAAGTTTCTGTTGAAAGGTATTTCATATGTTCTGCATTTAATCATCTGCGTGAATTGTAAATGAGATGATGACTGTTGTGCATTGGTTGATAATTTATAGGTTGTACAATGTGTATCTATGTTATGATGATGACTGCTGTGCCTTTAATTCCATCATGCTATCTGTGGTTCTTTAAATCTAGAAATTGTAACATATGTTTAAATCAAAGCCCATAGGTCTTCTTCTTCTCATATAATAATACCTTTGCTCTCTTGACAAATTTGCTGGAGTTCTCATGATAAAACAAAACAATGCTACCTTTGAATTGCTATGTCATATAAAATACAAGATATATGGGATAAAAGGATTATGAAAATATTAAAGGACACTGAGAAACAACTATCAAGGATACACAAAGATACAATCAAAGTAATCAACTTACATTCTGTCACCTTTGAAGACAAAATGCAGATTAGCTCCATATGTTGAATAAGTTGAAAGAGTATATACTCAACTTTCATTTTCGCCATTTCATGTCTCTTTCATTAAGTTTTTTGTTTGAATGGTCCATGCTTTAAACATATGAAGATTGCTGGAGTCTTTTGCATAGGCAAGTTAGCCTAATTTATATTTAGGTATACCAAATGTCTTAATTACTTGAGTGACAGTAGTAAGTAGTTGTATTACCATTAGTAGGGAAAGACAACTATGGCTATATTATACTGCCAACTTTCTCATTCTCAAGTTCTAATGGTAGAAAAATTTTATTTGTGGCCGGAGTAAAAATATTAATATGACATCTTTTCTTTGAATGGTTGTAGTATCTTGGACGTAGTTGTAAATTAAAATCTCATCGTTACCTTCCTAATATAGTTGATTGAACATATAAAGATTTCATCCTATATAGAAAATTTACTTTTCTTTTTCCATTTTGACCATTTTTTGTACTTTCTTCCCATTTCACTTTAGATATTAATAAATATAAAAACTATCAACTTCTAAGAGCTTTATATTATATAAGCAACTTTAGTATATAGTTGAATAATAGACAAATTTATGACATGTATATAGGATATATAACAATTAGGCAAATGTTGCTGTAAGAATTTAGTTATAGCATTTAGATAAATATATGATGCTTTGCCTATTTGTGTTAATGACTAATAAAAAAAGAACTAAATGCTTGCCTATGGTGCCTCGTTACAGCATCGTGTAGAACCCTTGAATCCGATGCTGAACCCTCCCATCCTGTAAGAACATAAATAAAGTTTAAGTTCTTATCACACACCCCTAACACATTTGTGCATATTCTCCCTTTCCGACCTCTGTATCTGGGTTTATCTGCTTGGGGAACCGTAATATCTATGTAAGTCCCATCTAGGGCACCAAGGCAACCCTTTCCAAACAACCAGGAAAACAAAGGTATATCATTAGTTTTTGACAATACTGATATGAGCTAAATTTGTAATAGCTATGTTTGTGTACTAACCTTAAACCATTTCCATCTATGGTCTGTGCAATCATCTGGAATTGGTATGGGCTTCACATACAACAGATGGTGTAGCCTTAGTACGGCCTTCAACACACTATGGAAGGCCCTACTTATTGTTTCTCCCGATCTCATCAACCTAACTTGTAGTACTCTATTAGATTCATTTTGGGCTAATATTCTTAGAAAGATTAAAACTTTTTCTTCAAGTGGCACATGGCCAGTATTCGTCAACCCACCATGGGCTTGAAGCATTTCACATAACACATTGAAAGTATGTGAGTCCATCCTTAAATCCCACTGACTATTCCTATCCCCCTCATTCAAAATCCTATTTATGGTAGCGTCTCTTGTTGGCACTGTCAATGCCCTTCGCCCTAATGCATTATCACTCCTCATTCGTTTTCTTCTGTATACAACCAACACCACCAATATTACCATTTTCATTAATTCCAACTGCCCATTCATCACATCAAGAAATGTCAACCACTTTAACACGGCTTCACGGGTGGGGTTATCCATGTTTGGCAATAAATACTATCTGCAACGTATTTGTACATTGGTCAAATGATATTTTTATTCTGAAACATTAATAACCACAGACTACATAGCAACAGATTGTTGGTGCATGAACTTGTTGGTGCATTCCCTAATGCACCATCTTACCATACGGTTTACCTCCCATGTCTAAAAATCTGTTGAATTACATATGGTAGTTCAAGTATACATTACAAGGATATGTGAGTTAGCTTAAACTGGCTTTAAACATGCGATAGTAGAATTCAATGAGGGTGTTGTAGATGTATTTACGTGTCAATAGAGCAAAGTGTTGTACTACAGTGTATTTATGTTAGCTGCTTAACTAATATGGACGTGTAAACATTGTTTTTATGATTATTTAAAGATATTATCATATACATAACTTGTGTTCTAAACAGCATTCAAAGTTCAATGCAACTCCAGTAAACAATATGTGACATAACAAATTTATACTTTATTACAAAACATTTATTTGCTTTTCAATACAACATGAAGCAGAATATTACATATACCCTTCTGCTCTGTTTTTTTTATAAAACATATTCCAAGTAAAACAAAAGAAAAATGAAAACAAATAACCTACAAATAAGAGAAATGGTTATAACAATTTATATAATCATATAGCTTTGTTAGAAAGAAAAACATTTATAAAGATCAACAGATTCTGTGCATGTGGATGTGGACATCAATGAATCCTGTACAAGATATTAAACAGATTCTGTTTTCACTTTCCAATTAAATGTATCTCTTTTATTTGCTTCCCTTTTTGGAGATGACCATACACAAC
>JANZLC010000003.1:22914463-22926264 GCA_026413385.1 Erythroxylum gracilipes
TTTATAAGACATTGTTTGGCTTATTTTTACTTTGCTTGGGTTTAACATATTAGATTAATCTTTGATGGATTTTATATGCATACTTTTATAAATAATTTGTATTTGTTTTCACCAATTATTTTTATAATTTTTTGTCATATATATTTATATGAATAGGCTCTAGTTACTCTGAAAACCAAACCTAAAAATAGGTTACCCAATCTTATAGGTTTTTCAGGTTCAAGTTCAGGTTCAGGTTCGTAAAATTGCCGAACCTGAAATTCAGGTTCAGGTTCAGATTATTTATAAACAGGCCAGGTTATCCTACCATGAATATCCCTAGTCCTAAAGTTACATGACATCACCACACTCATTATTAGTGGCTCCTTAAACAATGATGCTCTCCCTTCTCCTCCTCAACTATTTTTTAGCTAATTTATATTAAATAATAGTAACATATAGCATTAGATACTCCAAATACGTATATCTATACTCCTTTTAGCTAATTTATATTAAACAATGATACTCCAAAAACACATGCCTATGCTTCTTTTTTCATCCAATTCTGTTGCTTAATGAACCTATTAACCCTAGAATTGACTCCTTGTTTATTTAGTCCGGCCCTAATTGGATTTGCCAATAACCTACTACTCTATTTAGCTCCTCCCCCAATAATTATAGGCTTATTATTATCCCATAAACTAGAACATTGTTACAACACCAAAATATTTTTCTTCCAACTCAACTTATATGAAGTCAAATGATTCTTATATGGTCGGATTCATTGTCATGCCTCATTACCATGCATTGCAAGGGCTTCCTAAATCACTTGATGTCGTTACGTCCAAAAGTTACACAGATGTTATTTCTAACTTCTTAAACGATGATCCTCCTTTTCAACTCATAAAATGTTCTTCCCTCTTCTACTCAGCTACTTTTTAGTACTGGATTTTAATACCTTAATAAAGATTCTATCAATTTCCAAGGATCATTAGCAATCATCTTCACCAACAATGGTATTCAAAAAGAGAAGGGAATTAGAGTTGAAAGGGGAAATTTTAATACCATACAAGTACTTTCTGTCTCAATCAAAGTTGGTTATAATTGAAATGCAGCCTCACAAGACCTGCACAAAAGGCATAATTTTACTCTTTATAACATGAAACCTACCGCATGATACAAGTAAAGGTCACTACATAGACCTCAATGGGCATGATTGCGTACCTGTACCGTATAGACACCTTTGAGCAACTAGTTGCTGACAGATGCCACGTACCTTGTGGGAGAGACTACTTATTGAGCTTAATAATGGCTAAAGTCTATCGGGTTGTGTTTAGCTGATATGGAGCTGATAAATCTTGAAAGACAGCTTAGAGTTTGGGGCTGGGGACATTTACTTAAAATGTTCTTCTTTGGCATGCCAGTCAATTAAATTTAAGGTTTCTTTTTGACTCCTATCGTGTAAAGGAGTGGATGGATGAGTGTGTATAGGAAAGCATTAGATAAAGCGTACAGGCTGTTGGATAAGTGTCAATAATAAACCCAATTGGATATGACTCAGGTTGACTCATTTCTGATCTGATCTAAATTGGATATGGCTCAGGTTGACAGGTTTTACGTGACAAACAATCTTTTGACGGCTGTGTACTTCCACAATGTACCTGTCTCTCAGCTTCCATGCACCTTCCTCCTAAGAAATGTACATTCAATTACAAGTAGAGAATTGTGGATCCATTTGCTTTTTAAAGCGACATGAGGGTTATATTAATGATACTTAAACCACTCATATCAGCTTCAATATGGGTCCAACATAAAGTTATTAAAGAAATCGAGACCCCATGATCCATTCTGACTCTGCAGTAAGCAATCAATTGTGTGAAGCAAATAAGCTGCTACACATGTTGGCTTATTGAAATTATTGATCTCGCAGCAATGCAACATACTCAAACTCCTGGCAGCATTAGGCTTTTGATAACAATCCTAAGCGTAGCCCCAGCTTGAGCTCAGTTCGGATTATCCGTACTCTAGTTTCCACCCATTCAACTCTCAACGATAAACAACAATGACTAGATCCTCTACAAAGATATTTCAAAACAGTTCCTCAATACACCAACAGTTACATAATACCTCACGATGTAACAGACTAGGTCCCCCACCCCTAGTCCCTTCAGCCATCCAAAAACAAAATAAAGTCCTGGGCAACAATGTCCAGTTCTTCTAATATCATGAAATGAAAAATTATGGGAACTCTGGCAAAGGTCCCTGATTAATCATTACAGTAGCCAGTACATAAAGAAACTTGGCATCATGCATGGGTCTGGCGTCTTCTGTTCCCAATAATTTGACCAGGAGGCTTGTAAAGATTTTGGTGCACCTCATTCTCAGGTTTTCAAGTTACTCCAGCAAGTTACTATCCTTTTTAATCTAGTCCTGAGGTCACACATCAACAGTTCCCCCATCAACAGCACTTCCATCCATGACATGTAAATTCTCCTCATCCTTAATTGCTTCAGCACTTTCATCCCCATTATTGGTGGTCTTCATTTCATCCCCATTGGCCAAGCCATCAACTTTTGCTTGATTGGCTTCTCCTTCTCTGATCAAGGCAACATCTTGGATGACTGCTTGTTGGTCCGTGGCAACTGAATCATCCTTTATGATTTGATTGCTGCCAACAGTATCTAAGACATTCCCATCAACATCATTCTTCACGACACTTTCATCGGCTGGTGCATCTCCAGGTTTAGGGCTCGTCTTTGTGTGGTTGTCAGCAGCATCCATTTGATGTTCAGAAATTTGATGAGGAGATGGGTCAGCTGGCAAAGAACTTCCCTGATCATCTGAAGTCATAGGCTCCAAAGTTTCTGTATCTGGAACAGAAATTGTTGATACTGCCTCAGCTTCTTTATTCTTAGCAATTTGCTCTTGTTGTTTAGCCACTGCTGTATAATAATTCATGAGATTATGTACTCTCTCCAATTCAGCTACAAGAATCCCATAGCGACTTTGTAAAGTTTTCTCAAGCTCCTTTTGCTTCTGAACTTCCTCCCAAAGAACATTTATCCTATGGGTTGCTGCCAATTGCTCCTGCTTTTGCAATGCTTGGAAGCACTCAAGTTCTGTACTGGCTGTCTCAATCTGCTTTAAGGTTGAATTAATAGGTGGCAAAAGTTGCCTTTCTGCCCGCACCTGTCCATTCAAAAGCCACTATCTCAATAACTTGGGATTGTGATCTTTAAAAAGCATCTAGCATGAATGCAAACATTTATTCAAGTTCAAAAAGAATACACATTATTTTCAAATAAACCGTAAACCAACTGTAAACGATAAGTGTTTAGTGATTACTGCTATTTGATGCATCACATAAATATTTACACCACGGACCTTGATGGAATGTAAGCTAACTGATGCCTTAACAATTTTATGACATGCACTGAAGAGTTTATGATCCCAAATAATGACAAAAGGCCATAATTTAAATATGTTTTGATGGATTCTGATAGACCACTAAAGACATACTTTTGCAAGAAGACCAAGTCAAGAGCAGATAATGTAATTAGTTGGCAGTTATTAGAGGAAAAATTGGAAGAGTTGGTAGTTTCAGATTTTCAGTAGAAGTGGGTTAGTTGTTGTTATCTACAATTAGGATTTATTATTATCTACAAGTAGGTCTCTAGGAGTCAAGTCTATAAATAGGTCTATAGTAATTGTCATTAGGTGCACAATCTTTCTATTTTTAAGTATATTCTTGGAGTTTAGGCAGCTCAAATTGTCTTTTGTTACTGGTGTGGTTGTCTGTGAGATTCTCCAGTACTCTCTATATCAGTTTATTTGCATTCAATAAACAATGGTATTTTTCCTTTCCAAAGCGTATTCTTTATTTCCTTCTAGTTCTACCAGATTCTAATCACATATTTATCAAGTTGAAAATAGGAGATAGAAAACAAGCGATGGAGAAAGTATAGTAGTGCGAGTTGGGTGCTTCAAAGTTTAAAGCAGTTTCTTGCTCTTGCTTTCAAGCTGCTAATTGCTCTAGCTTTTCTAAAGTTTGGAAGCACTCAAGTTATGTACTGTCAAATAAATGAGGTTGAAATAAAAGATAGAGAAAACAAGAGCTTCCCATGCATAGTTGCTGCTCCAAAATTTAGCGTAGTTGCAAGAGAGCACTTAGCATCAATCACCAACATGCACAAGGCACTTTACATCTTGTATCACAGCACAATTATGCATCAACTTTGCAATTCTAAAATGCAGCAAATTTAGGGTGTTTAACTATCAAAATTAAGAAGGCAATATCCAATGATTAGAACGTAAAAGGACACAGGACAATACTAACAAACTATACCTGGTAACCTTGTGTGAGAACATTAACCTTCTTCTCAAGACGTAAAGCTCTTTCTCTTTCAGTCTCTAACCTTGTTTTGACATTCTCAAATTCATTCTGCAATGCTGCAAGTTTCTCCACATTTCCAGCAACACTTGAGAGACCGTAAGCATTTCGAGCAGGGAAGTACATGAGATCATTTACACATGTTTTGTGTGCTTCAACATATTCATCAAGGGACTCATTTTCGTGCCCCATTGCAACACGGATATACTGAGCTTCTTCCTTGATTAAAATGTCAGCCTGAAAAGAAGAATCGAATCATAAGAACACATTCTATAGCATAGAGAAACTAACTTATTATCAAAGTCATGGTTGTCAAAAAGGAGATGTGAAGATGACGATTGGCAATGTAGGTAGAATCTCTAGGGCAATACTTCAAGCGTTTAGTATAACATTTCTCTTTCAGATCTTAAGCAAAAAGCATTGCAAGCTGAATACAAATATTGACCTTGATGGTTAGTGCTTAAGCAATTAAGAGTATTCCCGGTTCAGCTTGTTTGTCAGAACATTAGCACAATGCACCAAATCAACTTCTCACATGCATAATTTCCCATTTTTTTAGACACTCAACAATACATAGCAGAACCCGAATGCTGAAGATGGAGGGCAACTAATCTTCTCTGATAGATAAACTTTGATCAGAAGTATAGTGAACTACAGAGTGAGAACAGATGCTAAGTCTCAGGCCTAACATGTAGAGGAGCAGTATCATAAAAATCCACAACTTTGTTGATCTTTACCCCACTTGATGACTCAAAATGAATGCCGTAAGAGGCTATAACATCCTCTAGTTTTTACCCAAATCCACAGGAAAAATAACAAAGAACTAGAAGCTGAACATTTCAAAAGTTCATCAACCATACTGCAAGCTAGGATCTCTGTACAAAAGCAGTTTTAAAAGAAACAATGGCAGTATAGTTGAAATTTTCCACTACAATAGAAACCTAAAAATTTTGGAAGAACATATTTCTTGCTGCCAAGATTAAACTATTCAAATAAAGTTAATCTGTTCTTCCAATGCCTCAAAAATAGCTATCTTAAAGATAAAAAAACAGTTAAATTGCAAGAGAAAGAAACAAAGTAGGCTAATCAATTACTTTTGAATCCTCCACCCCAAAGTTTAACAAAAAATAAGGAAATATGCATGATCAATTACACACCTCCTTCATCTCCTCTTGTTCAAAGTCCTCAATAACAGGAATTGAAGCAGTAGGTCCATTGGCCGAGCGCTTGGTACCTTTCTTTTTCTCCTTATTCAGCTTCTCATCAAGTGGATACTTTGCATTATCATGCTCCAGTAACATCAGAAGCTCCTTTCTTATCATTTCATCGGCCTGCTCAATCAAGGTTGGAGGAACAAAGGAGCTCTCATCAGCTCTCAACAAAGAATTTCTGATCAGTTCCAGCGAAGCAGCAGGAGGTCTAGGTAGTTCCCTCTGCAGTACTTTAGATCTCTTCCTAAGTAATGCTTGCTGCCTTGCTTCTTCCTCAGCCTTCTCTCTAGCTATTCTATCAGACATATCCTCCTCAATCTTCTCATCTGGTTCTTCATTCTCCTCCGGGGGCGGTTGGATAACAATCTGGTATTCGTTCTTGGGTTGTGGAAGGCCACTAAGGCCAGAGCGCAAATTCCTTCTTAAATCAGCTTGTCTTTGTTGCTCTAGCTTTGCCACGTCATGGATGTCCATGTCCTCATTTATATGGAGATCATCCCTGATTGGAGTTCCTCTTGGGGTCATACCAAAAGAAAATCCATCCCTTGATGGTGTCGTGCCAACCCTAGGGGTAAGACCAGCAACTCCAGGAGTAGCCGAAGGAGTCAGCATTGGATTTGGTGTTTGAATCTCCCGCTTTTTAGGAGTGACTCCAGAAAAATCTGAAGGGTGCAACTCTGGATTCTCACCTCCTAATAAAGGTGTCTGTGACTCTCTCATCCGCGCTAGGTTTTCTGCTTCCATCATAATAGCATCACCCTTACCAGCAGGAGTCCTTTGTGGGGTCCGCAATGGCATCATCGCCTGACGTGGTGTCTGCTCATAGTTTGCTAGGAGGGCACGAGTGGCACCACTCCCTTCTGTTAATTCATCACTCCCTGCTATAATATCGCTAGCATAACCTATTTTTGCAATGTCTTCTAATTCACGATCTGAAATCTGAGGTGCAGGAAGCATCAGCTTGGATCTTTTCCTCACTGTTTCTGGATCATTAAGCTTGTTAGCTTGTAGAATAGCCGATGGTGCATCCTGCCTTTGAGCAATTTTATTCCTTGCTACGTCCTGCTTTCTTAACTGTGCTTCCACATCAACTCTTCTTTTCCCTTCAAGTTCCTCAATGGTGGTGGGGAACTGAACATGCTCCACTGGTCTATCTTCATCAGTAACATCAAAGAAGCCAGGAGGTGGTTTTTTCTCAAAGGGAATTTCTGCATTGTAGTCAATCCCCCTTCTTTTCCTCTTCCGGTGCCTTGTATCAATACCAGCAGCTTTCAGTTCTCTCCTTTTCTGCAGTGAAGCAAGCCTCCTAGCCTCTTCAAGTTGTTTCTCCCTAGCCTTCCTTTTAGCCTTTTTACCCCGAGTGTTGGCTAACCGAGCCCGCGCTTCAGAAAGCATTTCCTTTTCATCTTCATCCATATCGACAGGATCAGGACGTGCAGGCTTAGATTCTGGATTAGGATCAATCTCCCCTGGACGCAACTTGCGAGGATCATCCCCAGGTTCATAGTTGTCATCCTTAACACAGGCAGCATCGAGGAGTTTCTCATACCGTTCAAGGCACTGGGATGGTGTTCGTCCAACAATAGGGGCAATAGTTCTCCACTGAGTGGGCATGAGCTTAGCAAGATGAAGCAACTTCTCATCCTCTTCTCTGGTCCACTCAGTCTTCAAACATCACAGAAATCAAAGCATCAGTCCGCTAAGATAAAAGATACTGTCATTTCCAACACTAAGTAACAAAGTAAAGCAACTTCGGAACTAACCTTCAACTCATGTCCACATTTTCAAACCAGTTTAAACTCTATAACTGACACTCAATTCACCATAACGAAAGCTAAAGCAGAAATCAATATAAAAGCAGCATACCCATATGCTGAAATCAAATTTCTTATCCATAACCACCAGGTTATCACGCTCGTTCATTTTCTTTTAGGAAAATAAACAAAAAAAACTAGCTACCTTTTTGATGGAAGGATCTAGCCACTCGTACCAGCGAGCCTTACACTGCTTGGCGGATTTACGAACGAGAAGAGAAGAGATACGAGCCCACTGGTTCTTGCCATATTTCATAACCGCCGCTTTCAAGATCTCATCTTCTGTGTTCTTCCACACACCTCCTTTTATCATAATCCTCATCTTTCCTCCTTTTGTTTTAGCACCCTCTCCAAAACAAGCAAGATATCAATTGAAAACAAAATCTAGAAGAAGAACGCAATTCTTTTCTCTTTTCTCTGAAAAGGATTAAACTATCACTTCTCGCTCTGTATTGTTTAGGGTTTCTATTCTTCCTTCTCTATTTCTCTTCTCTGCGCTCGTGCTGTTAAACGGGTTTGTGTTTAGACACTTGTTTGCGATCACACTGACAAACGGATTGTTCATTCGGGTTAGGATCTGGTTCCATTTAACGGGTCTAGTTAAGTATGGCATGTTCTACAATGGGTCGGGTTACTATACATGTAGCTGGTCCAAATAATTATATGGGTATTGGGTATTGGACTTCTGCGCCTCTTACCAATTCTACAACCCTAGTTGATATTTTAACGTGTAATAGCAGTGGACGAACCAACATATAATTAATAATTTATTAATTTTCTCATAAGATTCATAGGAAGTTTTTTTGTATTATGTTGGACTTATTGAGTTATTTCACAGACATATTTTACCCTATCTCTTATTCTTATATTATCTCACAACAATTTTATAATGGTAACAATAAAATTACAAGCAAAAACGTGTAAAGTGTAAATTGAGTAAAGATTTTCACATTTTGTCACAGATTCACTTGACTATATCTCTTTGTATTTAGTCGTGATGAAGTACATGTCAGATGGTACGTAATTGGTCAACATTTACAAATTATAAACACATTTTTTTTGTACTTCTTTGATCACATTTATTTATTTTCATACATTGCTCATTATTTAAAAGATATTGGTTGTATGGTATTTCTAGTCTTGCTTCACATGCATATGATATCATAATTTTTACATATAATTATATTACATTTTTGTCTTGGTTAAGAAAGTTATACGATTGGGTTAAAATTGTACATCTTGCTATTATTAAATTTGTAACTACATTTATTACTTTAAAAAATGTTTATGATCATAAATTATTAATTCAAAATTTAGAGACAAGTAAACATTTTTCAAATTATAGGTTATTAAAAGAGCACAAAAGGAAAAGAAGTTTGTGTTTTTATTCTAGATAATAAATTTTGGGATGTCTTGATTTTTCCGAAGATTGGGCTCTATTTATAAATTTGTTGTGGATTATTAACTCATATGAGAAGTCATCTTTGGGATATATATATGATGATATGTATAGAGTTCACAAAACAATTATGATTCTTTTCAAAGGGAAGGAGAAATTCTATAAGTCTTATACAGATATTGTTGACTGACAATGATATAAGTTTTTTTTACTTAAAGGATTCACTTAACATCTTATTTTCTCAATCTTTATTGCTTATATAGTAGAGATACACGTACAAGTGATATTATAGGTAGACTCTTTTATGTGATTGAACGTAAAGGTATTTCTCCACTGAAGAATAATCAAAGACGATAAATGAAATTAACTTCATATTTTTGTTCTTGTATTTTATACTTTTGAATTGCAGGTATAATGTTAGTGATTATTTCTTTTAATTGATTTTCTATATTTAGTTGTTTATCAATTAATTTTGATAGTTGTTTACTAATACTCATATAGTATTTTTAATATGTTCTGTTAATTCAGTTAATTGGGTTTTTATCATTGTTAGTTCTTTATTTAGATTTTGTTTAAAATTAATTTCTTCTTTTTCAATGGGAATTTTAGGTTATGTAATTCTAATAGGTTTGTCTAATGTTAATTCAGATTCAGTAAATCAAATAGGTTGTTCTAATCTTAAAGATTGTCAATGTAACAAAGGGTTATTGTTTAATGATTTATTTTGAGATAAAGATAGTCTACGGACAGATGTTTCTAATAATTTTATTGGATATTTTATTTCAGGTATTTCTCGTAAAGTAGTTCTGAGATTAGTACTTAAATTTGCTACGTCATTAAATAGTTGATCGATATAAATTTTATTTGTATTTTTAAATTCAATACTATGATGTGAATTAGTTAGAGCATAACTAATTTGATAAGTGATTGAAAAAGGATATTGTCCAATATTAATTAATTGCTCTTTATAAAATTTATAGGCAATTGTAATAGTTTCATCTAGGTTATGTGACTTTAAAGGAATTCCTAGTTTTAATCGAGTGTTAAATTTTATTTTTTCATAAGCTAGATTACCGTTCATAATTCCGATTACTATATCATTTAAATTAGTCATTCGTTCATCAATTATAGCCATTCTTATGGGGGAATCAATTCCTTTTTGAAAAGTAGATTTTAATAATATTTGTATTATAGATAAATGAATATAACCTATTTTGTGTCTTTTTTCTTCAGGAATTTTTTGTAATTGTTTATAAATTTGTTCATGATTTATTAAGTTAATTCGGATGTGTCCGTTACATTAATCTATTCTTATAGGTGTTTCATGAATTAGTTTTCCATAATAAATAATATTTTTTTATTAATTAAAATTTTAATGAGAGAATTATTTATATCTTGTCTAGCTTTAAGGTTTAATTGAGTTTTTTCAATTTGTTTTTGCTTTTCATTTGATAATAAAGTATTAATATGAAATGTTCTAGTTGATTCTGTTACTTCTAAAGTGTCTATGTCTAAGATATTTTCTGTTGTAGATTCAATGTCGGATATATTAGTTATTTTAGACATATTAATGATTCTTATGAAAAACTATTATGGAAAACTTGTTTATGTTAGACAATTGATTCTTTATATCTTGTAATTCTTGTTTATATTCGTTATAAAGGTTTTGAGCTGTATCAAGACGTTCTTTACTAGGTTTTAATCCATTATTAGTTATAAAAAATTGTATATAATTATATCTTGCTTCATAATGTTCTTTTTCTGTTTTATATTGGGTTACTATGCTATCAAAATACATGATTTCATTAGTTAAGTGATGACAGATTGAATAAGTATTCATGTTTATCAGATAATTACTCATATATATGAATCTGATAATGATCTTTAAAACGATCATAGAGTTATTTTATTTCTTCTTTTTCTTGATTATATAATTCAGTATTATTAGTAATCATATTTTGACATGGTTGAAGAGCAGTAATATATGCATTAATAGATTAAAGAAATGTATACATCGAAGGAAGCTTGAATACATTGTTGGTTAATTTTTAATTTATCTTCTGTGTGTATAATTACTAGGTAAAGGGATCTACAAGTTTGACAAATAGGCACAATTAAGAAGTTTTATTTAGAAGATATTGCAAAAAAACCATATCGTAAACAAGTGATAAGAAAATCATTCAACTTATATTTGGTTAAATAAATGAAACTTATAGATAAAAATATAATGATTGATTGCAAATAATATAAAATGATTAGAGAAAATTAGATAATTATTGATGAAACTATAAAAACTAAAGCAAACATACCTTTATTGCTGGTTTCCTTTTAATCGCCAATCTGCAGGTTTAAGTAGGAATTTGAGAGAAGATATGTAAACTGAAGCGTTTATTTTTTCATATCTTAAAGAGGTTTGTTCGTTACATTATATAGACAGAACACTCCTAAAAGATAACACAACTGGCCAATACAAAAATAGTTGGCCGATGAAAGAAAAAGATAAAAGCTAACAAAAGATAAAGTAGGTGGCCGACAAATGGCCTAAATAATTAATGAGAGGTGGCCAACGTGAGCCTACATTGCTTTGTCTATTCTTCAATAATTACATCTTCAGAAGAGTTGTCGTCGGTGGTTTTGTCGAGTTGTGATATAGAGGGGCATTGTTGACAATGATGTTAAGGATAGTGCTTCAATTGTTGACAGACGTCATGTTGCCATTGTTCAGATAAGCCAATGAATAAAGTAGAAAAAGCTGCTTCAGACTGCTTTAATAATTGAAGTGCTTATGGTGAAATTGTTGGAACGCGTACGGTCCGTGTATTCACAATACGCTGCGGAAAAGACCATACAAGAACATGACGTATAATCGAAAACACGAAAGATTAACGAAAATACCTTATTTGCGTGGGTAGGTTGCTTCTTTTCGGATTTCAAGACACTGCAAATCGCGAATGCCCTCTACCGGTATCCACACGAGTATGCACGATCCGGGCTGCGGCTGTGGTGTG
>JANZLC010000003.1:22926364-22944034 GCA_026413385.1 Erythroxylum gracilipes
ATAATAATAATAATAATAAGAGTTGGAGAAGAGGAGAAGAGAAGAAGAATTTTCAAGAGGTTGGAAATAATTCACGTAAGAGGCGCAGTTGTTGTGAGAGGCGCAGTTCCACGTGAATTCAACCCCTTAAGAAAGTGAGATTTGAATCCTAGTCGAATTAAATTCATGCTCTGTTTTAAGTTCCAAACAGATGATCGCATACCAAACAGCCTGTAAATAATTTTAAAGCGATTAAGAATCATAACCTCTTATAAAAATACAATTTTAATTTTTATTATTATTCTCAATTTTATTTTAGATTTAATTTTAATTTTAATTATTACCTTTTTATTATTTTATTATACATAAAATTGATGCATTCTTTTTATTTCAACATCATATTTTATTTTTATATCATATCTTTACTTATTCTTATAATTTTTAATTATTATTTATTATCCCAATTAAACCTCATTTCCTTTATCTAGAGTTTTGACTCTAGTTATAAAATCATTACATAAGTTTTTATTTTTTTAGTTATTATCAAAATTCCAATGATTATACATTTTTTTTAAAGGAAGCTAAACCGAAATTACACAACAATCCAGTTCTTAGCAAATAGTTCATAAATACCCAGGACTATATAGTTATGGGAGCTGGCTCGTTGCTCTGAGTAGGAAAGGATGTCGATCACCTATGTGAAATTGCAATCAAAGTGGAACATGTACCGTACATATACCTATAAATGCCTTTTCCATGAAGCTCCTTTCGACTTAAGTTACACGAGCTACGCAAGTTTGACGTTGGGCATAAAGGTTACAGAACATTTCTCCTGTCTATCTGAGCGGATATGTTTTCCAGCAACTCAAGTACCAGTATAACACGTTACAATTCATAATAAATCCTATAATCGTTACTTTTGATTAAGGCACATTCAATAGTCTCGGCAAATGACTACAATGCAAATGCTACAGCAAAAAACAAGCAAGTAGAAGAAATATGAAGAAAGATGATACCAGTAACAAACCGCAGGCATCTCACATGAATCAAAATTCAACCAAAATTTCATTGTACATATGCCTTTTAAAATTCTTCATTTGGCTAACTTGAGATGGATAGTTTTATGAAACTCACTTCATGATTGCTTGGCTATTACAAGCTATCTATAGAATGATGCCAAAATATAAAGAATAACTGCTGCAGAAGTTGTTACTATGAGTTCCTGCAAATTAAAGCACGTCATTAGTGTTGGAGCGATACTTTCCACCAAAGAGCTTAGATAGCCAAATTTGCAGAGTTAGATACAAGGTTTATTGTTATTCAAGAGTAAACCGCCGGTAGAGCAGCTTTAGAAATTAATGGAAGAACAACCTGACATAAATTTACAAACTTGAGCTACAGAAAAGTTTATTGCATAATAGTGGGCATTATAAAATAAGGAAAGCAACCACATGAACAAGTTCCATAGAAACTCCATCCAAGTCCTCAATTATTATTTAGATACGTAAGACGATATCTGTCATGCACTAAAAACAGTTTTAAGATAAAAAAGTGCCTGAAAGTGTATCTGAGTAGATGTACAGAGTTGCATATACTTAATCGGTAAAAGTCATTCAGAGTTAAGTGCAGTCTACTATTGGTGAAGAGGAGTTAAAGATTCTACCTGATTATTGTATAGAAAAACAGGTATATAACTGCCGGCAAGCTCAATCAAGTTTAAAATACCAGTATAGGCCTGAAAAGATTAAAACCAAACAAAGCCCAGTGAGTGAAATAAGAAAATAAATCAGAAACCAGTAAGAGTTAAATATGTAACAAGCGATGGTGAAGTGACCAACAAGTATTTAAGGAAACAAATAAACAAGCTTCCAACTTAGAACAAGCAACTGATCTGACACAGGGTATGGCATCTTTCAACTCGATAACACTTGCAGGGAAATGTCTCAAAGAACTAGGGCTATCAAGCTAAGCTGATGTCTCCAAGTTTTGCTAAGTTCTGGTTCCAATAAGCTTATATTTTCTTTTGCGTACAAGCAGGAAGCCATGACAATGACTAGTGATACATTCTTGTGGAAACCATCTAGAAAATTAGTAGAAATGACAAATTTAAATAAAAACCGCAAGCATAGTTCTATCTTCTATAAAACATGAAGAGGATTACAAAAACTTAAAAGAAGTTTTTCTTTTTTAACTTTCATTCTTGTTCTTTTTCTTTTTCTTTTGAGGGTGGGACGATAGGATTTCAGGTGTATATAACAAAAGAGCTACCCATGATAGTCAAGAGAAGATAACTGAAGTTCTCAACTTGATGAATTTAGTTTATCTATTATTATAACAAACAGCAAGTTCCCAAAATACTGACTGATGATATGCGAGAAAGTTGCAAAGACATCCTACCAAAGAAGCAAAAGCAATAGAACCAAAAACTAAGGCAAGAGAGCGAAGAAGTCTTTTTCCCATTCGCAATGCCCGGCCATCATCTTCTCCTTCTTCCTGCATCAAAGTATCCTTATTTTTATCTCACATGCAAAAGGAACTTATTTGACAAAAATTGGAAAAAATGTCAGAGGCGGATGATAATTGACATCCCAAAAAGAAGGGGGAAAAAAAATCGTGCAAGTCTTACTCACATTATATGTCGGCGACACAGGAGGCTCAAAGGATTTTAATTTCTCAAAAACGCGATATACAAATGCAAAAGCCAAAAACTGCAAAGGCTTATATTCTGCATTGCGTTTGATGAGGATCCAAGCTGTCTGCAAAAAGTCATGTAAAATAAGGAAGAAAAGTCCATTAACAAGAGGGACAAAGAATCAGAGTTGAGTTAATTCAAAAGATTGGAAGCCAGTTCTTCAAAAAGAAAGTAAGTTGCAGACTGCAATTGTATTCATTGGATTTCAAACAATATAAAAAACTTGGATTGGCAATAGGACTGGAAACAGAATTATACAGGTAGCATTTAACAAATCTATGGAAGAGGAACCTCAAGGTGTTAAAATTGGAAATCTTCCTCTTTTAACTTTTTCAACCTGCCCTCAAGCTTGATTTAAGGATTCAGGTCACAGATATAGCAATCATAACATGTCGTAACACATGCATGCCCATTTACATATGAATGCTTGTGTATTTGCAAAACAACACACAAGATACAAACACAGAGATTCAAAGAGAGTCCAAAATACTATATCTTATCCTTTTGCAGGAAGAACTTTTTCACAACTTACAAACGCAGCAGATATTGCCAAGTTGATTCGCATGTCTTGTTCACTTGACTTTGCAAACCTGAAAATGTAAGAAGATATACATGAGGGTAATAGGAGACCTTAAGATGGAGGGCACATAAAAAGCAACGGTAAAAAAAAAAAAGCCAGGAAAGAGGAAGAAAAGCAGCCGGTGATAGACTAATAATACTTCCACAGGACCTGTTAGACCAATTTGGGTGGGGGCAAGAGTTTTATATTAAACAATATCAAGCATGAATGGAATTGTAAGAGTATCTACTTGATAAGTTAAAGAGAGGGGGAAAAACCTTGGCCCCCACGGTACAATTGGCTGTTTATCAGCATATTTTATGTCCTTCGAGACCTGCGAATTTCACAAAATTATATAAGGGTAATCGATAAACCAAGAATTAACCTATGATATTTCCTTTTAAACTGCAATGGGATTAAGATTTCCAAAAGGCATCTGAACTTTCCAATAGATTCAACAAGTTTCACACAAAAGAGCCTATTTTGAATATGCAATTTTGTTAGTTCATGCTCTTGAAGCCACCTACAGCAAGAAGATACACATTGTTAGCATTCAGCCACAACCCATAGTTCAGCCCAAGCCCATCCAAACCTACATTCGTAGGGGCAAGATGGGAAAAGGGACCACTGCTGCCACTTAGGCAGTTTGTTAGGCAAACTATTGAGAGTTAGCTATGGAGAGATTGTAGACAGCAGAAGAATATAGCTAAAGAACAGAGGGGAGAGGCATCATTCATTATTCATTCATCATATTGATATACTGTATAGGCCTGGGAATACTTTTCCAAGAGGAAACTACTGCTGTACATCTATCTAATACGTAAATAATACAATCTCTGAGGTTTACCTATCAACTGGTGCTTTCATTGAGAGACCAAGTGGGGGTAGAGATTGTATGCACACCCGAATGGAAGCTAGCGTAACCGCAGTGGAGGCGTCTCTCCGGAGGCAGGAATCATCCCTTTCAGCTCAAGAGGGGATGGTTAAATCACATGACAACACTCTAAATGACCTTCGATCGCAGCTGAGTTCCTTGATGGCCAGTGTGGAGACGCTGGCCAAATCACAAAGTTTGCTTTAGTCTGAGATGAAAGATGGGTTTCAATCTTTGATGGCTAGGCACTCGAAGAAACTGAAGGTGGGTGAAGAAGATGAACCATCGGCGTTTACTCACAACGCGTCGTCTTCAGCAGGGGCCGATAAACCCGCATCACTCTCTGGGGTCACCGCCGGCTACGACAAGCACACCGGTTGTCAGATGGGAGCTGGGCATCGCCGACATGGTGACCACGTTCCTCCGGAAGCCACCGAACGTGCGTGGGAGGAGTATCGGAATGTCGCACGTCGGGTCGATCTTCCTGCCTTTCACAGGGACGACCCATTTGCTTGGGTCACGAGAGCCGAGTCCTATTTTCTGATTCATGCCATTCCTCTTGAGCTTCGTATACCTATGGTTCAAATCTGCATGGAGGGGTTGACGCTCTATTGGTTCACGAGTTTACGGGAGTTAGACCCATGTATGACTTGGGAAAGGTTCAAGCGATCATTGTTCGATCGTTATGGAGGAAGGGATGAGAGCAACCCCATTGAGCAATTAAAATCAATCGTTTAGAAAGGTTCAGTATGACTATATTGACGATTTCGAAAGGGTGGCGTCACAAATAGTCCATTTCCCGGAAGAGTGGTATATGAGCTGTTTTTTGGGTGGTCTACGAGAAATAATCAGGAACAGGGTTAGAACCCACGATCCACCCACCCGAGTTCGGCTTCTCTCAATAGCAAGGAAGGTTGAAAGGGAGTTAGTGGGTGAGGGTATGCTTCAGACAGGGGAAGGAAGGAGAAAACCCGACAGCATCCATGCAAACGTTGGGTCCCGACCCGGAAACCACAACACGTTTCGGCCAGCTCAGCCAATTCATGCAAAGGGGAACGATTAAAAATGACGTGAAAGAGCCACCCAACCAGCAGAGGGGTCCTACTTCTGATGTTTACCGACTGGGAAATGCAAGGTGGAAGGGGACAAGAAATCTGTCTTATGAACAGCTCATGGAGAGGAGGGCCAAGGGGCTATGTTTTAAGTGCAGACAAACTTTTGGTCCGCTTCATATATGCCCAGATAAGGCGTTCAGATTAATTGTGTGGGAGGGCGAGGAATCGAATGTTGAGTTGAATAACACTGAGAAAGCTGAGGGCGAAGGGCAGCAGGAGGAATGGGAGTTGGTTTGCAATTCGGTGGAGTTCAGTGAGCTGGAGCAGGAGAAATCTTCCTCAACGAAATCCATGGTTTTAATTGGTAAGCTTAGGGAAATGCCAATTGTTATTCTGGTTGACAGCGGAGCTAGCCATAATTTCGTCTCCAGCAGGTTGGTTAAAGCTTTGGAACTTGACATTACACCCACTAGGACATTTGGAGTTCGGTTAGGTGATGGACATCGGTCTTTTTCTCAAGGAATTTGCAATGAGATTAAATTAGAGCTGAATGGGGAAGAGTTCAGTGTGAAGGCTTATGTGTGTGATAAGGTTGACTATATTTGATCCTAGGGGTTGCTTGGCTGGAAACATTAGGTGTGGTGAAGGTTGATTGGAAGAAAATGTACATGACCTTTAATCGGAAGGGAATGGAGTTCACTCTACAGGGGGTTAACATGCAGGCTTCTTCCCCTCATGCTGTACAACAGATTTTAAAACACCAGAAAATGGAAGTGGAGGGGTTGTTTTGGTCGATGAGAGTTGGAGGATCCTTATCCAAAGAAACGGGAACCTTGGGGAAAGATCAATTCAGCGAGTTGCAGACTGTTTTGCTTAGATTTGGGGCTGTATTTCAAGAATCGAGGGGTCTCCCACCTAAAACTCATGATCATGCTATCAATTTAAAGGAGGGGGTGGCACCTGTAAGTATTCGTCCCTATAGGCATGCACACCACCACAAGGATGAAATTGAGAGACAGATTCGAATCTATTGGAAATGGGCGTTATCCGGCATAGCATCAGCCCATTCTCAAGCCCGGTCATTCTTGTCAAAAAGAAAGACGACTCTTGGCGGATGTGCGTCGACTACCGAGCTTTAAATAAGCTCACAATACCCGACAAGTTTCCAATTCCTATAGTGGATGAGTTGATGGAGGAATTATATGGAGCAAAATACTTTTCCAAGGTTGACTTACGGTCGGGGTTTCATCAAATAAGAATCCGGGATGAGGACACTTATAAGACGGGGTTCCGAACTCATGAGGGACAGTATGAGTTCCTCGTAATGCCTTTCGGTCTCATGAATGCGCCGGCTACTTTTCAGTCCACCATGAATTCAATCTTTAAACCTTGGTTAAGGAAGTTCGTCTTGGTGTTTTTTGACGACATTTTGGTTTATAGCCCTAGTTGGGAGCAGCATTTGGAACATGTGGCTTGTGTCCTGCAATTGCTACTTGATAATCAGCTGTTGGCGAATCAAAAAAAGTGCTCTTTTGGTCAGCAGTCGGTGGGATATTTAGGCCATATTATCTCTAGTGAGGGGGTAGCTATGGATCCTTCAAAGATCCAAAGTATTATAGAATGGCCTATTCCTAAGGATGTGAAGGGAGTACGGGGATTTCTTGGTTTAACTGGATACTATCCGAAATTTGTTAAAGACTATGGCAAAATTGCCAAACCACTCACTGAGCTCACCAAGAAGGATGGTTTCAGTTGGAACAAGGAGCCCCAAGCAGCCTTCGATGAGTTAAAGCAAAAGATGACTTCTTCACCCGTTTTTGCACTGCCCAATTTTTCTAAGGAATTCTCCCTTGAATGTGATGCATCGGGTAGGGGAGTGGGTGTTGTGTTAGTTCAAGAAGGCCGTCCTCTAGCATATTTTAGTAAGGCTTTGGCTGAATCCACATTTTCTAAATCAGTCTATGAGAAGGAGGTTATGGTAGTGGTAATGGCCATCCAACATTGGAAGCACTTTCTCGTAAGAAGACACTTCAAGGTCTATACGGACCATAAGAGCTTGAAGCACTTATTGGATCAACGCATTCCCTCTATAGACCAACAATGTTGGCAAGCCAAATTGTTGGGTCTTGATTTCGAAGTGATTTATAAACCCAGAAAACTAAATGGGGCAACAGATGCACTCTCACAGGTCGAAGAGGACAGGTTATTGCTTTCAGCTATTTCTGCTCCATTTTGGCTCGATATAGATGTTGTTCGTCAGGAAGTTCAGCAGGATTCTTAGCTCAACCCTATTCTGACAGCCCTCCAACATGATCCACACTCAAAACCTGGTTATCACTGCAGAGAGGGGTTATTATTCTACAAGAACCGACTAGTCCTATCAGTAGATTCTGTGCTAATTCCTCAATTCTTGCACGAGTATCATGCTTCTCCCCTAGGAGGACATTCGGGCTTCCTCAAGACTTATAAAAGGTTAGCTTCCGGATTATTTTGGTTGGGCATGAAGTCTTCAATTCAGAAGTATGTGAGGGAATGCATCATTTGCCAAAAGAATAAGTATTTAGCCATGTCCCCTGTTGGACTTTTACAACCCCTGCCTATTCCTCAACTAATTTGGGATGAAATCTCTATGGATTTTATTTTCGGCCTTCCTAAATCTCGTGGGTTTGAAGTCATTTTAGTGGTCGTGGATCGCCTTTCTAAATATGCTCACTTCTTACCCCTCAAACATCCATTCACTGCCAAAACAGTGGCTGAAGTCTTCATTCGTGAGATAGTTCGTTTGCATGGCATTCCAAGTTCTATCTTGAGTGATCGGGATCCACTCTTTACTAGTAATTTTTGGAAGGAGCTGTTTAAATTACAAGGAACAACTCTCAAAATGAGTTCCTCTTACTCCGCAAACGGATGGTCAAACGGAAGTGTTGAATCGGTGTTTAGAAACCTATCTCCATTGCTTTACATCTGAACAACCAAAGAACTGGTCTTACTGGCTAACATGGGCTGAATATTGGTATAATACTAGTTTTCATGTTTCATCAGGGAAAACCCCCTTTGAGGTAATTTATGGCCGCCTACCACCTACCTTACTTCAGTTTTCAAAAGGGGAAACTCAGGCGGAATCCGTAGAACTAGCTTTGATTGATAGAGATAAAGCTTTGAGAAAGTTGAAACACAACTTATGACGCGCACAGATTCTGATGAAGAAGGCTGCTAACAGCCATAGGAGGGAGGTCCATTTTCAAGAAGGAGACATGGTTTTTGTGAAGCTCAGACCGCATAGGCAGTCTTCTGTTGCACGAAGAATCTGTCCTAAGCTTTCAGCCTGTTACTATGGACCATTTAAGATCATTGGCAAGGTAGGGCAGGTTGCCTATCAATTGCAACTCCCTCCCTCATCCAAAGTCCATCCGGTCTTTCATGTCTCCCAACTTAAAAAGGTAGTTGGTGATGATTCTGTTGAGCCCTCACTTCCTCATGGGTTAGAAATGGATCAGGAAGATTTCACCGAACCAGAAGCAATTCTAGCTTCCCGTGTATCTCAATCTAAGGGCAGCAACATTCTTCAATGGCTTGTTCGTTGGAAGGCCAAACCAGCTGAAGAAGCTACTTGGGAGGATGCAGATTTCATCAGAGGGCAGTTTCTTTCAGTCCGCCTTGAGGACAAGGTGCCTCTTGAGGAGGAGGGAAATGTTAGCATTCAGCCACAACCCATAGTTCAGCCCAAGCCCATCCAAACCTACATTCGTAGGGGCAAGATGGGAAAAAGGACCACTGCTGCCACTTAGGCAGTTTGTTATGCAAACTATCGAGAGTTAGTTACGGAGAGATTGTAGACAGCAGAAGAATATAGCTAAAGAATAGAGAGGAGAGGCATCATTCATTATTCATTCATCATATTGATATACTGTATAGGCCTGGGAATACTTTTCCAGGAGGAAACTACTGCTGTGCATCTATCTAATACGTAAATAATACAATCTCTGAGGTTTACCTATCACATGTGGTAGCTCATTATCTCTTTATTGAAGCAAATTAATAATGAAAAGTTTTCTTAAATGAGTGAAGGAAGATTATGAATGTAGAAGCTTCAATTTAAGTGTGTTTTTATAGTTTTTTAGTATTAGAAAGACATATTCAGATTCTCTCATGTGAAAGTTACTAACCATCCTTTTCCTCCACAAATCAAGGAAAACATATACAGAGAAAAGATTCAATTTTGTAACATCTAGTCTCATCTCTCTTTTCTTTTTTATTAATAATGCCATTTTCCCATGATAACCCCAGAAAAACAGTTCAGCAACATCAGAAACTCATAGCAAACTTGCTTTAGAATTCAACCTCAAAAGTACAACTGTTTGTTAGAACCTCTACATTCAGGCACCAATACTTGGCAACATTACATAAAAAAGTGTACCATAAAAATTTTACCCATTAATCAAGATAATTCATGATAAACAACAGCTTATACCTGGAATGAACCATATGTGATACCCTTCTTTCGGTTTGTCAACTGTGCCATCATCAGCTTATCATATGCCTTCTCAAGCTGGACGTGATACATGAGAAAGCACAAGATCCCAAATGTAAGTAAAGTAATACAATTAATAATAGAAAACCATGTAAGCAAATAAAGAAGAAAGAAACTTTGAATGGAATGAGTACTCCATAAACCATACATGGCCAAACAAAAACATACACGTGAAACAGTAGCTATATCACCCACTATCTCAGCCTCCTTGCGCTTTTTGGAATATGCCATCTTGACCTTGTCGAAGCCTTCCAATGGGCTCACTCCAAGGACCTAAAACATAAAAAATTTCTATAACTCAAAACACAAAAAGGACAACCACATGCATGATAGCTCCACCATTTGTAAAACTAATCTCCATGTCACCAATTCCAGGAATTTTCAAAGTTACCTCGTACGGATTTAAGTCACCTTCAGGGGTAGAAGTTCCTGCAGCTGATGCTGCAGCACAAATCATCCGTTCATTTGGCGAAGCTGCTCTGGAGAATCTGGTAAAATTCAACATAGTGCCATTGTAGTTATATTCTCTAAGTTCAAATAAGCCAATGAATGCCAAGAAACTTCACAGCTTCCAGTTCAATTCTAGTAATGAATTATGCGGACCCATAAACATAAATGAAGAAATTGGGTTTTGAAAAGGAAAAGATTTAGCCTTTACTCGAGATAATAATTGATACACAGAAGCAACCAAAAACGAAAAATCTTTCCCAGCATTTTCTCGCCAAAGAAACAGTTCGAACCAGCTTCATGCTTATCAACTGGAACAAACCACACACCAAGGAATCTCATAAAATTCTTACGCAAAAATTAACTTACCTGACAAAACAAGGAGGGGATTTCAAAACGGAGAATCTTGGAATGCAGTTTCGCGGGGAAATTTGGGGATTATGGCAATTGAAGACGTTTGAGATTGCCGAAGCCATAACTTTGACTGATTGCGCGAATTAGTTAAAATATGTTGGAGAATAGGGTTTTTCTTCGGGGTTTTAGGCTCTGATAGAGCGATAATTGCCTATATCCAACCAAAATTTCATTTTCTATTTCTATCGTACGAACAAATAGATATTTGATTAATCTGTAAAATGTTTCCATCTTCATTTCAGATTATTTATACAGTCTAACTGTTACACTTGTATATGTGGAGTGAGTTTCCAGTTAATTTATTTTAAAAATTAAAAGTTTGAAATTTAACAAGTTTTTGATGAGTGTATTTTAAAACTCAAATATTTTAAAAGTACATAAATTTTATTAAATATTTAATTTTAGGTAGCATTTTTTATTTTTAAAGTTATAGTATATTAAGTCAATATTAGTTTAAATTTTAATTATTTAATTATTTAGTTAAATATTTTAATTATTTAATTATATTACTTGAATATTAACAAAACTTAGATTGTTTTAATATCCTCATTTGTTGCTTCTTAAGTTTATTTCCACTACAAATACAAAAATTAGTTACAAGTACAAGAGATATTATAAAATTATGTTACATCTATAAATTATGACTTTCTAGCTATATGAAGCTAAGCGATAGAAATAAAGTTAGAAGGCTACGGATCATAAGAGCCCATCTCTTCTGTTGAGAAACGTCACGAAATGTATTTGAATGAGTCAACCGAAACTTTTGTTTCCTTAACACCACCTCGTAAGCTCAGCGGGAGAGAATGAACGTTGAGATTTGACCATAAACAAGAAAAATGACGAGAAAGTAATCCCTTAGTCAATAACTTTTCCACTTGATCAATAGTTGGAACATATTTTAGTAAAAGATTGTAATGCTTTAAATTCTCATTAACAAGATGAAAATCAACGTTGTTGTGTTTAGATATGTTGTCAAATACCAGATTGGCGATCATATAAGTAGCAAAGAAGTCATCATATAAAAGAAGAGCGGGCCAAGAAAGAAAGACCTGGAGCAACTTTAAGGTATAGGTGAATTGGTAAGGAGCTCTTTTGGTTTAAGTGAAGTCGCAGGTTTGAACCGTCTTGATATATGCAATTGTTTAAAATTTGAAGTCAGAGCTTTACCTCTTACAAAGGACCTTCTCGGTTTAAGCAGAAATTAGTCTAGATGTAGATGACTTAAAGGTATTTTTTATAGTTAAGACCCTCCTAAAATACCAAGCTTTTAAAGTAGTTGCTGAATGAAAGCAGTTGTTGAATCCAAATAATTTATGTTGTAGTAGCAGTTAGGTCTCGGTGAATGATTTGGCTACCGCATGTTGCCTTTTTTAAGACTAGCTGATTAAATTTCCAACAAAAAATATGCAATAACAGTGAGTAGACCTATAATTATCAAGATCCCTGGCCCAATTAACATCGAAATAGGCAATTAAGGAACGTTGAGATTATTTTTGAAAATAAAAACTATGATGAATATTGCCTTTAAGATACTGAAGAATCCTCTTAACGGCCTGTCAATAAAAAATAGTGGGCAATGTATATTAATAAACTTGATTCACCACAAAAGCAAGCTCAGGTCGAATAACGGTAGCGTATTGTAGGGCCCAATAACACTGCGATAAAACCTTGGATCACAGAATGCTTGTCCAGAAGATGATAATCATATGCTAGCTTTGGCTGGAGTTGAAACAAGTTTGACACCTTCCATTTGAACATGCTCGAGGACATCTTAAATATACTTATCTTGTGAAAGGAACATGTCATTTTTGTACCTGTGAACCTTACCCTGTGTTTGGTTCCTGTCCTAGTTAGTGGGGACAGAAAAATCTTGTCTCTGGAAACGTTTAATTCTTGTCCCCGAATTTCTATCCACCGTCTCCGATGAACAGGGACAAGAATTTTTATCCCTCTCAAAAAGGGAGGACAAGGACACGTTGTCCCTGTCCCCGACAACCAATTTTTACACAACCAATTATTATTGTGTCTAATTATTATTATTATTATTATTATTATTATTATTATTATTATTATTATTATTATTATATAATTTGTATTTATTATTATTCAAATAATTTATTTTTATTTTTATTTTTACTATTATTATTATTATTATTATTATTATTATATAATTGGTATTTATTATTATTCAAATATATTATTACAATCTATTCATAATAAAAGTATTAATGAATTACATATTTCTAATCATATTAAGGACTAGGGGTATATTCGTCATTTGCACTATTTTTCGTTTTGTTCCAAGCAACCAAACACATTCTGTCATTGAGACGGAGATAGTTTTCTCTGTTTTGTCCACCATAACCAAACACCTCACTGTCCCTACTTTTTGTTCCGTTTCGTCTCCAAATTTTTGTTCCGTTCCGTCTCCAGCTACCGGAGACAGCAACCAAACGCAGCATAAAGGTCGGCCACAACAAGCATGTACAATTATTTGGTCCATATGAGACCAATCTCCTAGATTCAACAAATAAAGAATCTTAAATAAGTAAATAAATAATATTATTTTAGCTTTCTAACCAATCAAATAATAAATTATTTAAATTCATAATCTCAAATCAAATCAAAATGATAAATGGTGAACAAAACTGATGAGAACATGTTATGCTCGAATGATGATACTAGTGGGTCATGCTTAGAATGACAACTGGTCGGGTTGGGCTTGAGCTTGAGCTGATTTTATATATATTTAAAAAATCAATATATATATAAAATCAAGTTTAAGGCTCAGAAAATCAAGTTTAAAAACTCGAAATATATATAAGGCTCAGAAAATAAAGTTTAAGGCCCGACTTGAGGCTCAAACAACCCAAGCCTAGCCTTTTTGTAACTCCTTGCTAGAAAGATTCCTTCTTATATTTTTAGCATAATCTTATCTTTAATGAAAATTCATAGGCCTGTTTGGCATTGTATTAGTTGTTAGTTGACAGTGGATTGATATAGTTGATTTGACCTGTAGATAATATTAGTTGTTTATTTAAAGATGTCTGATAAAATTAACTGTTTGCGTGTAAAATAACTTATGAGGGCATGACTGAAAAAAATGTTCATAAGAACATAAGTATTATATCTGAATATTTTCATAAGAATTTATATAGAGCGAAAGAAGTAAACATCATCATTTAAAACAAAAACTTAAATAATTCAAAAAGAGACTTTTCAAAAACAGCAAATTGGGTCAACCCAATTAGCTGATTATCAAACATAATTATCATTTGACATGGTCAAACAGCCAAATACCTCTCAATCTACCAAAAAATAGTTGATCAACTATTTACCAAAGAAGACCATAATCTCTAGCTAGCCTATATATAAGTCTAAGTGATTTATAAAATAAATTTCATAAGAGAAAAAAAAACAAAGATTGACTATAATTCAGATTTTAATTATGTTAGGCAAGACACAAGCCCTTTTCCTTTTTATGGGTATCAGAGGAACATAACAAGGTTATCTCTAACTCCTATGTACGTGCTATATGAATTACTTCTCAAGAAACTATTTTATCACTAGCAAACTAATAATGTTGTGGCTCAAAATAACGTCCTTTAACCAACTAGATTTACTTCAGGACCTGGTTTATATTTGATGATCTTTCACCCAAAAAATTTGAGAGAACGTCTCCATGAATTTGGCGCATGACTTGATTGGCAAATGATTCGACCAAATAATCTTTTACAGGATATTTTCTTTAAATTCACTTTTCATTTTGCAGAAACTTTATGGGAATGGTTGTAACATTTCAAAAATCGCGATTTCATTGATAATATTTTTTAGGTCATGAATAATGTATACTGAGGTGAATAGTAACATCCAGGACTCAAACTACATTTGATTTTATTTCGAATTGGATAATAATGTTCAAAGATAACTTGATGATTAAATTAGAACTCAAAACGGGTTCGTTTTGAGTGTTTAACCAAAAGTTGACAAGTGGTCAAAGTTTGACCCAAAAAAAGGTGAAAGTCCACCTGAAAATATTAATAAAAACAAATTATATTAATTAAGGTTTTTATGCGGGGTTAATGTTTTTCTTATGAGTATTTTTATTGAGAAGAAGAAAAGAATTGATTAAAAGTTAAAGTTAATTTTGTTTTTTAAAGAATGAAAAAGAGTTATTAAGGGATTAAATGTAATTTTCTTGGCGACCTACCCTCTCTTCTTCACCAAGGAGTGCCGAGAATAATCCCCTCTTCTTTTTCTCCATTTTCCTTCAACTTCTTCCACTTTCAAGCCAACTTTCTTATTTAAACCCTCAAATCACCTATTAAACTAAATCATCAACCTAAGATTCTTAAACTCACCGTATCAACAACAAAAAAATGGAATAGATGATGAAAAGGTGTATGAGTGCTCTTGATAAATAGTACCTGAAATTTTATAAAGTAAGTTAATGGAGTTTTGATTATTTTTAGTACATGATTTTTGGTGTAGTCGCATACATTGATGAATAAAATGTATGAAATTGAATATTTATACTGTATTATGAAGATAAAGAAGAGGAATTTAAGGGGAGAGAGAGAGAAAAAGAGAAGGAATAAGGAATTATTGGTGAAATTAAAGTTGATGGAAGCTTAATTTGAAGAATTGGACATCAATTTGGTATGTGTTCTTATAATTCTATTTTTTCCTAGAAATTGTGTATTAGATAATTTAGGGTTCTTGAGATAAAAATTTGAGGTTTATGAAATTGTTGTTAAAAATATTTAATTAGATTGTAAATGAAGTAGTATGTGTGATTAATTTGGATTTTGGACTTATAATTTGTATTTTTCTTAATTGGCATACATTATGTTTAAATTGGGAAACTTGATATACTTGATGTTTTTGAATATTTGATGAGATGAATATATATTGAATATTGTATTAACTAAATTAAAACCAATAATGGAAACAAATGACATTAAGGATTGACATTTGCTTTGGTCGAATATGAAATTACTTGAATTGAATATTATGAGTATTTATCATTAAATTTCAATAGAATTTAATTATATTTGACTATAGTAAAATAGATAGGAATTGGAGAAATGCGATAAGGTTGACATGCTAATTAGGGAGTTAGTAGTACTTCGTTATGATATGTGTTACTGGACTGTATGGCTTCGAGAGCTCGATTTTAGTGTAAGACATTTGATTTGAGTTATGAACTGCATGTCTTTGAGAGCTCAGTTCCAATATGAATGTATATAAAAAAAATGGACCGGATGGTTCCGATAACCTGCCTAATATTTTAAAATCCTGCTTATTCAGCCCAATGATGCAATTCTGTTGGATTTTACTTTAGGGCAATTGCAGAAAATTAATAAATGCATGATTAATGATTATTATGAGTATTTATCATTAAATTTCAATGGAATTGAATTAGATTTTCCTATAGTAAAATAGATAGGAATTGGAAAAATGCGATAAGGTTGACATGCTAATTAGGGAGTTAGTAGTACTTCGTCATGATATGTGTTACTGGACTGTATGGCTTTGAGAGCTCGATTTTAGTGTAAGACATTTGATTTGTATTATGAACTGCATGTCTTTGAGAGCTCAGTTCCAATATGAATGTATATAAAAAAATGGACCGGATGGTTCCGATAACCCCCTAGTATTTTAAAATCCTGCTTATTCGGCCCAATGATGCAATTATGTTGGATTTTACTTTAGGGCAATTGCAGAAAATAAATAAATGCATGATTAATGATTAAAGAACTTTAAATGAAAGTAGTAATTGAATGTACAATTTATTGATCATTGTATAGTTAGATATGAATTTTTATAATAGATACATATATGTATTTCATAAATTGATTTTAAATGCCTATTTATGCTTAGAAATAAATGAAGATATTTATATTTGAAAAATATTATACGTTATGCATGTTATGGTGGAATGAATTAAATTGAATGTGAAATATAATTATTTGAACACCATTAAGCCTATAGCTTAGTGTGTGAATTTTCTTTTCACTTGTAAGTTAGAAGAAAGTTGTAATGAATCAACTACAAGACAAGAGTCACATAGAGAATCTCGAAAGACCTAGAGGTAGATGTACTACAAAATGTTTTTTTTTATTATGACTATACACATAAAGAAGTGAAGAATTATATAATTTTATTGTGAACTATATATGAAAGTTATGTATAAAATTTGGTTTAGATGAGTTGAAATGTATTGAAGGATGAGTAAATTATTTTGTCAATGTCAAAGAATTTGACATGGAGATAGATAGTTGAGTAGCTTATATGAGAAGTGTATTGAAGTTTCTTGCAGGAGGTTTTAAGTAAATACAGAGGAAACTCTCTCAAATTATTTCTGAATAATACGGTATACAGAATAGAAGTTGCCAAATATCCAAATAGAGCAGTATAGCTTATCTAGCTTTATTAAGCAAATAATTGATGCAGAATCTTAAAAGCTTCTCATAGAGTACGATAGCAGAAAGGACTAACAACATAAGCTTGCTTAATACAACATGGGAACATCTGGTAAGATCTGTTTATTCACCATCCTATAGTTCTTCCACGATCTTGTATGAAACATATTTCTCGTTCACAAAGAAAGTTCCTTTAACGAGTCTCTCCTGCAATGTTTATATGTATAGGATCAGTTAGTATTTTGGATAGACGAAGTTATAGTCTTTTTTTGGAACTGGAAAGTTAACTATGTATTGTGACTCTCTTTTGGTGGGAAATGGAATTTTATGTGAAAGTTTATACAAACTTGAGTTGAATGATTGTGTTACTATTGCTTCTTCCTCTTCTCTTAATGCTGTTGTTGGTTCCAAACATGTGAGGTTGGATTTGAGATCTTTTATGTTATGGCATAAACGTTTAGGCCACATTTCTAGAGACAGAATGGAGAGGTTAGTAAAGGATGGTGTACTACAGGATCTTGATTTTTCAGATTTTACTGCCTGTGTTGACTGTATTAAGGGGAAGTTGACCGCCAAGGTTAGAAAAAGCAAAACAGACAGGAGTTCAGAATTGTTAAAGTTGATTCATACTGATATATGTGGACCATTTATTCCACCGGCCATAGGTGGTTATAAATATTTCATCACTTTCATT
>JANZLC010000003.1:22950034-22965015 GCA_026413385.1 Erythroxylum gracilipes
ACTAAATTAAGCACAAAATCACGAATTAAGAGTCAAAAAGTACATTAACAGCCATGAAAGTGTAGCCAAATTATATGGTAAACTTGGGCTCAATCAAGGTGGCTGACAGATTCATCTTCAGAGCCACACAAAACACACAAAGGATTCAAATCAAAATAGGAGAGGTTGTCTTTGGTAGAAAGATGGTTCCGCAAGCTCAACCAAGCTATAAAGGAAAATTTGGGTGGAATGTAAGCCTTCCAAATGAAGGACATCCATGGCCTTTTGTTATGCCTAGTCCTTAGGAGGTCATAGAGTTTGTGGGACGAGAAGCCACCACTGATACATAATTTCGGCAGTTCATTTTCAACAGCACCACATCCCCTAAGTTTCATCATCAAAGCGTTGCAGATCACTGCTAGTTTTTTCAATAAGAGGGAGTTGCGACGATGGGGCACCCAATCCCAAATAGACATACCCCTGAGATAGATAGTATGGATCTATTTCATCCATAGTAAATTTGCTTCAGCGTGGATATTTCATAGCATTTCGCTAATAAGGCCATGTTCCATATTTTACAATTCTTCAGCCCAAGTCCCCCTTCTCTTTAGGGACGCTGATGTTATCCCAAGCAACTTGGTAATGTTTACCGCCCCAAAGGAAAAGCCGACAAATAGATGTAATTTTATCAAGGATCACCACTAGGATGGGAAAGGACTGAAGCTAGAAGGAAAGCACTCCTTGAATGATTGAGTTTATTAATTCGGCCCAGCCTGCATAGGATAGACTTTTCCCGTTCCAAGAATTGATAAAGGATTCAACCACTTCTATAAGACTAGAAAATTGAGCTACCGACACTTTCATTAGGGCCAGGGGTAAACCCTGGTATCGGACAGGAAATTCACCAAGTCCAAACTCCGTCATCTGTAGGATATCTTCCCTATCACGGTTCCATACACCCCCAAGAAAAATGTTGGACTTAGTAGGATTCACCCGCAAACCTGCCACCTCATTAAGTTCAAACAGGCCATCAAGTAAAATTCAAACAGAAATAGGGTCACCACGGGAGAGTAGCATAAGGTCATCCGCAAACGCCAAGTGGGTGATCCCAAGTTGTTTGCATTTAGGGTGATAATTAAAAGAAGAATCAACAGCCCGCAAATTTAGCACTCGTTGGAGGTATTCCAACCAGAAAAGGAACAAGATTGGTGACATCGGGTCACCCTGTTGCAGACTTCATCTACCTTTAAACATACCATAAAGGTTTCCATTGATCGAAATCGAGAAGGAAGTCATAATAACTCACTCAATAATCCAAGCAACAAACCGAGTAGGAAACCCCAACCCCAACATCATTTCCTCCAAAACAAAGTCCAGGAGACTATATCATAGGCTTTAGATATATCAACTTTTAGCATACAACGAGGTGATATACGTTTTCTACTATAGCCCCGTGCTAATTCTTGTGCAAAAAAGATATTATCTAGCATTTTCCGCCCAGGCACAAACGCTGATTGGTCTGGGTCAACTATGGCACCCACCACGTCTGTCATGCGCTCTGTCAAGATTTTCGAAATTGCTTTATAAACAACATTCAAACAGGCAATGGGCCGAAAGTTAGAAACTTTCGGTGTAGTCTTAGTTTTTGGGATGAGGGTGATAATAGTATGATTGAACATTATTAGAAAATTCATGAACCGCTGCCCTTACATCATCTCCAATCCGATCCCATTGGTGTTTGAAGAAGGCCGAAGTAAACCCATTCGGCCCTGGAGCTTTCTCATTCCCAATATCAAACATAGCTCGTCGAATGTCACCATCTTCAATAGGGGCAAGCAACCGAGCATACATGTCCGAATTGAGAACTGCACCATGATTAACAATCAGCAGATCCACCCTTTCCCGTGGGCTAGAAGAGCCAAGGATCTCTTGGTAATAAGAGACTAAACAAGTTGCAACTTCCTCCAATGAAGTGGTTTCAGAACCATCAGCTTTAAGGAGGTGAGTAATGGAATTCAATCAGTTCCTTTTCTTTACCAAATCCGAGAAATAGCGAGTGTTGCGATTAGCTTTCATCAAATGTCGGCTCTTTGCTTTTTGTTGAAAAAACATACGTTCAGCCTCCTGCAGAAACAAAGTATTCTTGCATTTAGATTTCAACAAGTCAGCAAGGTGTTCATCCGTAGGGTGAGTGAGGGAGTCTTGGTATGCTAGCTGGAAAACCTCCTGTGCTTCCTTGGCCTTGCTTGATATGTGCCCATAGGCCAGTTTATTCAAATTCTTTAAGGGAGTTTTCAATGCCTTTAGCTTAGATGCAAGGAGGAATTGGGCAGTTCCAATCGTAGAAGAGTCCCAAGTAAAGGCAACAATACCTGAGAACTGGGGGTGAAGAAGCCAGAAATTGAAGAATTTAACGACCTATTACCCTGAAGATCTTGCTGCCAAAGATCTACAATGGTTGGATAATGATCCGAGTCTATTCTCATTGAAAGAAAATGAGCCAGGAAGTACCAATCATTGACTTCCCAAACATTATTAACAAGCACCCGATCCAATTTTGCCCATAAGTGATTTTTTTGCCATGTGAACACCTCTCCTTTGGAAGGGGCATCATCAAGACCCATGGTTACACAAAACTTCTGCAAGTCTTTCATCAAATAGTTTGTAGGTTGTTTAGACCCTAGACGCTCTATTGCTCACCGAACACAATTGAAGTCACCCATAATCACCTACGGTATTCTGTTGTTTACATTCAGCCCTGAAAGGCAATTACAAATTTCCCACCTCTTAGTCACACTATAAAGGCCATAGATACAAGTCACTAAAAAGTCTCGCTTTGTAGTCCATTGAAGAAGCTGACAATGGATGTGTTGCTCAGCAACCTCCAAAACCTGACAAGAATAGAAGTCAAGGTGCCACACAATGGCCATATGACCTTTCTCAATCAACTGAAAATTATATGTAAAAGCCCATCTCGGAAAGCGACTACAAACCAACCTCTTTAAACCTTCCTCAGTAAGTTTAGTTTCTAAGAGACATAAGAATTTACATTGGTGTTGTCGAGCAATAGCGACAACACTATTTTGTCGCGAGGTGTTCCCAGACCTTGGATGTTCCAATAGAGTAGATTCATTTTTTCAGGCAGGAGGGCCCTGCCTCGCCAGGTTTACTAGAAGAACCAACAATATCTCTTGAACGTCCAGCAGAAGTATTACGAGAGCTAGACTGCCCCTTCTCCCCATCAGGTAATCCAGGATTAAGAACAAGGACATCTTTACCTTTGGGAGTAGTCAACACCAGAACCCTGCTTACCTTCATCCCCTTTTCCTACCTCTTGGTCATTCGGATTAGCAACAGTCCTTGGAGTACTTGGCAGAGTCTCGGCATTAGTCTGGGCCAATTTGACTAGTATGGTTGACAATTGTTGTTTGAAAGGCTGGGGGTTCAGATTGGCGCTCAATGACTTCTGAAGCTAAGGTTGTATCCGGTTGTTCCTGCTTATTGGCTACCCCTGTTCCACTATCCAGATTTGTCGCATTCATAGGCAGGGATTTAGCTGCTTATGAAGCCCCTACTTTCGACATCCATTTTTGTACTGTTGGTGAAGATTTCTTGCAAGTAAAAAAATTATACCCAAACATCTTACAAGAACAACAGTACTGTGGATAAGTTTCATAAACAACCAACTGAGTGAATCGAATGCCCTCAAGTATGTTGACAACAAAACTAGTAATTGGTTTTTTGGAGACGAGCATATCCAACTCTGGACTGCAAGTTAGTGATCTGATTCGTACAAATAGGTTTCCCTACCATAGAACCGAGCTTGGAAAGGCCTTTAGGAGTCCATAAATGTAGCGGAACATTCGGAAGTTTGATCTAGATGGGCATATCCATAAAATCCTGAAAATTGAAAGAAAATGTAGGCGAAAGTGTTTTCAACATCAGAGTTTTACCAAACAGAATGTATGGCCCGGCCGCCCTCGCCCCCCGCTGCTAATACACTAGTAGGGTCCACATTCGATTTAAAGCGAAAAACAAGCCACCCACCCTCATGGGGGATTAATTTACAAGGTACACCCCATTGATTGATGAGTCCTTCTACACCGTTCATACCAAGGAAGCGACCATTGAAAACACCCACCAAACAAAAGCCCCATTCACTTTCCAATTCCATTCTATCCTCAGCCAAGATGCTGACCTCATTTGCCACAGAAATTTGTTCAAGAGGCATCCCCTGCGTGAGGTCACGATTTTGACGAAAAAGACTAGCAAAGGAGGGTTTCTTGGCGTTTACAGAAGGCCTAGCCGCCTGTTATGAAGCAATTGGTTCTTCGACCCCAATCTGTGGAGTAGGCAATGGAATTGGCATTTGAGCAAGCACCTGAGCTGCAGACAGGGCTGTACTGGAGACTTCAGATTCCACATTATCTTTGATACCCAGGTCGATTTCGTCTCCATCAGAGGAAGATTCAACATCACGCAAATCTACATTAAGGAACTCATTAACAATACCTTTCCCAGTTTTCAGAGAAGCACCAGATTTCTGCGCTAAAGGCAGTAGGATTGGTTGGTGCGGTTTAGAAGGTTTAATGCCCACAATAAGCAATTTCAGATTAGCATTCAAATCAATCGACACCACTTTAGAAGATGGATGTTATTATATATAATCTTGTTGGAAAAATGCTTAAATAGAACAAAAATGTAACACATGTTATATTTATTAACTTAAAAACATGCTTAACACTATTATACTTGTGGTTTAATATTTTGGTTCACATTTTTAACTTGAAGTTCAGTAGATTAAGATGGTTGGTCCTGTGATGATTATCCACCTATCTCCAATGTTTTCTCACTCTTATTTGATTGAACCAGTAGTTTTCTTAAAGTTATACTTGATTTAGTTTTGAACTTAAGATCTCTACATTTAAAGGACAACTTTAAGGTTCTTAGGTTCGTATCTCTAAATTTTCTTTTATGAATATGCAAACCTACCAACAAGGATGGATGCACATTGGGCAAGTGTCAATGTGCAAGTGGGGGCACTTGCCCTCACTGCCTCCAAAAAATTTCATATAAAAATATTATTATTTTAAGTTTTGATCCTATAATTTTTTTACTCTCATTAATTTAATTCAGTAATAGAATAGTACTTTAAATATTTTACCCCCACCTAAAAAAATTCAGTAATATAATAGTACTTTAAATATTTTTCTCCAACTCAAAAAAATTTCTAGATCCGTCCCTGCCTACCAACCTAAAAATGTTAAAACTTGATAAACTATTTGTATTAGACGAGTCATAATTTACGATCAAGTAATTTATTATTAGATTGCTGACTAGGTATTAGTTTTATATTAGTTAAGCTATAGCTAAGCTAATTACCTAAAAGAACATTAATATGGTCATTGTCAAATAAAATAGTAAAATATGCATGAGCCAAGGAATGGGGGTTACTTACGAAGATGATTCACTAGTTACTATTATTAAACCTCCATAATCTCTAAAGTGTAAGACCAGCAGTAATTCCATATCTATAAAATTTAAGTTAACTAGAAATTATATTAAATGAGAGCGTGAGGTAGGTAATGATGAAGAGTATTACCTTTCACAAGCACTAGTTAAAAGATGATAAAGAGTTAATTAATGCAAAGGTACTTATCTAAGGAAAACAGAGAAATTTTAATTTTGAAGTATTTGATGGCGAAGTAATAACTAGTGAAGACTTACAGAAGGTCAAACACGTTAAGGGAAAACTAGTATAAATGTTGGCAACTAATTTAAATGACCCAAAATATGACACGTAATACTTTTGACTAAATGAAATCTAAAGAGTGATGAAGAAACATAGTGAAATGATGAAGCAATAAGTCTAGAATTCCATTGTATGATTCAACATTTAAATGCCTTAAAATTTCATCTTGCTTAGTAATTCAAAGGAATAGTAAAAGCATCCTTTAAATTCGAAGAAGAATATTCCCTGTGTCAATTTCCTCTTTAACTTTAATTAATAAGACAAAAAAGATTATCTCAACATCATAATATTAAAATTTTTATAATATAATATTGGTCTTGAAAATATTAAGTTGATTATTTCATATATTTATCAAAAAAAGAAAAGGTAACAAAATTTCTTTCTAGGGACAAAAATTGGTGAATAATAAGCTTGAAAACTCCTAATCAAATCTTGTTAGGGTAAAAACATCAAAAATGGAAACTTACGCAAGAGTTAAAGCATAAAAAGAGGTCATTAAGACAAAAGGCTAATAGGCTATAACCTAGGTAAAAGTATAAGTGTGTTCAAAATTCAAAGTGGGTTATAAATTGGTCAATACCTGCTCCTCAATAGAAATTTCACAAAATAAAGGGAGAGAAAGAAAGAGAAAGCTAGCTAAACAATGACCTAAGAAAAATGAAAAGTTAGAAACAAATACAAAGGAATTTCTTATACTACCTTATTTAAGTATATGCTTTAGCATATTTCTGTTTATTTTCGCAATAAGTAAAAATCCTAAATGCCTCTCTAGGTTTGTAGTTAATACCTAAATACCACTTTAGGCCTCTTACCTCAATTTTTAAACAAACCTTATACATCTATAAGTTTATAGTTAAATAACTAGACAACTCTTTAGATATCCTATCTCGCATTCATACCAAAACCTAGGTAGGATTCTAGGTTCACAATTAAATACTAGGGTAACTATCTACATCTCTTACCTCAATTTCATTTCCAAACGCTCTTGTCCAAATTTACTTTTCAAACCCTAAACATCTCTTTAGGTTTGTAGTATGAATACTTGAATACCTTTATAGATCTTTGATCGTGTCGTTCGAGCTTTAAAATTTATAAGCCTTTAAATACCGCAAGCACACAAGTTGCGATTGAAGTATAAAAAGTGTCGATCCCACAAGGAGGGAGACTAATCTAATCCTAAAATATAAGGCCAATAATATATGAAACTCAAATAAACAATGCAACAGAAAGTAATCACGAGAATTGAATTCAACCACCTAAATCAGAAATTAAACACAAAGGAATTAAAAATTGAGCAATATGTAATCACAATAGAAATCAACCTAAGGAATTTACCAAGTTATGAGAAAGGAGATTTTACTTATCATTAATGCTAACCTAGTCGATTATGTGTCAATAGAGTTTCGGTTCTAGACTGTCTTAGGACTGATTAATCTCTCTCGAGTTATAACATTAAACCCTAAATTATAAACCCTAATCAGATTATGGAATTTGCAATCTCTCAATTCACAAATAACCCAAAACCTAATTAGATCTTAAGCACTCTAATAAACTATTAAAACATCACACGGGATCTCTCTCTGCACAATTACCAATATGATTTATTACGGTTTTTATTAAATCGCCTAACTCTTATTAATCCGATTTAATCGTATTTCATTCAGTTCACCCTCTCAGTTTATTACCGAATTATATAAGAACGTAATTAAATCACGACGTTCATCCAAATAAACACAATCGACTAAATTATCATTAAATCAAAATAAAATCTTAAAGGAAAGTTTAGAACATTATCAATATTTCAAATCCTATCATCATACTATCCATCTCAATTCTATACATCAATAAAGTTGAAACGAAAAGGAAATATAACTTGGAATAGATAATGGAAGGTAGTGATGTCGGAAAACCTCCTGATCCGGGAAGCACGTCAAGTCAGCTTCGTCTTCCTCTTCCTTCTTCTCTTTTCTCTCTCTCGATATTCTCACTTTAGGTTTTCAACAGTGCCTGTGCTAGACCCCATTCTTGGAACCCAGCCGGACGGTGCGGGACCCCATTTTCGGAGCCCAACTATCCAAAACAGAGTCACGATCGATAATCGTTGGGCCCGAGTCCCGACCCCAAGGCTGAACCCAGGGTGATCCGTCGGGACAGGCAAAAGAAATAAACCACGGAAGCCGTACATTCACATCTAAGCATAATCATCCACAATATAAACTTCAAGTCTATCTACACATCAACCAACTTTGTTTACACACGTCATACAATTCAATCTCAAAACAAAATACATCAGAATGCTTAATAATGATATGCTCAATGAACCATCCAAAAGAGCTACTAACTTAGTTCAAAAGTCTCTAACTATTAAGGAGCGCTCGATGCCTTGCAAGGATTCAAGCGTCGTCAGGAGTCGCACCTGAGGAGGGAAAAATAATGGGGTGAGCTACACAACTCAGTGGCTAATATATTTATAGCCACCGATAACTAGTACAAATTCTAGCACTCATACTATATTCAAGCAGTTCTCACATTTATCACATTTGTTTCACAATTCAACTCATAACATGTAACACTTAATATTCTTCATACTTAACAGAATCATATATGCCATGCACACACAATCGGCTCGAGGGTTCCATGGAACAGAATGATGGAAACTGAAGTTTACCCCATGAACAGAATAAGTCCATTCGGAGCTCATAAGCCACAAGCGGGCAGTCGGGAGAAGGCTCTTGTTGACGTGCACGTGACGAACAGAATGGTTCCATTCTCGCCTAAACAAAAGCACATAAACATACTCGGAATCATTTCATCAAATGATAGGTTTTTCATGTTTTTCATTCATTTATATAGAATGTCGTGATAAATATCAAGGCATAACAAGTTCCCGAATTGTTTTATTCTTGTAACAAATCATTCTCAAGTAATTAATTTCATATTCAATCAAAGGGCATGCATCTTTTAATGTATAACCTAGAACACATATTCACACATAGACAAGAATTTGCCCAATCACACGATAACTATAAAGATATTACCCACTTATAATCGTCAGATAATCAAAGTTCAGCGTTGTCCTTCTTCTTGCTCTTGGATCGGATCTTCTTGGTTTCCTATAACAAACCAAGCATAATTAGATAATACCCTATACTTGAAGTACTATGTCTCTAGTTCACAACGAATCAAACCTCATCTCATTTGGACATCTACAACTCAAGTTATGCCCAGAAGAATAAAAACTCATCGTTGTTGGAAAATGGTGCTTGCCGCGACAAAGACTGGCGTTCGTCGCGACGTTGCAGCCGCTCGCCATGAGCACACAGGGCACGTCGTGATGTACATCATGGCGAATTTCTAGCAGCACATCGTGGCGTGTTCTTGAGCACATCGCGATGTGCGAACTGCAGAATGATCCGAACCCAGATTTTTCTGCAGAACTTCGAACAAATCTTCCCAAAACCCAAACAAAACTTACTTTAACCTTTGTTCAACCTTTCTACATCATTTCTAAACTCATTCCAACCCCAAAACATGCATAAACACAACAAAATCATAAACCTTAGAAGATTTCGACATTTCCGACACCAACATTCACAAATTTCCTTTCCATACACAATCAATCCCTCATTTTAGTTCTAAATCTCACAAAACAGAGTTCAAACAACCAATCAAAGCTTAAACTTACTTGCTTGAACTTCAAATCTTCCAGAAATTGCAAAACCCTAAATCTTCTCCTCTTCTCTTCTAAACCCACGACAACTTCTTCTCTTCTTCTTCTATTTTCTTTTTCTTTTTCTAACTTACTCTCCTAAGCAAGCAAAAAGACTCTAAGGCCCTCCCACTTAAGCCTTAAAATCTTTAGACCTAAGTGGTCTTCCAAAATTACCCTCTTCTTTCATTTAATCTAATTAATCATACTTTAGGTCACAATTTAATACCTTAACCAAACTTGATAAAATTCTAAACCTTAGCAATATTCAATTCCAATTAGCTGATCTAATAAGACTTCAAAAATTCAAACATGCCTCATAAAATAAATAAACCGAGTTGGGGTCCAACATTAAAACTCTAATACTATGTTGGAATTTAAAAACAAAAAGCTAACTAAAATCGAGTAGAATAGAAAAGAGATAATGCAAGAGTTAATTTATTGATAGGTTCACTTTACATTGACATTGAAGGCCTAAATTAAATATATAAGCAATAAAATAATAAATTTAGCTAATATCTAGATAAATATTAAACAAACAAATCAAATATTTAAAAGTTTAAATCATAACAGATAATAATTTTATCTTAATAGATAAAATTTTATCTTTTAACAAATATCATATCTTTATCTTTACTACTTTTCAAATTTTATCTTTGAACAAATACTTCTTTTTTAACAATTTTGAATCATTCTCCAACATTAAACTCTTTTAATAATCATCAGTTCATAGGTAATTCGACAACTTCAAGATGACTATCAGGACAGTCAATGTTCTATCTTCATGTTCTTTTTTGTATATAAATTAGCTTTATTTGTAGTCGTCACTTAAACAAGTATCACTGACGTTGATACAGGAGGACCATTGTGAAACTTGTAGAAGAATTGGCCGAAGGAAAGATATCTTGGAAAAAGTTCAGTTCCAAAGTAAAATAATTGAACATAATAAAACATCGGGGTGATAATTTAAATCTCGATAAATTATGAAAAATGTGTTAAGGTAGAATCATATTCATACTTCCCAAGTAAACATATTTATATACATATATAAATTATTAATTTATGATATGAATGAAAACTTAATATTATAGAAGAATATTTTAATAATATATATTATATAAGAATATTTTAATAATATTATCTTACTAATGCATTAAAGTTATTAATATATTAGTGACCCTACTGACAAGTGGCAACGTCATCCATAAAATAATAACTGTACCATTGGTTTATGTAAATGTAGGATGAAGATTGGGGTAACTATCGTTCTACCGTATATCAAAAATCAAATTTTTCAAGAGTGAATTGTCTTGAGAAGTTATCTTTTGAAATTCAACAAAAAAGTAGAATGCATGTAGTCATCCATTTGCGCTTTTTGCTTAAGAAAGAATTTCTGGTTAGAATGCTTGGGATCATGTACTCGGTTCAAACGTGAACAACCAAACTTCGAAACACTAACTAGATTGAATACTGGGGAACAATCACCGACTAGAAGAATCCTGCTGGAGAGACCACCGTCTCATGACTAAGGAGAAACGAGGAACACCATATAATGGACCACAAACAAAGATTGATATCCTGACCCCCATTTATTTAAAGAAAATGCGGAGAGAGCTTAATTTTTGCCACCAAGAACAGCTTTGAGCTTCTTAACCTGAGCATCGTCGAGGAATGTAACTGCCTCAATTATTTCAGAAGGCAAATCATTTGCAAACAGAGCGAAGTCCACTATCTGTAGGCCCGGATTTGGACTACTGAAACTAACAAAAGCTACTGATAAACCCTTGGCTGAATTTATCTGGAAATGCAAGAGTCCTTGTGGGAATACCATAATATCACCCTTTTTAAGGTTCTTATAGTAAACTTGGTTAGCTGTTGAAGAAATGAAACCTGCACAGATGGAACCCTGAACCACGATAAGGACTTCTGAAGCAGCTGGGTGTGAGTGCATTGGAACAACTCCACCAACGGCTAAGTCCAAACGAGCCATGGAAATTCCAAGGCCATTCACACCTGGGAATTGACCGACAAAAGCAGGTGTCACTGCGGCCTTGATAAGGTTTGAAGTATTTCCAGCGATGCCTAGGCCAGAGAAAACGAAATCAGCTTCTGTAACGTTTGGCTTACAAGGGTAGCCTGCTGGAGTATCTAGTGCACTCAAATCTGCAACGCAGAAGTCCTGCACCAAAGCATATGATGATAAAGAGAGTAGAGAAAAGATGAGGAAGGTAACGAGAATATTGCTCATCATCGGGATTGGGTTGGTGCAAGGTAGCTTGTAGAGAAACCCAGAGATGTGCCTATTGAAGATTTGGTGTCATATATATAGAGCAAGCGGAAATGTTTAACTGCATCGGCCATTTTACCGATGGCTGTCTAAGGGTATATACCCAAGAAGGATCCGACGGTCATGATGATGATATTGTATGTAAAAACGACAGAATACTAGCTGTTATGCATTTGAGTCCGTGATCTTTTCAAAGCAAAGACAAAAATTGTCTTTGTGTCCAGAAATGTAGGGACGGGAGAGAATAACTTCGACGTCGTCTTCTTCTTCTTTTTTCTTCTAATGATTCTTACGTCTTTAAGGATGTAATCAGAATTGTGTCAGCAGTCTTCTTTTTAACTAAACCTGGGCAAACAAATGATCGTTTACTAAAGCTATACGGAGTAAATTTCCTCAGGAAGTGGTAGATACGAACACATGTAACCTCACCAAGCAAGCTCAGGTGCAACAGGAAGCGTGGGCTACGGTCTTTGGTGTCACTTGTTGGTTCTTCTGGAAATGGCAGAACAATAGCCTGTTCGAGCCGAATTTTGATTGGCCAGAAGAGGGCCACAGAGTTATCCTGGATTACGTGAGGTGGATTGCATGAGCCAGGACATTGGAGAATTATGTTTTTCTAGCACAGGGCTTACCGGTGGATACTTTCGTGGGATGGACTAAGCCTACGGAGGGATGGGTTAAAGTCAATTCTGATGGAGCATGGAACCCCAGTTCCATAACGATTTCCTCGGGGGGACAGATTCGTGATTGGAATGGGAATTGGTGAGGGAGGCTCCAACAGAACCTCGCTAGGGGTTCGCCGTTAGTTGCGAAGTTATGGGGGGTACACTCAGGCCTCAAGCTAGCCTGGGACTTGGGTTATTGCCAAGTTGTTGTGGTCAAAGTCGACTCACTTGAGGTTGTTAATATTCTCTCTGCTTCACTCGTGGTGCTGACAGAGGTTTCTTTTTTAGTGACAGAAATCCAACAATTTTTGAACCGGGAGTGGACGGTTCAAATACAACATGTTTTCAGGGAAGGGAATCAGTGTGCGGACAGCCTCGCTCGCCTCACTGGCGTATGCAAACTGGGCCTTTATATCCTACAAGAGCCCCCGTTTGGAATCCAGGAGCTCCTTCGCCAAGATGCGCAAGGTGCAGTGTACCCAGAGCGTTGATTTAGTATTATAGTTTCCTTTTGTAAACAAAAAAAAGTGATCGTTTACTGTAATATGATATTGGGGGGTTTGCTCCAAAACTGTAGTTATCATATCTAGAATCTTTGAATTATGCCACACTCTAGGTTAAGAAAAAAAGATATAACTGGATCATAAACTTGTGGATTAGTTGGCCTAAGGAATACCATCATGAGCCAATGATCTTTCATATTACCAGGTAGTTATTTAGTGATAATTGTTGAAAAACAGATGAAGGAAGAATTTTGGCTGGAAATCTATTAGATAGGATAATCGCCTTTTATAAGCTTAGGTAAAAAAATTGTTATAACATAACTATGTAAACAAAAACAGGAAAATAATCTTTGTAACAAATTAAGTAAAAAGGAAATAAAGTAGAAAATAAAATAGAAGAGACTAGACATGGGCCTGACTGCTTCTCTCAGACTTGGAAATTGATCCAGAAGGAGAACTTGATCTGCTCGTGAGATGAGGCCTAGCTCTAGAGGGGAGACCAACTCCATAACCCAATCCAGAATATTTTTTCTCAGGTAGGTTTTAGTAAAACCAGAGTTGTGATTGGAATCTGCAATTAGGGTTGCAATCGTTGTCTCCTTCTTTCATATGTCACTGTAAGCTGGACAGTATACATTGTGTATAACGCCCAGCTTGTGAAATAAGGCGTGAAAGGCTTGTCGTGACATAGACTTTTGAAGATATCGGCGAGCTGAGTACTGAAGGATATCGGGAGAAGGTTAACGACACTGGATTTAACATTTTCCTGGACCAGATGACAGTTGAGTTCGAAGTGTTTTTTTTTTTTTTGCTCATGAAAGATAAGGTTTTTGATGATGTAGATCACATAATGGTTATCACAGTAAAGGTAAGCTAGGTTTGGGTGAAGGACTACAAGATCGCAAAGAAGGTAAGAGACCCATTGGAGCTCATAGGTGGTCGAGGCAAGAGAGTGATTGTAACACCCACATATCCCCTGGGAGGATATGCAGATGCTACATAAAATAGAATTGAAACATTTCAAAACATACTAAACATTCCTTACATGCATTTTAGCATCTCAAACAAACATAGATTACATATCATTAAATGTTGTTGTAAACAAACTCTAATGTACTTCATATATAATGAAGTTATCAAAATACATGCCTTAAACATAATCCATCCTATAATAACGTTATTACAAACCATTAAACAAAATACAAACTGCTTGATATTGACAGGTGCAACTTAAAAACTCAAATATACATCTTTCAAAACAAAACAAATTCCAAAACAGAACACATTCTTCATTGACCACTACGGTAGTCCTTGTCCCAGTCTTTAACCTTCTTATCAGAACCTAAATGGAGGCAAAACTACCGTTCTAAGCATATAGCTTAGTGGGGATAACTAAACATAATGCATAATGGTGACTATTTCTAATAGTTGTCTAATATTTATAGATACAGATTCAAATCATATCACAATAATCTTTAATTGTTCATAATACAGAGTAATTCAAACATTTTGTCTTAGAGCAGAATATGATTCATAAATCAATACAAAACATTCTTACATCAGAACAAAACTCATAAATATCAAAACATAATGTACAAGTATTAGAATTGCATATCATAATAGGATATAATCTTTTTAGGTCAAAATATGACCTATATTAGAACATAACTTGTTTTGAATCAAATCAGAACTTATCTCTTATCAGAACAGAACTTGTTTTGCATCATAACTGAACTTATTTTTATCAAAATTGAACATGTATCAAAATACAAAAGAAGTTAGACTGCTAATCCTTTCTACATAAGTGGTAACTGGACCAAAACAAAAGTTATCATAATTGGTATAATAGAACATGAAAGACTTATGTCTTAGTAACAGGAGATACGGTTGTGTCAAATATCAGGAGACACCAAAGTGTCAATATCAGGAGACACTGAAATTTCAATATCAGGAGAGACCTTAGTGTCATAGGACCCTTCTAGGCATGCCTATTTACCCACGACTAGGACTTAACAGTTTTAAAACAAACCATTTCAGATTTCATAATTTCATGTAAATGATGTAGTGCATAACATATGACCTTATT
>JANZLC010000003.1:22965115-22976442 GCA_026413385.1 Erythroxylum gracilipes
GCGAAGATGTGGGCAAGAGTACTACTGAAGCAATTAAGAGGACAGGAGGGGAGAGGCCCTCCCAAAATGGCAAATGAAGATGCTATGCTGGAATGTCCGAGGTATAAATAAAGCCTCGAGACAACATAGTATTGTCAGTCTTATTAGATAACATGGCTGTAAGCTTGCGTGTCTCCTTGAAACTAAATTATCTACTTATAGTTTTAGTATGATGATGAAAAATAGATTCAAAGGATGGGACTCTTGTCATAACTTTGGATCTATCGTAGGAGGAAGAGTATGGATTGTATGGAAATCTATATTTTCTCATTATCAAGTTTTAGAGTTGGGAGAGCAATTTATTCACTATAAAGTCCAATGCCGAATATCTCAAGTTACCTTTATAGTGTCTTTTAGTTATGGGTTATATAGTGTAACAAAAAGAAGAGAACTATGGCAGAACTTGATAGGGCTGGGCCCGGATTCCCTGATGCCTTGGATTATAATGGGTGACTTTAACTGTGTGTGTACGGCTGAGGAAAGGCTCGGATGTCAACCTCCTTTGGCATATTTGCTTAAAGATTTACTAGACTTCCGAATGACTCTTGGCCTAGAAGATGCTCCATTTAAGGGGTCCTCCTCAATCAAGCTTAGGGATCTTTGGGTTATACTTGTTGAGCTCATTTCTTAGATATGCTGGCAGATTCTGACCATTGTCTTGTAATGGTGGCCTTCAATCAATTGGACTCTCGAGGTAATAAATCCTTTAAGTTTTTTAATATGTGGCTTAATTACCCTCAATTTCAGGACATAGTATCTAATAGCTGGGAGATGGTAGTAGTTGGGACAGCTTAATATGCTCTTTGTATGAAGTTGAAGGTGTTAAAGAACCCCTCTGAAAGCTCTAAATTCTGAAGCATATGGTCACATATCTAACAAGGCTAAGAAGGCACAAGAGAATTTTCAACTCACATATAAAGCCTCTCTCAATAGGCCTGATGATGTATCGCTGAAACATGAGGCTAACATCAAAAGGAAGCAAAATGGATTTTTGCTAGATGCAGAGAGACAATTCTTTCAGCAAAAGGCTAAATGTAAGCATCTTATAGAGGCTGATAGAAGTATGAGGTATTTCTATGCAGTAGCCCGGAAGAGAGGAAGGCTGAATGCTATTTCTCATCTTATCAAGGAGGATGGATCTGTGACTACATGATTGGAAGAAGTGGTAGATTGTGTTGTAAGTTATTATAAAGGGCTCCTTAGCACTTCAACCCCTCTGAACATATTAGACTTAAATGTGGTAAGAAATGGTTTGGTTTTGGATTTGGAGACACATGAAACACTGATTGCCCCGATTATGGATAAGGAGATCAAGCGGGCTATGTTTGATATAAACAATGACAAAGCTTCGAGGCTGGATGGATATACGTCTGCATTCTTCAAGAAACATTGGGATAGGGTTGGATTAGATGTGATTTTAGTCGTGAAGGAATTTTTCACTACTAGTCGGATTCTTAAACAGTTAAATCATACTATCATCACACTCATCCCAAAGACGAAGGTAGTATTGAGAGCAACAGATTTCAAACCGATAGCTTGTATGAATGTTGTGTATAATGTGATCACAAAAATATTGACGGAGCGTATGGCTTTGGTTGTGGGAAAAATTTTAGACCCAGCTCAAGCTGCATTTGTGTCAGGTAGAAGTATGCTAGATAATATTTTTCTAGTGCAAGAACTTGTTCGGAGTTCCCTAGAAAACGTATTTTCCCATGGTGCATGATAAGAATTGACATCACAAAAGCTTATGACACGATATCATGGGACTTTCTTGAAGATTTGATGAAAGGGTTAGGCATCCCTAAAAAGTTTGTACGATGGAATATGGAATGTTTAACAACTGCATCCTTCCTGATCTCGGTCAATGACACACTACATGGTATGTTCAAAGGTCGGCGGGGATTAAGACAGAGTGATCCCATGTCACCTACACTTTTTCTGCTTTGTTTGGAGTACCTTTCAAGATTGCTAAAAGTGAGAACCGCCAACTCCCATTTTCGCTTCCGCCTGAAATGTCAACAACTTGGCATTATTCATTTTGCATTTACGGATGATCTCATATTATTTTCCAGAGGTAATTTTACTTTTATACTTATACTAGTGGATGTGTTGAATGAACTAAAAGAGGTGGCAGGGCTGAAGGTGAAATCTTCAAAATCCAGTATTTACTTAGCTAGGGTTTATGGACGAGATAGGGCAGACATTTTGCAGATGGTAGAATATTTATGGACGAGATAGGACGAACATTTTGCAGAATTTGGGTGAGTTTCTTGTTTGATATTTGGGAGTCAGTTTGGCACCTATGAAGGTCTTGATGGCCTAATTTTATGTACTAATTGAATCCGTAGAGGCTTATATCAATGCATGGAATGGAAAGACTCTCATATGCAGGTAGAATTGAATTGATTAATTCTGTCATTCAAGGGGTACTATCCTTTTGGCTCTAGGCGTTTCCCATTCCAACAACTATCCTTGAGAGGATAACCTCTATATGTAGGTTATTTTTATGGGGTGGTAAACATTTTAGGATGGAATAGGACAATATTTATGTACCAAAAGAGGAGGGTGGAATTGAAAATCTATAAATTATAGAACTCGACACTTTTGTCTAAAGTGTTGTGGAATATCTATACTGAAGCTAATTCCTTGTAGGTGAGATGGATTCATGAAATATACTTGAGGGGCTCATCAATATGGGATTAGGAACCTCACATCCGAGACTTACCCTACTGAAGAGATTGGTACTGATTCGAAATATTTTGGTGAATAAGTTGGGTGGCTGTAGGAAGGTAATATGTGGAATGCAGAAATTAAGTATCAATGCAATCCTATCTTCACAGAAAGTCTATGAGCTACTATGAGTCAAGTACACTAAACGACGGTGGATGTCATTTATCTGGAAACAATACATATTGCTAAAATACTCCTTCATTGCATGGCTTAGTCTTCGAAATAGACTGCCAATAAAGGATAACTTGCTATTCTTAGAGATAGATCGAACCTGCAGATTTTGTAATGTTGAACCAAAAAATGTTGACCATTTGTTCTTTAAATATCCTTTTACAGGTGAAGTTTGGAATGCTATCTAGGGATGGTTGGGATTGACATGATCCATGTCTACGTTATCTAGTGCCATCAAGTGGATTTAGAAAGATTACATTGGAGCGCGTCTTAGAAGTAAAGCCACACGACTGGCATTCATGTGTACCATATATACGATATGGAAGACCAGAAATGCTATTCAGTTAGATTTTGCTTTTGCTACGAGCTGCGATGTAGTTTCTAAGATAAAAACTGTCATGTATAAGATCTTGTATAAGTTGTACCCCACGGAACTAATTATACTTTGATATTTTGGATGTATAGATGATATTGATGTTATGATTACAAACTTTGGTTAGGGTATCCCCCAAGGACAATGTATATATTTTTGATTCAATATATTAACCTTTCGTCAAAAAAAAAAAGAAGGCTTGATAAGGAATGGGCTTGTTGGAAAGAAAGAACCCAAGGAGCTCGCGAATTGAAACTGAGATAAAATTGTCCATTGCCTTCCATTATTCATCATATAGTAATATAAAGAAAAGGAACGTAACTACTTCCTACAAACTAGGAACCTTCTACTCTGAGATTACATGATTTGAAGTAAAGGATAATTAACTCATTATCCCTTTGACCACGACTTGACTCCTAACACAATTAAAATTGAAATAGCAATTAACAACTTCGTAGACAAGTGACAATTGTACCACTGGAAGGCAAGACATAACAACCACCACCAAGTTCTCACATTATGCTCCCATGCTGCCACGTCTGCAATAAATTATGCGGCTGTAGACCTTCAAGGCTGGAAGCTTAAACTATGACGTAATGAATCATCTAAGATAACTGAAGTAGAAGTCCCCTTGATCTTCTAGCAACACGTTTAAAGGTAATTTATAGGTAGACTAACGAGCAAACGCTAAGAGAGTAAAAGATAAGTTTTCTGTACTAGAAGTTTGACCAGCCTGACATTTGTAAAAGGGCAATAGGCTACTACTGTACTGACAAACACTACTTACAACCTATCACTAACCCATGTTTCTACCTGCAACAAAAATCATGCAAGCTTTCACCTTGATAGCCTCCCAAAATATTGGAATTTTAAAATTCAAGTCACGACAGGCTTTTTATGCAAGTGCAATGAAAGAAATTCTTGATGAGAATCCGCGCATTTTGCACTTATTTGTTGGCAAGAAAAGAAAAACCATCTATAGAAGGCCTGAGTCACAATCCAAGTAAAGTCGGGCAGTGTCATTTCATCAAATATTTCACAATCCCAGAGGAATGCTTGGGGATTTGACATACACACGTCAGATCTCTCCAAGTCATCAAATCTGGAAACAAGATATAGCGAGTTTTCATGAAAACACACACAAGAAGATAACAAAGCCACTCCACGTTGTGCCTTGAATCGCAAAAGAGTAATCATTCTTGGTATTCATCATGGTCTCAGAGATGTGCAGAACAGAAAGCAGCACATGGAAAGAATTCAAGGCAGCAATTCTAGAAGCTATTAGGGTACACAATAAGCGAAGAGGATGATACAGGCTTCTATCCCAAACCCAGCTTTATCACAAAAAACAAAACCAATCTCTGCATTAGCTTCTATTTTTTCCTCCAATTTATACAATTTTCAAAATGTCTTAATTAAATGGACCTCAAGTTTCCTCTCTGTGCAACAGTGGAGTGTCTATAACCCAATAATTTGTTCTGTAACTGGAAATCCACGTGTCATACTTTTGCACCAAGGAAGGACTGCAAAATAAAAAAAAGGCGGAGGGTTAGCAATGGATTTTCAGCTTAGTGGAAAGATGTGCCAACATAGAGAAGAAGTAATATCATTGTTGGAGTCCTTTGAAACATATAAATCTAACGACACAAATTGTTCAGTTTAAAGCTTAGAGAGAAATAGAAGCTGAAGCTGCTACTACAAAGACTAATACGTACGTAGATTGACAAGTTTGTTATCTTAATAACATACTGAAAATTTTCAAACACAAACTCTTATTCCCGCCGTTCACCAATATAGTAACTTCTTCAAACAAAAAGGAACCAAAGGAAAAAGAAAAAAAGACATGTCCAAGAACAAGGAACTGATGACTAGGGACCATGCACGATGCTCCCAGGACATTTTAGAGTTGAAAACCATAAGAGCAGACAGATCTCAATATGTTGGCTGTTGTGATTAAAATGGCATTTTCATTGACTCCATAGAGTAAAAATTTAATAGCATTGTTTAAATAGGCTCTGATACCATGTAAAGTTAAGGAAGAAGGAAAAAAAGGATGTATGCAGGGATTAATAATACAGAATCTCTATGCTCTTCAACATAACATTTTTTATTCTCTCCCTTAAAAAGTAATCCCTCATCATACTGCTCCTCCTATTCTACATTCCCTTTCAACTTTTATGTGCCATGCAGTGTCTAGAACTTCAGAAGAACTTTCTTTTCTGAATTTTATAAACAAACAAGATCCATGTTACATCAACCCAGTCTAACAAGAAACTTATGACCTATTTGAAGTAAAGATAGGAATACAGGAAAGATGTCAATTTGTCAAGCTTTTTGACTCAGAGAATAAACAATGACTAATAATTGGATATCTTATCTAGAAGCATTTGGGTTAGGTATCAGATGTTCTGAAGTCAAGTCCAAAATTAAGTACTCCGTACACATTAGCTTAAGGAAAATGATCATCACAAATAGAAAAATAGACACAAACTCTCCCACTGATAAGGGAGATATAAACACATTTCTCCACTCATTTTCTACCAAAAAATTACGCAAACGTTTAATTCTGGAAAAATTTTCATATAAATATTGTTTAATTGGGATCAATCAGAAAGGCTGAAATTCAAGCCCAGACCAAAACTGAATGTGTTGACATTCTGCAAATTAACAAGTAACAACAACTGCCAAAAGGCATTAAAGGAATATAGTAGTGAACTTTCACTGATTAAACAACATTTTCTTTTTAATGTTGAGTATGTACCTTGACTCCTGCAGGGGGATTTCCAGGCTTAGCAGTAGTTGTGCTTCCAAAGACAACTCCTGTGGAAGGATTTCCAGTTTTTGTGGTAGTTGTAGTCCCAAACAATTTGGCCTTCTTATCAGCAGTAGCAGGCTTTAATATTTGGAAAGAACACATTAATGTCTCATCCACACTCATCATGGCACCAGCATTATCAAACTCTCCACAATAATTTGGGGCTGAAAATATAGTCACAAGTTGTCGGTTGGCAAAGAACTCATATCCATCCTCCACAACCTATAACAATGAAACAGCTAGGACAAAAATTATGTGACAAAAACTACAATGTCAAAAGGAATCATGTAAAACAATACAAATGGTTCTGCAGACTCCACAAATAGAACCAATACTGTAGCAAATGTCCTAAAATATAAGAGAAAATATATCACAGATATAACTATCCCTGAAAGGATCCACATAGTCCTCCAGATTGTTTGTTCTCTTCAATCTTAGTTTATTCTCTACACTCTTTACAAGTACATTTAGAGAACATCAATTTATCTACAAGACTGAATAAAACAAAATAGATAGTGGAGCAGGCAAACCTGATGGGCACGACAAATCAGATCCAAATCATGCTTCTGAAGAAACTCTGACACTTTGTCAGGACCGAAAGTGTATGAGACTCCCCTGTCATTCATCCCCCAACCTTGAACATCTTTACTAGGATCTGACCAAAGAAGATCACAGAGCAAACCAGTGTCTGGTACATCAGTAGGGCGTTGCAGGTTCTTAATCTGATCCAAACTATGCAGGTCTGGAGAGAGACCTCCGTGCATGCAAAGAATCTTCTCATCAATTAAAGCTGCCACTGGTAGGCAATTAAAACATTCCGTGAATGTCTTCCATAGCCTAACATTAAATCTTCTCTTACACTCATCATAGAAACCATATATACGATTTATGGAAGCACATTCGTGGTTTCCCCTCAAGAGGAAGAAGTTCTCAGGATATTTTATCTTGTAAGCAAGAAGAAGGCATATAGTCTCCAGACTTTGCTTGCCTCGATCCACATAATCCCCCAAAAACAAATAGTTTGCATGTGGAGGAAATCCACCATATTCAAACAGCCTTAGGAGATCAGAATATTGACCATGAATGTCACCTGTGCGTTTTCACCAAAGAACATCAAGACAGGAACAAGTTTCATCCACTAAAATATTTATATAGAAGATCCAGAAGCAAGAATGTTATACAGGAAAGATAAGATATGATTCAGGCCATAGAGAAAGAAGCCAACCCACATGCAGTAAGAACCAAAAAGTAAAACATGGCCTTAAAAAATAAAATTCAAATTCAAGTTTCAAACCCAGCTTGAACTAATATAACCACATAAATGCTCAGCAAATGAAGCAGAAACCAACAAGAGGATTCCCACTCAATCACCAGAAATGTGCTCCTTATACACAAAGAATGCTTAAAATGAAAAATCTTTCTAAAACCTACTATGCAAGACATCAACATATATAAGGGTAATTACTGTAAATACAAAAGAAGATAGTTCTAGTTGATTTTGAACTCTCCAACTTATTCATGTATTTTAAACAAAATTATCACTTATAGTCATCAAAACGTATACTATGGGATTAAAATTTATCATGATGTTTCCCCATTATAAGCACATCAAAGTGAACTTTGACATTTTTAGGACATTAACACCATCTCTTACCAGCCATTTCACCATTCAAAAGGCATGCTACCTATTTATACATACTTCTTCTGTAGATCTATACTAAGCATTGTCGCACACTCAATCATGCATAATGTACACTGAACTTATCTTGCACAGTAACCTTTAGAATAAGCAATCTAGTAAAATAAAAACCTAAAAAGTTCATGTTAAGTCAAATAATGGAGATCCTTCTGAAAGCTCAGCATTACAAGAATTAACCAAGATCATAACTAACACATTCCAGGGTTGCAACGTGTAGCACTTAATCATACCACTGATAAGTGATACAAGAATATTAGTACAAAAGAAAGCCACATTGGACACAATAAAGATTCTTACCAAGCATGAACATGCCACAGAAACCAATCTAAAGTTTTGATATTGGGGCAAATTCTTCGCATTGAATTATTGACTTTATGATGCATAAAATTACCAACAACTTTACCCATCCCAAGAAGAAAAATTTTGAAGTTGCCATAGGTAAGTTAAGATATAGAAAAATGGACAAGCAAAAACTACAGAGAGCCAATAAATCCACACAAATGTATATTATGAAGTCAAAAAAAACAAAAAGATTGTCTAAGCAATGTGGTAACACGACACAAATCTTAAGGGGATCATTTCATAATTTTCAATCACAAAAATTAACAGATGAATTTGAAATTAAGAAATGCCAATTATTAAAAGTAAGAAAATAATATATAAAGGAAACAGAATCAGGAGACAAAGTTCTTGTGTATGAAAAGAAGTGCATAAAAATTATAGTGCATTCAACACAAAATCCAACTTGTAAAGTACATCATAATTGGGTCATATGTGTGAATATATCGACCACAGCATAGAACACAATAGTCTAAAGTTTCCCTACATCAACCCATGTCTAACAAATAACCTCAGAACAGACCAAATAATCAATACAATGCACGCAAGAAGGTCATAGTCACCCATTTGTGCGTCAACAAAACAATATCAAACGAAAAGATGAATTCCAAGGCCTAGGTTGACAGCATCAATGCCAAGAAAGAAAATATATGACATAGAACACAACATCATTAAAACAGGAGTATGAATGAAAGATTCTCCAACTAGAATTGCAAGACTACTCCCAAAGACACAAGTAAAGACCATCAAAACCCTAATGCATAGTGCCATAAATATAAAAGCGTCCACCAAAACAAAGAAGTTGATGAATTTAAAAGAAGTTAGAGCAACGGCAGGCAACATAGACATTGTAATTCATTGGTAGCTATAATCATGACTAACAATCATACTCCAACTTGAGTAGTTCATACTCATAGCATGGACAACCAAATGCCAATGTTAAGACAAGCTGCATGATTCTCAACAAAGTGCACTTCAATTGTTCACTTGGATCCAGTTTACATCGGCTAAACATATAATCTAATACTTTTTCCACAGAGCACTTCAACAACAGACACATCGGGAAAAGTCCAGCTTCAGGAGGTACAAAACCAGGACTCGATTTTGATTAGGAAGATTTAAGTATCAGTCATTAAAGCCACTCTAATTCATGCAATGAAAACAAACTGAAGCAAATGCAAAAACAATATTGCCAGAGCTAGTATTAATAATAAAGGGGCAAAGAAACATTTTAAAAATCCACTCGCATACACAAACGAAATCTAGAAACATAAGGTAAGAGACTGACTTCAGACCACAGCAAACTTAGTGTGCATATAAGAAAAACACAAGCGTGGTTCCTATAGCTGACTGTGAAACATCCAACAAAGCAATAAGCCCAGGTGTTAACAAGCCAATAATTTCAGAAAATAAAAACCCCCATGTGTATGTGAACAGCAGAGCCAAAAAGGCACGAACCTTTTATCAAACTTAAAGGCAAAACAAGAACAACCAACAAAACCCTATCGATCACAAGCCGCAAAAACAGATATTCATAGATAGTTTAACAAGAAAAAAATACCACATATCTTGATGGATGCTTCGAGCTCCAACATATTGGGCTGTTGCAAGAAAATCTCTCGGGACACAACACACAACTGACGGATCTCGGGCTCGGACAACTGAACCTGCTTTCCGGGTCTGCCACGAACCTCAAGAAGCCGTTTGATAATATCATCAAGAACAGCTTGGTCCATTTTTTCCTGTATCTCTTATCGTTTTTTCTTTTTTTCCGGTCTCTGAAAAAATCAAAACTTTGAAACCAGAGAAAGTCAACGGCGGGTCTTTTCTCTGTGTCGAAGAATTGGGTCTATGAACAGCGATTGGGGGATGGTTGAAAAGTCAAAGGTGGAGATGGTGAGCGGAGGAAGTGAGCGGACAAAAACATGCCCCTGGTAATGGAGGAGAAGGGGAGGGTTGAAGTGGACGCGGGTGTCGTTTTTTGCCAGGCAAGGGTGTCGTTTTCACCCGAATTTGAGACACTAGTCTTTTGCTTGGTTATTTGAGAAAGTAGAAAATGTTTTCTTCTTCAGTTGAGCGGCGTGGGAGGGCGAATGTCAAGTATTGCAATTTGAGGATAGTTGCAAATTGGATTGGATGACCACAAGAGACTAGTGTGGTGATTGATTCGTAAAGTATAAAAAGTGTTTCACTTTGTAATTTATAATTTTTCAATGAACAGAAGCATAACAACTATAGCACACAACAATTATGTAACATATATAGGATTAATCCTCAAATACGCTGAACCCTTTGTTTGATGTCTCCACTAAAATCAAAACATAGCATTTTAAGATGAAAACACGTCATTGCTTATTCATGGTACATTTTGTGCGACAAAAATTGGAATAACAATAAAAGTCTCCCCATTGAAGTCTGAAGATATTTCTCAAGTAGTAATGTGATGTGAGCCATTATTAATTAAATAAATTTCTTACAACTTGACAAGTCAGCAACTGTAATTTGTCTCAGCTTTCTTCATTCCACCGCAACACAAGTAAAGAAATAACTTAGAGAACTAGATAAAGCTTAAGGTATTTTTGGTTGAAATTAAAGTTTTTAATGGAATAGAACTAGCTAAAGCTTAAGGTATTTTTGGTTGAAATTAAAGTTTTTAATGGAATGGAACGGAATGAAACGTAAATGAATGCAATATTAGAAAATTGTTGTTTGGTAGAGATAAAATGATTTATAATGTAATGTAGTAAAATCTTGTTTGAATAAATAGTTTATAATTTAATATAGTATAAAGTTATTTTCATTTTATATTCTATCCCAAACTTTTTAAATCGAAGGTTTTTTATTTTTACTGTTTAAGATGTAATATAAACCTTCCTCTTCTTCTATTTTATTTTATTATAAAACTTCCAAATCTAACGTAAGTATAGCTTTTATCAGTAAAGCTTTTGTCAGTAGAGCTTTTCTGAGAAGAGCTTTTTTTAAAAACCAGTTGACTGTTTGGCTGTCAATTAAAAAAAGCTTTTTAAAAAGAGCTTCACACAGTAGACTGTTTGGCAACATCCAAATAATAAGAACTTTTATTATTTTTAACTATATTTTATTTTATAATAAAATTATTTATGCTAAATAATTTTTAAAGTATATTAATTATGCTAAAGTAT
>JANZLC010000003.1:22985013-23007322 GCA_026413385.1 Erythroxylum gracilipes
CAGCCTATTTACCGACGGTTAGCCATGTCGTCCCTGTCCGTCGGTAATGATAATCACCGACGGAGTATTCCGTCGGTAATTCACGATTTTCTTGTAGTGACAGTTTTTTTGTAAAAATACAAAGAAAAGTTGCGTACATCAAAACTCTTCATAAACTATCGCAATGTAGGAACTTTTTTTTTACTTTTATAGAAATATCAATTTAAGATATTAAAATTAACCAAAAATAAAATAAAATTAAGTTTAGATAGCTTTGGATATAGAAAATGAAGATCTTTTTATGGTTGGCATCATTTATATCTTAGCAGTTTTATGGCTATTATCTTCACCTTTTCTACTCCAACTTAGTTATAAAAGTAGATACCATTTGCAAGATCTTATCATATCATTTCACAACTAAAAGAAGGCATATAATTAGTAAACTAAACGTATTAGAAGAATCAAATCATGCAAATAACCCTTGAAAGCAAAAGGAATACGGGGCAGCCTTTGTAACTTCGCCCTTACTTTCAATTTTAATTATGAAAATTCAAGAAGTAAGTAAACAAATATAAAACTAAATTTAATTTAATTATTCCACCGAACGGGGCTATAATTTTGTTAGAGATTTAATGATGCTTTAAAAAACATATATCCCCTATTTTCATGTCATTGACTGATGAATGAAATGGAATTTCTATACCAAAAAGACTAGGACTAGGTTAAGAAAAATAAAAAGAATTATGTTACCTATACCAAAAACCATCACATTAGTTGTACATTAATGTGACATGTAAATCGAAAAAGATGGAATGCTCTTTGAATCAAGATTCCTTCTGAAAGTGCAAAGTGCAACAATAATAACAGTATTCGGTGAGAGTCTGGTTGAAATGTCAATAGTAGACTTACTGCAACCTTTTGTCAACTCAGAATACATAATAAAAACGTTGTATGCTTTTAGACTTTAATTGTTACTCTTGGGGTTTTATAATTTGATTGAAGGAGGTAGGTGGTAAGATATCAGAATCTCATGCGACAATAACTTTAAGATTGAATGATTTATAATCAACCTTAAGACACCAAGCATATAAAAGATAAAATGCCAACCTTGAAATACCTTACTTAAATGTATAAAATGCCAACCTTGAAACACCATACTTATGTATGATAGACAAATGGAACGAAAGTTCTTTTTTTTTTTTTGTTGGAAAAATGGATTTAGTAGTACTCAAAAGTCGTTGGCCAGAAATTCAGCATACCCAATAGAACATGTGAATTGAAATTAAAAGCTAAATAGTTTATATGGTTAATTGCAATTTGCAGTAATATATCGAAATGAAGCCAAAAGCAAGCAAGAGAGATTCATATTCTATTACCCTTTATCTGCTTCAAGAGTGGCATGTGCATGAACCTACTAGAATGCTCGTTGAAAAAGAGGCTTGGACATTTCTTCTCATTTACATCAATCAAGTATATGTTTAATCTAGTTCTCGCACGTTGAGTTTTTGTGTAGATAGGAAAGTAATTGGGATTACAGTTCAGATAATGACAAATTAATTTCGATTCTTGACGTGTTCAATAATGACCAAGTGCACAGTGTGGCAAGAGGGGCCTTAAGTTAAGAGAAGTACTTCGATATACATGTTAAATTTTGATCGTAGATTAAATAAGTAGTGACTATTACTATATTAATGAAGTTTCATATAACCATGCAATCTGTTTCGCCGTAACATAATCTCGACTAGTAATTTCGTCAAGTGTGTACAGCATGTCACAACAATGAAAAAGTAAATTTCAATTCACTGAGGCATAAACTTCCTAAAATTCTTTTTACCTCATAAAACGATAGCTACTAATGTCACATCTATGAAGTGGATTTAAGAAACATCCAATTCTGTTTACCGACCAGATGTTTGAGCCGCCATCTAGCCACTTCTAGCCACGTTTCACCAACAAATTAAAGTTATTATGATACTAAATCACATGCACGTGCAATTTGTTTTTAAAATGTGACTCATTTGTAGTAAAACAATCAAACAATAGGTACTGTGGTTTTTAGTTTATTTTGACCCAATCGCCAACCTGCCTAACAAAGGGAAGTATTCAGCGACACCTTTTGCAGGAAAGACCAAATCTAATGCAAGTTGAGATATCGATTTTATCTTTTGAAGCCATTCATACTTGACTAAAGTTGTCGGATTTTACAAATAAAAATAGCTAATAAAATAAAAAAAATTAAATCCTCATAATTCAATAGACTTCTTCTCGATTCATAAATTTCCATAAAAGATGATATAATTTTCGAGATCATTTTTAATCCTATTATATTCAATACAGATTTAATTAGAATTTATAAACATACACATTTATTGATCCAACCATGAGCGTAGTTAAGATTTACGGCGTATGTATTAAGCGTACAAACTCTACACAACTTTAGTCATCTAGTGCTTGATTGGTAATGTTTTCCAAAGCTGGTCAACATAGCATATAATATGGCCTTATGGTAATGATTGTGTGAGTAAGGTAAGCAATAACGTGTGATTTCTCTAAGTTCCTTGAGTCTACTTATCAGTCAAGAGTAAAGATTCACTAATATATATAATGATGATCGATCCACTTCAAAACTACCAAAAGTTGTACATGTTTCGGTCAAAAGTTAAGTGCAACTCTTTAAGAGGGAAAAAAAAGGGGACCTTTTCTAATATAATACAAGTATTAGGCCTCTTATCTTCTTACAAGTGATTTAGGTAGTTAAGAAATGAACTTGAAGTTCATTTTTGCCTTCTCCATTGGCAACAGTTGATGACCCGAGTCTCCAAAGTGGCTTGTCCTTCACAAAGGTGTTCAATCCTTCAATTTAAGTATTGCAACTCAGAAATCTTCAATTGAGGTTTGATTTCTCTTTTGAATACAATTGATTTCTTAAATAACTTAAAGTTGGTAGAAACATTGGTTCACATAGTAGTTTACTTAGTTTCCTAACTTTCTAGAGCTTGAGCTTGTGAATTAAACATCAGTTACAATGTTCAAAGATTCTTTAATCAAAGTTTATTAACTGCAACTCATTTTGGTGTAAGTGAAACCGTGGCACAGCTGAAAAAGTTAAGTTATTATTATTATTGCTACTACTACTAGTACTAGCTTCAACTGTAAACATTTATTAGTGTTTAAATAAATATATGCATTCTTATCATGAAAAATCACATTTACCATCTGAATATCTGATTAATTACAAGTAGTAATTTGAGTAAAATGGTGCCAAACAAAAGAATATCATATCGAACTTTGGTACTGGCGGAAATTAAAATACCGACAAGAATTTTAATTTAAAAAATTCTTAAATTAAATTAAAAACTTAAAATATCTCCTATATATATCTATACACAAAAAATAAGATAAATTTGATTACAATTTATTTAATAAATAGAAAATATACAAATAAAAATATATGAACTATTTTCATGTAATTAGACTTATATAAATTGATTTTAGATTATATAACTAAATATATTAGTTAAAAAGAATTTGAATAATTTTAAAATATATTTCATATTTACAATATATATAATTTTTCAGTTCATACATGTGAAAATCTTTATTATAAATTTTGAAATATATAAAAATAACGTTTAAAATTAAATTCACTTATTATAAATATATATTTAACTTTTATTATTTTAATTTTATGGTCAAATATTTTTTATCTTAATTTATGAAAATGATAAAAATAATATTAATAAAAATAATAAAATAATTGTTATATTAAGTTTATATTATTATACAATTTTGAAATAGAATTGAAGTAAAGTAAAAAAAATTATATACTATTTTACAATTTTATAAATTTAGAAATTATTTTATAATTTTTAAAAATTATTTAAAATAATATTGTACCATATGTCACATCAGAACTAAATTTTGATGCTGATACGGTACTCATGTCGTTGATTACAAGAAAAAGTTACTGGATATGAAGTGATTGTTTAGCCCACTAAATTCTCCCCAGCTCGTTTGACCAATTTCCTGTAGTCGAGTCTAAAGCAATGGAAACGCAATCATCGCTTCCTGAAAATTTTTGGTTTTGACGTTTATTGTCACTCTCAGGTTGTCCACCAATGCACTTCATTATTGGTTGCTCTACAAATTTGAAAACTTCATATCCTTATGTTTTGGTCTAAGTTTCAAGTTTGATGTTTGAATACCTCGGGATTGGAGACGTCGCGTTTTCATAATTGAAAAGCACTTACTGTCATTTGTCCAAAGAGTTAAATTCCTGGTCAAATGTTTAAACCCCATTTTTTTCATTTTGAAAGAGAAATAAATTATGGACAAGAGAAGATATAATATTACATTAATTTTAGTTTCAAAATAGAATATTTTATATACAAGGAAAAGAGCATTATATTTTCATCTAAAATCTTAAGGTATTAAATTATGAACACTTTATTATATATAAACTCTTATTAATTTTTATTCCTAAGTGATAATATTTTTAAAAATTAGTAAGTAATTATAGAATTAATAGAAATTAATCATTATTTTTCAATCATATAAAAATCAATTCTTACATTTACAGTTTAGAATTTTCAAAATTAGACTAATTTAATTTAAAAGATAATACTTTTAGACTCTAAAATATTTTTCCATGTAATTATAAATTTCAAATTGGTATAGTTATATTTAAGAGAGATAGGAGTTCTTTTTATAGCAAATAGTATTTAGCCTCTGTTTGGTTGGGCTTATACCAGTAGAGCTTTTTTCTGTTGATATTTTCTGAGAAGAACTTTTCTAAGAAGCCAGTTAACTGTTTGACTGTCATTTTAAAAAGAGTTTTTTTGAAAGAGCTTCATACAGGAGACTGTTTGACAACATAAAAATAAAAAGAACTTTTAATTTTAACTGTATTTTCTTTTATAATAAAAATTATTTATGCATATAAAAAATATTTAAGGTATATTAAACAAAATACAAAGCACAATATATTAATTATTATATAATTTTAAATCATATGAAACATAAATGAAAATATATCCAACCAAATCTTTTACACATATATTATAACATAAGTAAATTAATATTAAATTATATAAAAAAGTCAAATAATATTATATAAATCTCAAAATAAATATCCAAATTGAGTAAATAGATAAAGACATAATAAACAGGAAGATAAGCTTGTGGGTATTGTGAGAATTATGTATAAAATATAAGGGCAAAAGGGACTAAAAAATAGGCTCATTAATTGATCTGAAAAATCTACCTAAAAAAGTATTTTTTTGAGAAGCTCCAAATTTGTCCTTCTTAAAAATCTATATCTATTATAGAAGTGTTTTTTTATTTTACAGCTAAACACGCATTTTTCTTAAAAAAGACTTTTGTAGTGGAGAAAAGTACTTATTAGTCTCCAAAAAGCCCATCTAAATACGCACTTAGTATGAGAAGCTCTCTATTCTTTCTTGCTTCCTACTTTTAGCTTATTGTTCTCCTCCTTATACTCTTATTGCCCGCGTGGATCTACTAAACTACTATGAATCTTATGAATATTGTACTAGCCTTAGCTAATGGATTTGATTAGAGTACAATATGATACTAGTGTTAGTCAATATCGAGTATTGTTTTAGATCATTTTTAAAACTATAAAATAAAATTTAAAATTTATAAAATTATAAGGCAGTCTCTCAATATATTATGTTATATAATTTTTAACTTTAATTCAATACTATCTCAAAAAATATAATAACATAAATTTGATATAACAAATATTTTTATTTTATTAATATTTTTGTATATATTCCTTATAAATTAATATAAAAAGATTATTTAACTTTTAATAAATATAAAATTAATAATAATACAAAATAAAAATATACATTTATAATAAGTCCATTTGATTTCAAATATTATCTTTACATATTTCAAATTTATTATAATATTTTTCACATAGATCCTTTAAGAAGTATATACATTTTCAATATGAAATATATAAATTTAAAATATTTATTAAATATATTTAAATTATATTAAATTAATATATTTATTTTTATAATCTATAATCACTTTGTGTTAGTGTAGTTATATAAAAAATTTATTTAATACCTTCTTATTTGCACCTTTATTATTTATTAAACAAATTGTAAATAATTTTATCATATTTTTTACATATATGTAATTATTATTTTATAAAAGAAAAATTTTAAGTTTTTTTAACTTAGTTTTATTTTTTAAAATTACAATTTTGACTAGTATTCGAGCAATATTTTAGTTACTGGTCAGTACCAACTGAAAGAGCTAGTTCCATTGAGTACCAAAGTTTGGTATAAAATTTTCTTGTTCTATACTAATTTTGGCTGATACGGTCAGTACCGACCAATATAGTACAATATTCAAAGTACCGTTCTTAACTTTCCATGTTTTTTTTTCCTATTGTGTCACTTTCAGACTAGTGTTTCTTTTCCCTTTTGTTGTTTCTCCTCCATGCCTTTAATTCCCCACCTTTCCTTTTCCAATTGTAAGGGTACTAGTTTCTTGTTCATCCCCTTCTTTTCAAGTTCCAGGAGGAGCTTGAGGTGTCTCCTGGTGTAGCTCTTTGGTTATTCTTTCTATTTAAACCCTATTCTATTTTTTACCTTTATTTTTACCATTTTACGAATTGTTATCTAAACTTTCTAGTAGTCTAGTTTGATTATTCCCTCTTTTGGTATTGTGTTCTCTCCCTCATTTATTACTAACCAAATAGATCTCCCAAGTTTTGTCAACTTTCCTCCTCTTCTCTCCTATTCTACTCCTCTTTTCCCTCGTCCTTTTCTTGTGTCGTCCTTGCCCCACCTCCCACCCTTTTCTAGTTATACTTTACCCCCTCAACTTCCTTTGTCTTTTTTTTAAGCTTACCACAACTCATTCAACCACTTTTTTTCATCTATATCTATTCATCCTAAAATTCCTTTCTTTTGTCTACTTATGGTTGTTTCTCCTTAATAAGCTTTTTAACCTACTTGTCCTAACCTTGACTATAACACCAAACTTAGCTAACATAAAAAATAATAGTAGTAACAATAATAACAACAACATTCCAGTAAGGATCCCACTAAGATGTGAGTTTTAGAGAGGTCTAATACTACGCATCCCTATTCCTAGCTAGTAGAGACGTTGTTTCAAATAGAATCACAAAAAGTTTTTTAAAAAATTGTTGAAAAAATTAATAGACAAATATATAAAAAATAATTGCATAAATGAAAAATATAAACAAAACAATATAAATATAAATATAAAAACTAAAAATAAAAATAAAGATAAAGATAAAAGTAAGCAAATAATAAACAAACAAGAAAGAAAACAAATAGGTAAATAAAACAAATGAGCAATTGAAAAAGAAAAAAGAAATAAATACGAAATAAATAAATAAACTAACTAAAAGTGCTAGTGCTAAAAAAAGTGTGTAGGCTAATTAAAAGCCATAATAATTGAAGAAAAAGGTTCAAAAGGTCTATGAGAAGTGAATGATCTCTCTATATAAGGTCTTCTATTCGTATCCTAATTTGTCAAAGTTTTCAACTAAGGGAAAACTCTTTGAAAAATTTTAGCAGGGTCATATCGTTCCTGATCATCTCTCCCCAATTCTCCTTAGGTCTTCATCTTCTTCTCTTACAATTTATAAGTACAATCTTCTTTCATCTTCTCACATCTTCTCACTGAGGTCTCAGCATGTCTCTTCTTAACATGTTTAAACTACCTAAGCCTTGTATCTCTCATTTTACTATCAATTTTAGCTACCCCTAACTTCTCTCTTCCCACTTTATTCATGACCATATCTCTTCATGTAAGGTTGCACAACGAACAAAGCATCCTTGTCTTTGTCACCATTAACTTATAACTGTTAGCCTTTTTAATGGGCTAATAATCTCCTTCATAGAGCATGGTTGACCTAATTAGTAAATGGTAAAGTTTACATTTTAGATTGAGTTAAAATCTTCTTATCACTTAAAACTCCTGAGGCACTCCATTATTTTAGTCACCCTAATTTGATACAGTGAGCTATGATATCATTTATCTCGCCACTTCTTTAGATGATTGATCCAAGGTATTTCAAGTGATCTTTTTATGGTATAACTACAATAACAATCTTAATATCTTTGTCGATGCAACCCTAATACTCGAAAAGTTACACTCCAATTACTATAATCTTAGTTCTACTCAATTTTAAGCCCTTTGACTCTAGCATATCCCTTCAAAATTTTAGCAAAGCATTAACACCTTTTTTGTTAGCTAGTATTAAGTTATTAGTAATTCTTCTTCTAATAAGCTTTAATATTATTCCCTTAGCAATACTTATAGAAATTACATTGTTACTCAATCAATATAAATCCTTAAAGAAGGAGAAAACATATGGTCTTACTTTATTAACATGAATTTTTTCTAGGAAAATGTCTAGCTTCGCCTTAGATTAACTATTGGGCTATATCCCACTGAAAATCTATTGGACTAAAGGAGGTGCTACTAAATGAAGATAACATATTCACCTTTAAATTTTACTCAGAAACAAACCTTTAGAAGATCATATAGGCTTGTCTTTGGCATTTTATTAACATGCTTATCTTCCTCCAACATTGAAAACTATGAATCATTTTAGAAAAGTTGAAGCAAAACAAAGTTCCAATTTAGATCAATATTCATAATGTCCCTTTGGAGTATTGATCTACTAAAGAATTAAACCACCTGACTAGTTATATTGGAAAGAGAATTTTCATTAATGAAGCAACATCTTTAATTAAAAGAATTGGTTTTGCTATTTGTATAAGTTTTAACCTATACCAAGATTTGCCTGATATGATTTCCATATTGAGGCTAAGGGAGAATGATGTTATGTTTGAAGACTCAATTACGGTTTCTTATTATTGGAGACCATATTTAAATAAGAAGGAGAAGCAATGGAAGCTAACTGGTAAGGTCTTTCAGAGGGGATTATTTTGAACTCATGGAACTAGAACCTTCTAATATGCCTAAAGTAGATATTAGGAAAAATAATGACTCAATAATGTAGGTACTTCTAAAGGATAATGAAGTAGTATATTTGATGGTAAAAAAGGATACAGAGGAACTTGTGAGGGAAGAGCGCAAGGGGGAACAAACTCTTAGCAAGAATGACTCTCTATTGTTAAGTCTAGTAAAACCTGATGTTTCTTTAGGAGAAGTTAGAGGAAGTGAAACTCAACTATATAAACAAGTAGATTCAACACTTTAACTTAACATGTCTACTAAGGACCAAAAGCCTTTTATTATGATTCGTTATATATGCACCCTACAACAGGATAAAGGTGTATCAAAATCCATAAAGGAGGATCTCAAAGTGGATAATAAGAGAAAACTTGGTAGAAAGAATAGAGCTCAAAGCTTTAAACATCTTACTCTCTTTTAATCTCTATACTCACAAAGAATGTCAGAGGTCTCGATAACCCTAAAAAGAATAGGTGATTTAAGATAAACCATATGAAATAAAAATAAGTCATTTGGAGACTAAAGGCCGATAAGTATAAGGAGTTAGACTTTTCAAAAATTGGAAAATTATTACCAATCTTCAATTCCATTATAATGGATGCCTAATAATTGCCTATGATCTAAATAGAATATAGGTATCTTAACTCCTAACACCAAATCAAATTATTCATCTCTCAATAACTTGCTCCAAGAGAAGATTATGTTTTTTTTATAACATTGTCTATGGCTCTAATTATGCAATTTAAAGAAGTTATCCATTGCAAAATCTTAAGGTGATCCACTCATCTATTGATTAATTATGGAAAATTCGTTAGAACCTTAATGTCACTCTTCTTCACTCTGAAGCTAAAAAGAATATAAGCTTGAGGAACTTCAATAAAGATTTTAATATTTTTGTTAATCATAAAGAAATTATTAACTTGAAGTATGAAAGGAATTTCTTTACCTGAAGTTATAAACAAAGTGGGAGATAGCTCATAGTGAAGAAATTATATAGGACTTGGATTAATGATGCTTAGGTGGTTAATTTTGTAAAGAGTAAAGCCATCTTTGGTAGCCTTATTTCCTCAAATCACTCACTATTTATCATTCAAAACTTTCTCTAATTATCAAAGAAGAGATCCCTATCAATTCAGAATTATTTAATAAAAATTGATGACTTTCAAGGAGTAGTAACCAAGGGAACGTCATTAGTGTTTCAATATTGTAATTCTATATCTGCATGAAAAAGCTTTAAATGATGAAAAAGGAACTGAAAAAGATAAACTAGATAAGGTACAATGATACTCAAATTGCTATTATGGAAGCTAGAGTTAAGCTTAGAAAAATTCAAGATCTTTACCTAGCTCCAAGTAACACAACCAAGAAAATAGAGGAGAGAACTACCTTAATTGATTGCACACTACCTCTGAAGGTGTGTAACTCTTTATTAAAACAAAAATATATAATTCAATGGCTTAAGGAAGGTGATGAAACTACCAAGTTCTTCTACAAGACAATACTTTCTAAGAGAAATATCAATATGATATCCTCGTTGCTCAAGAAATATGGAGAAATTGCTTAAACTCAAAATGAAATCAAACAAGTAGCTTACAAATACTTTAGAGACATAGTTGGTTCCCAAACTAATGATTATTCATTTGTGTAAGTCTTAAAACCATTTATATGTGATCAACTTATAGGTAAGGAAATAACAACATTAATTCGGCCTTCTAATGTTGCTAATATGAAGAAAGCTTTATTTAAGCTCATCCTAGAAAATCCCCTAGATCTAATGGCTTAGATGGCCTCTTTTTTACAAATTCCTAACACCAAATCAAGAATGAAGTAACAAATGCAGTTCTAAAGTTCTTTATGAAAGAAAAAAATGCTTAGTGAGATAAATAAAACTTACGTCAGCCTCATTCCTAAAATTCCTAATCCAAACTCCCATAAATACTTCAAGTCAATCTCTTATTGCAACACCTTGTATACAATTATTGCCAAGCTTCTCTCCTTAAAGCTCAAAGAAGTTTTAAATCCCTACATAAATGATTCCAATGGTGCTTTAATTTAAGTAAGACAAATGGGTGGTAACATTTTGTTAACACAAGAATTGTTAACAAATTAAAATAGGAAATATTCATTTAAGAGATGTGCTATTATAGTTAATTTTCAAAAGGCATTTGATTCAATCAATTGGGAATTCATTTTTTCACATCCTGGAAGCTTTAGTTTTCCATAAAAAATTTAAGAAATTGGATTGATCAATGCATCTCCACTATGTCATATTGTATCTTAATTAATAGGAAACCAACCTATATAATCAAAGGGGGTAAATGGCTAACGCAAGGTGACTAAAATTCCCTTTACTTATAACAATTTGCATTAAGGCCTTAACTAGACTGGTTAATCACAACGTTAGGCCTGAAGAGAACTTTAAGTTTCATAAAAAATTCAAGAAGTTAAGAATTTTTAGTCTTTCTTTGACTGATGACTTGTTACTCTTTTTTGGGGTTGATGAAAAATTTGTTAACACCTTGAAGGCAAATCTTCACATATTTAAGGACCTTTTTGGACTTTAATCAATAAGGATGAAAGCCACTTGTTTGTATATTTTAGGACTAACCATTTAGCTAGATGGCTAGCAAATTTAATAAGACTCAAAATAGAGGACCCCCTTTCACTTTCCTAAGTATCCCTATCACTAACAAAAGACCATTTGATAGGATTGTTTTCCATTTATTAAGAGAAATAAAAAGAGAATTGACAACTAGTGTAACATATGGATTTGACTTACTCGAGGAGTACAACGTATGAACTAAGTGCCCAACACCTTGCATATATATTGGATTTGTCACATCTTAATAAAAACTATTAAGAAAATGATGATAAGATTCTTATGGTTAAGGGATTTGACTAAGAATTCAATTGCCAAACTTAAATAGATTGAGGTTTGGATGCCAAAGGGGGAAAGAGGACTTGGTATCTCTCCTATAAGGATTATCAATAAGGTACTAATGGATAAAAAGGTTTGGAGGCTTTTGAAAAATAAGGAAGATTTATAAGTCAAATAGATTCACACACATTTATTAAATGGTAGGAGCTTTTGAGAAGAATTTGGTAAAAATCTTGAAACTAAAGGAATAATTATGCAAAGAGATCAAATGTAAGATAGGCAATGGTAATAGCTCCTTACTATGTTTTCATAATTGTAACAAGTTGAGGCCACTAAATGGATTAATAAGATGCCTAGATTGAGGATCGATTCTTAGAGAACACCAAAGCCAAGGATGTTATCAATGACAATCAGTTGATTTGCAATCATAAAGAATGCTCCTCTATTATAGATAATGTCCTAGACTATAGGCCAAACCGATATATAGAGGACTTATTTCTTTGGCTGAAACATAGTTTTGGGTAGTTCATAAATAAATCTTATAAGGAGATTTTTAGACATCAAGCTTAAAACGTGAATTTGTTTAGAGTGGTTTAATTGAAGTAAGCTTTTTCTAATATCTCATTTATAATATGACTCATAGTTAAGTAACAACTAACCACTATTGAAGGTTGAGGGCTATTCACATCCCTCAATGCTATAAATTATGCAAGCTTCTTCTTAAAAGTTATCAGGTACTCCTCATTTTTCTTAAAAAAAGAATTAACTATCATTAACTTAAATGCTACCGCAAGATCCAAAAAAGTAGCCCCATTATAATTCCTATCCTCGCACCTGAAACCCCCATGAGTCTCTAGATACTTGTCTGAGGTTTTCCTTATATGAACATTAAAGTCTCCTCCCAGAATAACTTTTGTTCAGGGGGATATGCTAAATTACCTCATCTAACTTTTCTCAAAACAGGTGTTTAGGTTGTTTGTCCAACACTACAAGAAATTAGTAATTAGCAATGGAAAATTACCAATAGAAATGAAACCGTAGCAAATTATCGACAGGAAATCATATTCTGCTGGTAAAATTATCAGAAAAAATTTCATTTTAAGACGAAAAATTTTCGTCGGTAAATCTGAAAAGAAATTATCCTGCCAAATTTTTCGACAAAATATAGCAATGGTAGAAAATTCCCATCGATAAAGAAGGTGGGAAGCTTGGTAGAATAAATAATTTTGGGTTTACCGACGATTTACATTTCCATCGGTAAATGTCGTCAGTAAAGTTTAGAGGTAGACGTCATCGTTTACTTTGGCTTCAACTTTTTTAATAAAACAAAAATGATGTTGTTTGATTTAACACTAAATGATGTTGTTTTTGTTTAACCTAAAACTACCACAGCACCCCTTCCCCCTTCTCCATCGTAGCTAATTTTATCTCTCTTCTGTTGTCGCCATCCGATCACATGTCCTCGTCGTACCACTGTCCTTGGCGTCCCAGCATCTTCATCTTTGTCGCTTCTAAAGGCCCCTCCTATTTCTTTCGTGCCATCGCACGTCCTCGTCGTCGTCGTCGCATCTGCTTCAGGTGCTGTTGGATCATCTCTCATGCCACCACACCCTGTCGCCGTAGTGGTTCTATCAATGGATAATCGTAGGTCAAGACTAATGAAGGTTCATTACTTCTCTTTGGTTCATCTCTCATTATCTTTGAAGGTAGGTTAAATGTATACCAAAAGTCTGAAGCTACGATCATTTAAAAGTAATGGATAGCGGTTGTGATATGAGGATATGCATCTTTAATTATTATATGTAGGTAGGTTAGTTTACAGTAGCCACAGAAATTTTCTAAGTTAGCAATGATGAATCTTCGTGTGCTTTATGTGTCTCAAACTCTAATTAGAAATGACTAAAACAAAATTCCATAGAAATTTGACATTCACCACTAAAAAATTGCTCTGAAAAGAAATGGAGATGATATTTTGTATGAAAGCAAAAGTTGCTAATGTGATATGAGGAAATTATATAGTGAACGTGGAGAGGTGTGAGTATAATTTATATTTAAGTGTTTAATTTTTAATTTTTTTAATTAAGTGTCTAAATTTTAAAAAATTGAATAATTTAGTTTAAAAGGTTGTTGGTCGTTAATATTTTGTTGATACTATTGATGAAATATGTAAAAATTGATATTTAGAAAATTTACGGGATATTTTTTACATCATTCTTTAAAAAATTGGTCATAAAATTTTGAAGTACTTCAATAGTCCATTTTTGGGCAAAGCATGATCATGAACCAAAAGTTTGGAAAGTGAGTCAAAAATTTAACTATTTGATTGACTAAGGAAAATGGAAGTTCTATGATAATTAATGGTGGTTGCAAAAGCTTTATGTTTAAATTCTTACATATGTGGTAGATTTGGATTTATAACTGCCTTCATTATATATTATAATTGCTAATAGTCATCTTGTTAGAAGCTAAATGTGAGTTATTGCACTATAACTACCAAAAAACTATATTTAAATCTAGTGTGACCATATATATGCACACTTAGTGATGGAAGAGTGGTTAATTGGTTGTTCTCTCTTATCCTTCAAGTGTTGTAATATGATTTTACACTTTTAATATATTGATCCTTTGTCCTAATCCCTTTGTGTCCAATTTTTATAAAATGTTAACATAGTATGATTTTGTTATACAGTTTAAAAGAAAATTTTACGTGATAAAATTGTGTTAGCTTTGCCTATTAGCTCACGAGATATACATTTAGATTTTTTTCTAATTTAATTGTCAAAACAAATGGGGGTAGAGATATTTTAGTAAAAGAGGATTAGAGGATACAACTTCTTAATTCATATTACATCATATATATTAATGAAGCTAAAGAAAAACGAGAGCACAACTTGTCAGTTATTTTATAGAAATCAAGGAAGATCCTTAAAGTTGAAAGTTTATGTATCCTGCTCTAACCACAAAGTTCCTAATCCTAAGTAGGTTAGATTGCAATTAAGAAGGAGATGAAGAGCAAAAGTGAAAGAAAAATGAAAAAATAGCATAATTGAATTGATAAGAGGGAGATAAGTGCAAAAAATGTGAAAATGAGGGGCAAAAATAGGAAGAGGACTTCATAACAACGAAATTTTGTGATAAAACATTAGAAAAAGAAAAAGTTGGTATTTGGAATAGCCTATAGGAAATGCAAGCAATTGCCCCTGGTTTTCCTTTTCCCTTTGGGAAACCAACTCTATTTCTCTTTCAGCCTTGCGTAAAAAAAAACCTGATGGATTTGAACTTCGAAATTCTTAAATTGATGTTCACGATGTCTTTGTTTTTATCTTGCATACTTTTGAAGATGAAGTAGATTTTTATGTTGATTTTAGTCCTTTTCAAATAATGGTGCATTCCCACTAGTTAACTAATTAGCATCATATGTTTGTGTTTTAGCTTAAATAATAGATTTTCTCTGTATTGCATTATATATCAAAACTCAAATTGACTTATTTTCTGATTTGCTTGCTTTAATATATTAAAAATATAAAAAACTATTAAACAAGTGTATTATATTGAATATGAAATATTCTTTTGCGCAGGCACTGTTTTATGTTGAAGAGCGTCACTCATCCTTCTTCTTTGTAGTCTATAATTGTCCATCCATCTAGGTAAGCCGTCCAACTAATGTCTATCATATGTATTGCTTTAATAGTATGATTTTGATGCATTTGGGTTTTGTGTGAATGCAAATTAAGGAGGTCTTGATTTTGTGTTGTTGTTTAGAATATTCTTATAACCATTGATGAGTTTTTATGTTCTTCTTTAATAGCCGAAGTATTTATGTTTAGGTTATGTTTGAATCATTGATGAGTAGATGTATGATTACCTAAGTATTTACTGTATGTGGAATGAGTTTGAGATCTTATGGATGATTTAAGGCATAATAAACCCCTAGGACGGTATATAGGCTAGAAATCCGTGGTGCAGCTCTCGTGAGGCTTATTAGTGAAAAATTTCATAAGCCTAAGAGTCACATCAAGAACTTGCTTTCTTGATTCACAGGTGTAAACAATGACACGTACGTTAGAATTGAAATCAATTGTAGGTGATTAATTCAAACATAAATACTTTAACTTCAAATTCAAACTTAGTATTAACAAAATAAATTCATAGGTTTAATAGACATGATAGTTCTTTGCATAATAAACCCTTAGGACAGTATATAGGCTAGAAACCTAATAAGAGTAAATTGATCAAGTTTTAGGGCATAGTTTGATATATGTTTAGCCATTAATTTGATCACTTGGTACATGTTTAGGTTAAAATTGTGTTAGTTTGTGATTTATTTGTGTTTCAAGTGTTTTATGGGTTAGTACAAGTCTTTGAGCTTAAATATTATGTTTTTGAGGTATGTTGATGTGTTTGCTAGTGTTTCAGGGTCACTATCAAATAGCGAAGAAGTTTTGGAGGGAATTTAAGCCGCAACACAGGTCTACGATCATGGCAGGTAGGCCACGATTGTGATAGAAGCTCTAGGTTTGGCCTACAATCGTGGCCTGCAAACCACGATCTTGACAGAAGGTTCAGATGTAAGCCATGGTCGTGGCCTGCATTAGGTAAACACGCAGATGCTTATAAACTTCATGTTTCTAGGGATTTTTTGGACCTTTTAGACCCCATAATAACCCTAAGGCTACCCTAAACATAAAAGAGTATAAAAAGAACATAAAGCGGCAGAAAAAGGGAACTTTTGTGCAGCCATTATTGAAAACCCTAAAGAGAGAAAGAGGAAGAGAAGAGGAAGAAGAAGCGGTCTCAATGTGCTTCCCAGATCAGGAGTTTTTTCGACACTGCTGCCTTCCCAGATTGTTTAGTCTAAGTGCCTATTTCCTTTTTATTTCAATTTTATTCATGTATAAAGTTGGGATGGATTGTATGATGATAGATAGTAAAATGATGATGATGTTCTAACTCTCCTTCGGGATTTTATTTTGATTTAATGATAATATAGTCAATTGTGTTTATTGGATGAATGTCTTGATTTGATTACGTTCTTGCATAATTTGATAATAAACTGAGCGTGTAAACTAAATGAAATACGATAAAATGGGATTAATAAGAGTTAGGCGATTTAATAGAAGCCGTGATAAATCATATTGGTAATTGTGCAAAGAGAGATCCCGTGTGATGTTCCAATATTTTATTAGAGTGCTTCAGATCTAATTAGGTTTTGCATAATTTTTTAATTGAGAGATTGCAAACTCCATAATCTGATTAGGGTTTATAATTTAGGGTTTAATGGTTATAACTCGAGAGAGAATAATCAGCCTTAGGACAGTCTGAAACTGACACTCTATTGACACATAATCGATTAGGTTAACATTAATGATAAGTAAAATCCCTTTTCTCATAACTTGGTAAACTTTTTGATTGATTTCCATTATGCGTGCTTGTTGCTCAATTGTTAATTCCTTCGTGTTTAATTTCTAATTTAAGTGGTTGAATTTAATTCTCGTGATTACTTTATGTTGAATTGTTTATTTTGAGTTTTATATATTATATGCCTTAGATTTTAGGATTAGATTAGTCCCCCTCCTCATAGGATCGACACATCTTATACTACAGTCGTGACCCATGCGCTTGCGATATTTGAGGGCTTATAAATTTTAAAGCTCGAACGACACAATCAAGTTTTTGTCGTCAATGCTGGGGAGACTTAGATTAGTTTAATTCTTGTAGTCTAAGTTTTTTTCACCTTCTTTTGTGAAAAAAAGAGAGAAACTAGTCATAAATAAGACAACACATCAACTTTGATATCACCAAACAACAATGGGGAATCTCAAGAGTTGAACGCTAAAAAGAGATGGAAAGAACAATGGTGGAGGAAATACATTATGGAGAGTGACGGACCCTTATGGATGTCATGAGGCCATAACTCATTTCCCATCATTAAGGGATTATGCAACCATTGATGCAAACGAATATGTTAGAGATCAAACCATCACTGCTAAACATGTTCCGAACCAATGTGCAATTCTACAGGTTAGCCAATGAGGATCCTAATGCTCATTTAGCTAATTTCTTAGAAATTTGCAACATCTTCTGATATATTGGGATATCGGAGGATGTTGTTAGGATGAGGCTCTTTCCCTTTACACTGAGGCATCGAGCCAAGGCTTGGTTAAATTCTCTCCGCCCATCCAACATCACAACTTGGGATCAGTTGGTGCGAGTTTTTCTAGATAAGTATTTCCCTCTAAACAAGACAACAAGACTAATAAAAGAAATTATCAATTTCCAGCAAAATGATAGGGGGTCTTTATATAAAGTGTGGGAGCAGTATAAGAAGTTGCAAAGGAGCTGTCCTCATCATAACGTACCCAACAAATTCCTATTACAAACCTTTTACACTGGAGTTAATCCACCCACAAGGAGTACCATATACGTAAATGTTGGAGGATCATTTATAAGGAAAATAGTTGAAGAAGCACACTATCTATTAGAAGACATGGCATACACTAGTTGTCTTTGGACATCAGAAAGAAGTTGAAAGCAGTCAACCTTTTGGGATCCAAGAGGAATGATTGTTGCTGCAAATTTAATGACAACATGGTAGGATGAGATTGGAAGCCTAACCAAGCAATTGAATAGCCTGAAAGCCACCTCTTCCTCTCCAGTCACAGCAATGTAGCATGAATATGAGTCATGTGGATAAGAGAGCTATACCACAGCTGATTGCTTCTTAGGGGAAAACAACAATGTGGAGCAATTCAACTATAATGGGGCACAAGTTGGTCAGGGAGATGTCAATCCTTATTCTAGCACATACTAGTCGGGATGGCATAACCACCTAAATTTTCATTGGTCTAATAATACTGAGATTCAGTTTACAAATCAAGGGTCACATGGATATCAATAGGATAAATACAATGACTATGATTCCAAACTGCACAAGATCATGGACAAGCTCATAAGTATGGATGAGGCCCAGAAGCAGTTAGAAGAGAAAATTGACCACATAACAAGGACTCATGCCTCTTCTATTCTCAGCCTGGAGGTTTAAGTGGAACAACTTGCCGACGTGTTATCTACAAAAAGTGTGGGAAGTCTTTCGAGCAACACAGAAGTATATCCAAGAGAGCAAGTTAAGGTTATCATACTTAGAAGTGGGAAAAAAGTTAAGAGAACTAACAGATAGACTAGCTGAAACTCACTTTGTATAAGACCAAGAGAAATAGAAAAAGAATGAAGAAAAGAGTGAGGACCCTCCCTATATTCCTCCTATGCATTACCCACCGGGAATACCATTCATAAGAGTTGATGACTTCAAATCTTTAAAGGAGCGTGAGGATGAAGAACAGATGACAGCAGGCATTTGAAGAAGCCATAAAATTCTCTGTTCTTGAAGCAAAAGAAGAATAAGAAAAGGGAGTGACTACAGAAGGACAAGAGCACCTCACCCTTTTACCAAACTAATTGCTAGACTTAATAGAAGATTTAGGGAGTTTCATTATTCCCTATTTTATTGACAACTTGTTAGTGAAAAGGACATTGCTGAAATTAATTGGTTTTCTCAACTTTATCAATATTGTCCTTTTGATCATTTTTCAATTTATAGCTTACTCACATGCTACAAAATTGATGTTAAATGATAAGGGTGGAAGCAAGCCACTCACAATTGATCTAGGATGAGCTTCAAAGGATACAAGGTCAAGCTAATAACCCTAAATTAGCATGTTTAGTAGCTATATTTACATTATTGTGTAGTTAGGTTTGTTTTAAATTCTAAAATAAGTTTTGAATGATTTGGAATGGTTTGGATTGCTAATTCTTTTTCTCTCTTGAATCACTTATAACATAAGGAAACACTCTCAATGTCAAGCGGATTTGTTCTCAACACTATCTCCATCACCATAAACGGTTTCGTGTTGTAACCCTTTTCTTTTCATTTTTGTTAGTATTTTTTTTCTTATGATTTTTTAATATTGGGTTTTATTTCCCATTGGTGTGTTTGTGCACGCTTCTTACATTGAGGACCATGTGTTGTTCAAGTGTGGGGAGGTTTGTGTGATTTTACCTTGAGTGTGAATTTTGCATATTGTATGATAGTTTGTTTAGGTTGCATGATGTGAATTGTGTGAATGAATTAATGCTAGGACATAATGGGATAGAATTGGCCTTAAACATAGTCTTTTAGGTGCTTACATGCGGATTTCGCATGTTAATAATTTAGAACAACTTGAATGATTGTGTTTAGAGTTAAATTATTTCGTGAAGTTGAAGCCATTGCCTCATTTATTGCACTGTGTGTTTTGTGCTTTGTGCTTTGTGTTGTTTGTTGTTTTGTTTGCTTGTGGACAAGAAAATGTTTATGTGTGGGGATGTTGATATGTGTGAAATGTATCATATTTTAGGGTATAGTTTGATATGTGTTTAGCCGTTTATTCGATTCTTTAGGGTAGAATTGTGGTAGTTTGTTATTTATTTGTGTTTTAAGTGTTTTCTGGGTTATAACAATCCTTTAAGCTTAAATATGATATTTTTGAGATACCTTGATGTGTTTGTTAGTGTTTCAGGGTAAAGATTGAAGAACGGAGGAGTTTCGGAGAAAATTTGGGCCAATTTCATGGCCCATAATCGTGGTGTTGGGCCCTATTTCCGAAGCCCAACTATCAAATCGGAGTCAAAAGCGTGGCCTAGTAGGGTTATAACAATGAACCCTTCCTCCCATGAAATTAATCAATTTAAACTTAGCACCAGAGTTTAAAAAAATTCCTATGGGAAAGTAGATATTCGAGCTAGGAATCTAATGCTTCAGGAATCGTCTCAATCGAAGGTCGGATGAGAAATGGTCAACGGATCCAACATGCTCATGACTCTACTCACATTGTACATGCCTTGACATAATTGTCATAACTCTCACTACAGATGTCGGATTGACTTTATTTTTGGACGGTTTGACGGAAAACTTCCAAATCGTAACTTTATGAAGATCTCGAAGTAAGATTAGGCCTCTAAGAGGATCAAAAATGGAACAGAAGGTATAAGGTGAATAGTGTGCAAAACTAAGACGAAGGAATAACTCAGACAAAGCATTCTGAGACGAAATAAAACTAAGACGAAACGATTCTAAGATGAAGCAGAAACTAAGACGGAACGATTCTAAGACAAATCAGAAACTAAGACAGAACGTTTCTAAAACAAAGCAGAAACTAAGATGGAATCATTCTAAGACGGTGCAGAAACTAAGACGGAATGATTCTAAGACGAAGCAGAAACTAAGACGAAACGATTCTAAGACGAAGCGGAAACTAAGATGATAAGAACTAAGACGCTACAAAACTAAGACGAAGCATCTTAGGTACTGTAAGACACTACAAAAAAAAGACGAAGTAAAACAGGTCAAACTAAGACGATAGGAGTCAAACTAAGACGCCACAAAACTAAGACGAAGCGTCTTAGGTACCAAAATAAAGACGAAGTAGAACAAGTCAAACTAAGAGAAGAGAAAAGTCAAACTAAGATGATAGGTAGAAACTAAGATGATACAGAACTAAGACGAAGCGTCTTAGGTACCAAAACTAAGACGAAGCAGACCCGGTCAAACTAAGACGAAGAGAAAAGTCAAACTAAGACAATAGAACTAAGACGCTAAAACTAGGACGAAGCAGAGTTGGTTTGTCTAGTCCAACCAAGATCATTCTAGATTTTTCTCCAGGAGTTTGAACCCGAATTTTATCCTTATAAAAGATCTGAATTTGAAATGCAATAAAGAGCTTGGAAAATCATAAGCAAAAGTAATCATATTTCCTTAACAGAACCACACACAACTTGAACTTAGCTTTAATTACATATCAACACGCTCATCAGAAGCTTAATACAAATGCAGATGGATGCTCAATGTTTGATATACTTATAATGCTAGCCAAATGTTACTAACTTAATACAAAAGACGCCTAGCTAGCTTGGAGTATCCAATTGCCCTATAAGAATCACTAATTTTCTCGATCTACACCTAAGAAGGAAGTGGTGGGGTGAGCTACACAGCTCAGTGGCTAACATATTTATAGCCATGGAAATTGACCAAAGTCAAGCATATGTATGTACACACACACACACACACACACACACACACACACACACATATATATATATAGCTAGCATTCATACTTTATTAACGCAATTTAAACATTCATCAATTTTGCTCAATCACATAACACTCAATATGCTTCATGCTTGATCATTTAAAGATGCAATGCAAAACAAATGGCTCGAGGGTTCTGTGAAACAAAATGAGGAAACTGAAGTTTACCCCATGAACATAATGAGTCCATTTCGGAGCTTATATGCTACAAGCAGGCAGTTGGGAGAAGGCACTTGTCGACGTGCACGTGACGAACAAAATGGTTCCACTCTTGCCCAAACAGAAGCACATAATCATGCTCAGAATCATTTTATCAAAATGATATGCTTTCATGC
>JANZLC010000003.1:23007422-23019677 GCA_026413385.1 Erythroxylum gracilipes
GTAGGTATTTGCATCACTTGAAGAAAAATGTCAAAAACAAGGCTAGAGTTGAAGGTTTGATATGTAATGCTTATTTAATGGAGGAAGCAAGTACATTTTGTTCATATTATTTTGAGCCACATGTGTACACATAAGAAAGAAAAGTTCCTCGTAATAACGACGGGGGAGGAAGATGCTGATAGTAACTTATCTATTTTTCACATATTCTGGACGAACATATGGATGTTCAACAAGAAGAATGTTAACATAGGAAGAAATAGAGGCTGCCCATGGTTACATTTTATTGAATTGTCAAGAGGTTTAATCTTTCGTGTAGTAAGTTGATGTTGATTTTGAAATTGATTATTTGGGTTTTGAAATTTAGTGTTATTCATAACTGAAATACATAATAATGTTTTTAGTTTATATGAGGAATGGTTACACGAGCTAATTCCTTAGAAAATACAGGATGATATCAATAAAGAAGTTGGAAGACACTTTTCTCAATGGTTCAAGAAATATGTAAGTTTTCACTTACAATTATTGAAATGATTGAATTATAAGATTAAAGTGTTTACATGACATTATACTATTTAATATGATAATTTCTTTTATGTAGGCCTTAGAAGATCTAATAGAGAACAAGTTCATATGTAATCTTGCGAAAGGACCTTTATGAATTGTTAAATCATATCTGGTGTATTTCTTTAATGGATACAAATATCATACAAAATATCATGGTTATAGCATGGCAACAGTAAATAGTGGAGTTTTCATATAGGGAGAATTGATGGATTACTATAGTAAAATTATTGAGATACTTGAAATTGAGTACCATCCAATGCTAATAAAGCGGAGTGTGATATTTAAGTGTGACTGGATTAATCCAACTCCTAATGTTGGTGCAAAAGTGCATAGTCAATACGATCTAGTTGAAATCAACTAGTAAAGAAGATTTAGACAATTTGAACCTTTCTTGTTGGTGGTACAAGTGATCCAGGTGTATCATGTCCCTTTTCCAAACATACGACAAGATAAGTCAGATTGGTTGGTCATTTGCAAAGTTAAACCTAAAGATGTTTTTGAATCAAATGGAAAAGCAGAATAGAGAATTAAAGTGAAGTGTTTCAAGAAGATGTTTATGAAATAAATGCATCTGTTACATATGACAAGAATGAAACTTTGAACGATCCAAATAATGAATATGTTGAAATTTCATTCAGAGAGGATAAGGAGGGCGAGAGATCTGAAGAGGACCCTGAGTTTGATTCTAATTCTTCATAAAAAGAAGATGATGATGATTTTGATTTACAATTAAATGCTGATAACGATTAATTTGTGTTTATAATATAATATTAAATTTAATAAATCAATTATTGAATTAATAATATCCTGTTATATATTGAATTGAAATTGTTATATTTCTAGAATATTCAATAAAATATAAATTTCAGGTTAAAATATGCCACCAAAGAGAAAACAAAATATGATACGACCAAAGTTTAGACCACGATTTAGAGCCAGTTACTTTCCAGGTGAAGCATCACATTCTACAACTGAAATAGAATCAGATGTTGTACCTCCAGCTATTACAGTTGCAAACGAGACATTATCTTCCATACTTGATGTTACACCATCCACAACCCCTATACCGACAGAGATATCAAGGGTAAATATTGCGGATGAAGCAGGCGACCTCTAGCTTAGAGTTAGGGGAGTTGATGGAAGAACTTACATCACAATTGTCAATAATATGTAAGTGAAAATTTATGAAACACCATATGTTTATAATTAAGTTATAGGTTTAAATTTAAAAATGACATAAAATTGTCTTTATATTAGGTTGATTCAGTCTGGATAGTGCTCAAGAAACATGACATCCAAATTTAAGGAGAAAATTGATCTTGAGGGTTATATATGGAAAAATATCTCTCAAACAATAAAGGATTTTTATTATCAGGAGTTTTATGTACAAAATATATATTTTTGTATTTTTAATTAATTTTTATACATTAATTAGATAAATATTGTAGGTTACAAGTACTTATCATTTTTTAATTTTGAAATTGATGTGATTATTTATAAAGTATAGGAGAGATGAGCTCGTACACATTATAGAGACTTTGTGAGTGCGATACACAAGACTGGTGTAGGACCTCCTTATATTTATGAAGAAATATGGAGTTGATGGCAGCAGTAGTGGACATCACCCGAGGTAATATCCATTTCAGAGCATAATTCTACTAACAAATGTGGAGGACGTGGGAGAGAGAGTCTTCTCGTATGCACTGAAGGATCTATTACCCACCATAAGCATGCAAAGAGACTTGTAAGTATCTACACTTTGCGTTTATATATGATTTTTTTAACTTTGATGTATTTCAATTTAATTTAATGTATAAATTTTATAATGAAAATATGTTTATTATGGAGAATGATAATGTTATAAATGTCTGGTGCCATATATGGTTGTGTTGTTGAGTTACTTTCTTTGTTCAACATGGGGTAAATATCATAAAAATAGAGAAAATTTTGCCAAAATTTTTATTGTAGTTTAATTATAACGTTTTATTTTGATGTAGCAAAAGTCTATAGGCAGGAAGTTTACATCCTGTCAGCTCTTTTTGCACACTCATACTAAGAAGCATGACGGTGTGACCTTAGACAATACCAGATGTAGAGAACTAAATGTATGTGAAATTTATGCTTTAATATTAATGTTTATTAATTATCACTTATTAACATAAACATTGCCTTCTGATATGGTCAAATACAAGAAAACATTCAACGACAGTCTCAGTAATTCGAAGATGTTGATGGGAGTTAAACCTATCTTCATGCAGTGGGTGGTAGGGACCATCGTGGAAGGATCTTCGGCTTAGGTTCATTTGTAAATGCATGTTATTCGCAATCCTCCACATCCAGTACAACAACATCTAGCAGGCGGTCTGCATCCAATGAAGTCCATGAGTTTCGAAGCACAGTACAAACACTGGCAACTCAGTTGCAAGAGTTGATGGAGTACATAACCCAGCTCCGTAATGAGATGGATGAGTTGAAGGGGAAGGGCAACACTTCATTGCAACATTCAGAGTATCCACATTCACCAAATGAATACAACTCCAAATGAATAGTGTAGTTGTATTCATTTTATATGAATTAAATACTTATTATTGTAGATAATAATTTTTTTATTATCAATTAAGATAATTTTTACTTTATATCATCAATCAACTTTTTGTTTTAACAAAGTAAGTGTAGAAACAAATCAATATATTATCAATAGATAACTGATAATTGTATAAAGTATACATCAATCATAAGATTATCAAATAAAATTAAATGTAGGAAAAATATTAAATAAACAAATATCAGTAAATTTACCGACGGAAAAACAAAATTCGTTAGTAAAATGCAGTGAACTTTCTAACGAACGACCAATATCTATTGGTAATTTACCGACAGACCACCAAAATATGTCGGTAACGTTAGTCATGAATTTATTGACAAAAATGAAAATCCATAGGTAAGTTTACCCATAGAAAAGACTGATCCGTCGCTAAATTTCCTGATTGAAAAAATCTTTCGTTGTTAAATTTTAACGACAGCACAGAAAGTACTGTCGCTAAATATAGCGACAGAATAAAAACTATCAACCGGTAAATTAGCAATAGAAAATAAGTACTTCATCGCCAATTATTACTTGTGGTCGTTTCTTCGATGACTTATTTCGTCGATAAATCCCATCGTTAAACTATATTTTTCTTGTAGTGCAAAATTGGCATTTGTATGCACACATTACATTGAGAACAACACCTTTACTACAATCTTTATGGACATAATAATATCTTTGGTCATCTTTACCTCCAGAATATGATTTATAAGTTTCTTAACAACCAAGATACTTATCTCATTCTGTCATCTCAAACATCCTGGTACCAAAGTTTAAACCCATTAATCTCTTTAATTTTACCCCTCATCTACTTTGTCTCTTGGATGTACACAAATCTTATATGTGACTAAAATCTCCACTAAATCTAAAGACTTTTATGTAAAGGTTATGATATTCTAAGAATCTATATGTAATCTGGTTTACATCTTTTCTCTTGGACCCAAAACCCACCAAAAGATTGGTCCTTGCTTTATCATCTGTAGTCAAAGCCACCAAGCCACCAATCCTATCGCAGTGCCCAACACAAGCTAAAGAAGATAAGCCCCACAAGTCCCTAAATAACTCCAATATAATTGAAGAGAGGAAACAAGGATTGTTAATAAAATCCAAAAAGGGAACCGTAATAAATGAGTTTGGTGATCACAAGTATATATGCAACAACAATACCTAGCAAAAATCTCGCTACAACTCGAGATTTAAGGAAGTCTTGTAGTATGCAATATTACCTCTAACTAGTAGAGAAATTGTTCTAAAATCATAACCATTACTAGAATGCTAAAATCCAGTATTGAACAATTAAAACATAACAAACAAACAATTGAAAATTATAAATAAAAAGAATCGAACCAATAGGGATAGTAAACCCAAACAAGATGGAAAATTTTATGAAAAAAAAGTAAGTGTAAAGGACCAAAAACACCAACAATACCAAATCCACTAAATAACTGTAAGCCTGCTTAAAACTATGCCACATGATAAGCCAAGGGATTTTATGACATTCCTGAGTGAAAAGTCTAGTAACATGAAGAACTAATAAACACAAAAAAATGGCTAGGAGAAATAAATAAAGCTGGATAAGTTAATAATTTTTGAAAAACCAAATGCTGAACTGGGAAATCGGAAATCGGAGAGAGTTGAAGGAGCAGCGGTAAGAAGAGGATAGATTTGGCTGGAAACAGCGGCATTAGATATTTTATACAGAAGCTTCTGATGATGTTCTAAACTTTCAAGCGGGTGAAATTTTTTTTATCTTTTCTCATAAAAGCCCCTGATCTGAGCTTATCCTGAGAGTGAAAACAAGAGAGTATTGTCTAAGCTGAAAATGATGAGCAAGAGCAGAGCTGTGGTGAGAAGCACCTGCAAAAAACATTGAAACTTGCGAAACCCAAATGAGATCATGAGCATGTAAAAAGCTGCGGTACCTGTAAAAGAGATCACGAGAACAAGCTACTTGCTCTCAAAAAATGGACATTCCGAAAGTGAAATGAAATAGAAATTGTAAAAGCCGAGACAGCAGAGACTAGAGTATAGGGAAAAAAAAAGCCCTAGCTTTCTCTGGTCACTCACTTTCTACTCCGCAGTCGCCGGTCAGGTAATAACGCTACAGCAGTTACTCACACTCTACAACGGTCAGGTTAGTGTCACTTGGAAAAGAATTGACGGAGAGAACAGCGTAACTTGTGAGGTTAGTGTCCACCACCATCGTCTCAAATCAGTTGCTTTCTAACAGTCTTGTTACTGTTTAAAGCTGAAAATGATGAGCAAGAGAAGAGCTGTGGTGAGAAGCACCTGCAAAAAAGATCACGAGAACAAGGCACTTGCTCACAAGAAATAAAGATTCCAAAAGTGAATTGAAATAGAAATCCTAGAATCTGAAGAAGTTCCAAGAGATGAAGCAGACAACACGAACATATAGATATAGTTTGAAAGGATATATGCATTGATAGCAGTTTCTATTATTCCTTTTTATACTTTTTGAATGTAAAAATTACAAGAAGATATTCAAATACCTTATTATGGAATAAGATTTTACAATATAAACATTCATAATGATAATTTATTATTCAGTAAATTATATTTAAAATCTCAAATTTAGTTTAATTTTATAATATTAGTTAGTACTGTAAAAAAATAGTATAAAATCTAATTTATTACAAATTATATAAGTAAGATATATCAAAACTTTAACTTAAATATATTCATAAATTAAAATTATTAACAGACCAAAACCATAATGATAAGTCAGAATTTGATCTAGAGCACCAAACCAAATCGACTAACATTTTTTTTTTGGGTAAATAAATCGACTAACATTCATTTTGCCTAATTTTGTTTCATACAAAGAAGAAGAAGAAGAAGAAGCAATTCCTTTCATTCAGAACTCATGAAAGCTTGCTATGGGAACTAATCACAATCTTCAGGGGACAGATTGATTGCGTCCTAAGGAAGGTCCATGCATGAAAGCTTTGATGTTTCCTATAGCATCTGAAACAAGGTCACTTACTACCTTCCCCTCTTTTCTCTTTAGTTTTCAACTTTTGCCTATATAATCCAGCTGGATAGTAAAATGATAATCTCTTTCCATGCTTTCTAGTGTTTCCTTTGCTTGTATTTTATCTGCAATCTTTCGTTTCATTCTTCCTGTTGCTATATTTCTTATGAGTGTGTGATGTTGCTTTAGCTTTATAATGTAGACCGTGCTAATCAGGAAGAAAAAGTTTGAAGCTGATTTAAAGGAAGAGATCAAGAAGTTGCATGGACATGTGGATCAAATTAAGATACGGATAAGACCAAACTTTCATTTCTTTTAAAATTTAAAAAAAAAACAATTTTAATTTATAAATATTTTCTACATTAAACTGCTGATTTTTTATTTGGAAAGTTTTGGTTACGAGTTCAGGTAGTACTATATATTAATTATATAATTACAATAATCTGGTTTTGTAAAAGATTGATATTTTATTACTGTTCTTAATATCAGGGAAAGTTCAAAATTTTAAATATAATTTATTCTTTATTATTTTATATTAGGTCTAAAGAATTTCAAGAATTATACATAATTTGGTCCTTATATATTTAAAGGAAAAGTTAAAGAATTTTGTATCACGTGATTATTAGAAAGTTTAACTGTGTTGTAGTTTAGGGAAATTATATATGTAAATTTTGTCACATGATATAATATTTCATCCATTAAATACAATTTTCACAAGTTTAGTTATAAGTTGCAGCATTCTATTATATTATTGTTACACTAATATGAAAAAGTTGATGCAGAAAAACATTAAGTGACCTTCAACAGACTCTATAGACAATTTAGTATTTTGATAAACTCATTCAAATTTTAAAAAAATATTAAGTGAATATGAGATCACTAAACCCAAAAATAAACTGCAAATGAGTGTTGATGACATAATGATGATGATATATTTGTTAAATACCATTGATAATGACACAATGTCGGAAACACAAAGTAAACATAGTGTAACTTGGTAGACAACTTGCGGACGACAGAACTCATTAATGGAGAAGAACTTTTGCAGACTGTAGTGCTCCATATGGTGGTTTCACAGCCTAAAATTATCAATGACAGCGGTTGGTGTAGCAGCGTCATCATGTTTTCTTGTGTAGTAACTATTAACATAGTCTACCACCTTAATTTGTCGATACAAAGCAGGATTCTCATCTGATACAAGCTCCTTTATGGGTCCATAAAGCCTGTCTGATGCACTGAAATATGTTGAGAAGAAGAATGCCACTGATATTCTTGGGCCAACGTCTCTGGCCAGAACTCTATGGAAAGCACTCTTGAACTTGTCATTCGATACAAGCTAGTGCAAATAGAATGCAAAAGTCTAAGAAATACTTTCAAAGCTAGACCTTAATTGCCTAATAACCTACTTGGGGAAGCATAATAATGAATAAACTTTGTTTTTGGTTTTGAGATCCTTACCTGTAGGAAGTCACCAATGTTAACTATCAAAGCTCCTGGAACCGGCGGAACATCTACCCACTTATGATCGTAGAGAACTTGGAGGCCTCCAATTTGATCCTGGAGAAGGACTGTAATAAAAGTAGCATCCTTATGTGGTGTAGTTCCAATTGCGAGCTTGGGCTGAGGACATGCAGGATAGTAATGGCACAAGATGTAATGCCCTTCAGCACAACCAATGTCGGTGAGATGATTAGACTTCAGCCCGAGTGCCTCTGAGAGTAACTCAAAGATAGTAATTCCAACTTCTCTAGCTTGTGCTGAGTATTTGATTGTTATATCCCTGTATATAATTGGTGGATGAAGAGGTGCATGTATCCAAGAAAAAGAAAATTATTAGTGTAAATATTGGTGATCAATTGCATAAAACATTTGTTTAAAACATCAAGATGGACTAGTTCATTAATAAGTTTATATAGATCAACATACTTATATATTTAACCAAAAGTTATAAAATTAATAAACATGTATATTTAATAAAAGAAAGTTAGCCATAATTATCTTTAAGTCAAGTTAAATAAGTTCTGCAGATCTAAGTAAAATGATTTTCTATTGATAATTTCGGCTAAAATTATTTGTTGATAATTGATAACTATTTCTTCAAAAAAATTTACAAATCGTGATAACAATAACATCATTTTAGTAGAAATTTCGTTAAGACGAAAGGTCTGAAAAGGTTAAAAAATTTGCAACTTTACTTTTAAGTAACAGAGATAACACTTACAGAACTTGAAAATCATTTTAAATGGCTAATTACCTGCAGACTTCAGGAAATTCCTCAGGTTGAGGAGCATCTGGTGCCATGATAAAGTAACTGGTATCCCTCCAGTTTGCAGCTTTAACATCGTAGAGATTAAAATTGCTATTGTACCTCACTTTTCTGGAGATATCTCGTGAGTAGAACTTCATTTTCTTCTCATTGGGTTGCTCGTGAAAGTTACGGACTCCATCAATCATCTTCTCCAAGGTATCAGTGGAAACTCCATGATTCACAACTTGGAAGAAACCCCATTTCTCTGATGCCTCTAGAATTTCTTGGACAATCTGTTTACGTGCATTTGTATTTTCTTCATCATGCAAGTATTTCAGGTCTATTACTGGAATTTGGAGACTTATTGGATGAGTTGCGGATGAACCCTGATCATCAGCGACTTCAGGATCAGGTGGCAAGACAAAGATGTCGGGAATTTTCTCAATTCCAGAATCTACAAGCCCTTTAACCCCTACTTTTGATTGATCAAAGGATTGTAGCTTTGCTAGTCTATCATTTGCTGAATGTGGTTGCAAGGGTGAGGGTGCCATCTCTCTGTTTTTCTATCTTATATGGCTGACAAGGAACTGGCTTTGTGTCTTACCATGAGAACATATGGTTTATATAGGAAAGCACCGTGGGGGAATCTTTGGAATCACCACAGGGGATGCAACCAAAAATAAAAATGCTTTTAAATACCAAATTTTTTCTGTAATACACCTATTTACTTTGCTATAATAACGTCAACATTAAACAATACAGAAAATAGTGTCTTCCATTGCACCTTATCATGAAAGAACTCAACTTTAATTACGAAGAAAGAAAAAAAAAAAACCAAACTGTTGTTGTTGATATACCAAGCATATTTCTTATTAGTTAGCGCTCATCAAGCCAGAATATATGGTTGTGTAAGGTTAATAGAATTCTATTCACAATGAACAAGAAATGAGAAGTAATTTTAATTAAAGCAACGCACTTCTTTCTTGTCATTTATTGAGAATGACATGTGAGCCACTTGTAAGGAGTACAAGTTTAATTATCACAAAACACGCGTTAGCTTCTTGGGTAACATGCTATTCTGAAATATAAATGGATCATCGAACTTTATTTTTATATTTGGAATACATAAAAATAAGTTTGTTATTGAATTTATTAAAAAATTTCTGACCTTTTAATTCAAACTATTATATCAAAGATACATTAACTGGGGCGGTACTCACTCAACTTTGGCAAGTGTATCATCAATATTAAAGCAGCTGGACTCGGTCTCGTCGGCTTATTTGGCGCGCATTTATCCCGATAACAGTATATAGAAGAGCATTCTTTTGTCCAAAATCAAAAAACAAAGACTCTGTGGTCTTGAGCTAACAGACGAAGAGTGACCAGTAGCCCTCCATTACTTTTGGTAAAAAATTTGCCTTGACTTGAGTAGGATCCACGCAGTATTACAATTGCAAGGAGGCACAGATATTGTATTGAAGCAGCTATAACTGCCTAAGTCATCAAAAGGAATCTACTTTTCTAAAATCAAACGTAACTTTGACAAATTTCACCTAATATAGAAGAGCATTCTTTTGTCCAAAATTAAAAAAACAAAGACTCTGAGGTCTTGAGCTGTGAATATAGAAGAGCATTCTTTTGTCCAAAATTTAAAAAACAAAGACTCTGAGGTCTTGAGTGACCAGTAGCTCCCCATTACTTTTGTTAAAAAGTTTGCCTTGGTTATAATTAATTGTTTGCTTGTTGACCCGTTTAGTTACATGTTCCTTGATTATTTCTCATAATTAATTAATATTACAAGATAATTCTAATATCTACAAAAGCATGTTTAATATCTGATGCTCTTTTGTACATTGTTGTTGTCGCTGTTGAACGAGTCATTGATTCTCCGTCTAGGATTGCCAGTTTATGTCGACGTTCAGAGAAAAATATTGCGGGCTTATATTGGACTAATTAAAATGGAATAATGCAAGAGGCAATAGTTATCTTTAAACTAGAATGGCCCTTGTGGTCATTGGAAGATTTGAAACTTGATAGTGTGAACAAACTTAACCAACGAAAAACAGGTATTTGTCTTTAAACAGTTTGTCCTTAATAAAAAAGAATGGAAAATAGTTGTTGACTTAACAGATTTTTCAATAAAATTTTGAATTATATAATAAAAGATTCCTTTTTTTACAAAAAAAAAATCACTCTTTTCAAATGCGAATTTTAGCCCAAAATATTTTAATGAGGTGGCAGATATGCTCACTACAAATTTAATCAAATAATTACGAACCTTAACTCTATAATTGTAAACATAACAATGTTACATATATGAATAATTACGAACCTTAACTCTATAATTGTAAACATAACAATGTTACATGTACAACATATATTAAGCGTATTATAGTTTATATAATTAATTTATTGTCTAGTGCTTGATTAACAATGAATCTTCCTAAAATTGGACATATCATAACATACTACTACAAGAAAATAAGGAATTGACGACGGAAAAATAACGACGGAAAATAAACCGTTGCAAATTATTGATGGTTTTATTTGGCCATCGAAAAAGTTGATGGAAAAATATAATTTAGCGACGGAACAATACCTTCGGCAATTAAGGTGAGAATTGATGGCGGAATAATGAAGTTTTGACTTTTTGGTGGAATATTACTGACGGAAATTTCAACCAATACGTCGTCATCTGCTTGTAGTTGAACATTATTTACTTAAAGAAAACGACATCGTTTGGTTTAAGAAGAAAGAAGGAGAGCCGACGGTAGGGGGGAAGGGTCTTCGAGTGTGTTTTAATATAAACAAAACAACGTCGTTTGGCGTCGGCTCTCCTTCTTTCTTCTTCTCCTCCCTGCTACGTCTTCTCCTCCGGCGATTTCTCCCCTCCTGTTCGCGGTCTGTCATCAGCGTTGTCATCAGTTCGTGTTGCCTCAGAAGCTCGTCCTCTTCTCTCACCATTGTTGCATTTTCGTGGAGGTATACATCAACGTGGTTGTTTTGTGTTTATTAAATTTGTTTGTATCTTTGATTTGTTTTGTATGTTTTAGTATTTTGTGAATGGATAACAACATTTAAGGGTATAATGTTAGTGTTAGAAGGTTCAGTTTTCAAATTTGGTTGTGATGTTGGGATGATTTATTGAGGCATGTTAGGTGTTTGATGAAATGCCTCTTGTTTGGAAAATTGTATTCATAAGAAGATGAACTTTATTTGTTAAGACGAATGAGTTAATGCAATAGAAGAATAATCAAATTTGACAAGTTGAATCTAAGCTTAAGACTTGGTTAAATCTTCCTAAAAGTCATAGAACCATAAAGAACAAATGCTCAAATTTAAGTGAAAGGTTGATGGTAGTTTTTTTTCAGTATGCAAAGTACATGTAGTGGAGAAAGATACCCGTAATAGGTAGGAATTGACTATGGGAAGAAATTCTCACTTATTGTAAGGTTTACATCATTTTAACTAATTTTAGCTTTGGTGGATAATGGATCTTGATTTAATCAAATGCATGTAAAGAATGTCTTCTTAAGTGGAGAACTAGATCAAGAAATTTATATGGAACAACCAATAGCAATGCTTCATAAAGACCAAAAGTAAAAAGTTCATATTGTTAAAGTCAATTTATAGTCAAAAGATCCAACATTACATATGTAACTTTGTTATTATACATGGAAAATGTTTTAATATCTAGTAAAAACAATGAATTTGCTATTAAACAAATAAATTAGCCATCAACCATGTTTAAAATGAAAAATATGGGTGAGCCTACATGCATCTTTGGGGGTCACTAAGAATCATTCAAGAAGATCATTGTCACTTCTATAAGCTACATACATATTAAGCAGATGGTTGAACAAT
>JANZLC010000003.1:23019777-23036792 GCA_026413385.1 Erythroxylum gracilipes
CAAAATATTATGCACAGATAATTCATAACTGTTGAAATTATGCATTAATCATAAGATCATGAAATAAAATTTAATGTAGGAAATTTTTTTAAAAAAATTAGTTTACTTTATCAACGGAAAACAATATTACGTCGGTAAAATCTATTATATTTATCGACAGACAACATAAACTGTCGATAAAATCTAATATATTTATCGACGGGTACTCTTCTTTCCGTTGGTAATATTGCAAACAGTCAGGATTTCCTGAACTACAGTTTATCGACAGTCAACCATAACCATCGGAATATCACTGTCAGTATTATGTTACTGTCGAAAAATATTACGACGGAATACTTATGGTCGTAGGTAAATTTACCAAAGGTTTACTATAAATTCGTCAGTAAATTTACCGACGGTCAAAGACATCGGTCAGTGTATTTACCGACAGACACATAATAAACCGTCGGTAAACTTACCTACAGTCGTTTTAATGACGCCCTTATCTGTCGGTTGTTTCCATTGCTAATTAGTATTACTGACGGAATACAAACATGTTTTGTCGGTAATCTCCGTCGCTAAACAACGTTTTTCTTGTAGTGTATAAATGTATGCTTTTGTCGACTCTTTCAGTATATGAGTCATTCCATCGTCACCCTAAAGTCTATTAACTAGTCAAAGGTAGTGCTCATTTTAAAATGGAGTTCTAATTTTGCAAATAAACAAATAGAAATAAAAATGTTTCTTTTAAATACAATTTTAAAATGGAAAAAGCAAAAAGTAATGAAAAGAAGCTAATTAAAAATTTTAGAAGTTTAAGATAAAATGAATATATATGTTAATTAATTATATTTAGATTTAACTTAAAACTTATATAGACAATGTAAAACATAAACAAAAATAAACATGAAATTAAGAGGATGAAACAATTTTTCCAGTTTCGTACAATACCGGCCAGAAAACGATACGTAAATAAAATCTTCGGTACCAACCTTTCATCTAGTACCAACCAGTACCATAAAACTTAAAATTACTAGGAACTAAATTGTAAAAAAAAACAAAACAAAAAATCCCACACCCACGCAGACTCTCACATCTTAGCGCCATTTTCAATTTTTCATTCGTCTCTCTCCTCTTTACCATTTTCATCATTCTCCTCTGCCTCCTTCCAACGTCACTGACCATTCACTGCTATCGCGCCACCACCCGTAACCACTGCTACTCTCCACCTCTGCCCACTACGCCTGTAGCCCTGCACCTTTGCCTACCGCACCTATTGCTCTCCACCTCTAGCCAATGCCATGCCATTGCTCTCCACCTCTTCCCACCGTGCCTGCTATCCTCCACCTATACATAATGCCACACTACTGCTTCAGTCCACCATCGTTGTTACTTGAAAATATGACATAAATCACCATTTTCATTTTCTAGTTCTAGACTCGATGCGACCTGATTAGACCTAACTGAATTGACCCGACCCCACCTAACCCAAATTGCAATTTTTGATTTTTAGTGTCTTTTGAATTACTTTTTCTGCTATTGAATTGCAATTGCATTGTGTTTTAGTTATGTAATATGTATTTTACGAATGGTTAGAATTGTTGGAATTGTTTGTGTGAGTTGGAAATTTTGAGTTTGAAAGTTGGAATTGTTTTTGTGAGTTGGTTCAATTTCAATGTAATCTAGGCATTATCAATTTATAAAGAAAATTATTGCTTTGAAAAAATGTGGGTTTGAAAGTTGGAATTGTTTGCATGTATTGGTCCAATTTCAATGTAATTTGAGCATTTTCAATTTTAAAATTAATCCATTAAGTTATTAATTTGTTAATTAATTTATATGAAACATAAAATTTACTAATTATTGTTTGTATATAAAAAGTATTTAACATATGATTAATCATTTAAATATAAGATTTAATATATAATTAAATCATTTAATATATGTAATTAAGTTAAGAAAATTAAATGTTTGCATTTTTATATTGTTTATTGGTGAATTGTGTTGGATGAAATTGAATTATGTAATGTATATTAACTCCTTATTGTGGAGTTAAGTTGAGTAAGAAACTAATGACGTTGATTAAAATTAGTGCATGAAAGATTGCTAAAATAAAGTTAGGAATTAGGATTTTAGAATCAATGTTAATTAAAATTAGTGAAGAAAATAAAATAATTATAAGCATTACAAACTGAATTGTATAAGTAAACAAATTATATTAGTTTATAGTTTTATTATGAGATTACATAAAGTAAGTTGTAAACTTATAGTTGTGAGTTATGGTGGAAGTTGAATATGTTATAGTTGTGACTGTATGTCTTTAGTTTATAATTGAATAATGTAATCACACAAAATAATTATATTATATAAGATGTATATGTGTATTGTGTAATTGTGTATGTTGAATACTTGAATTGTTAGTTTTTGACTTATTGGTAAATTGTGTTTGATGAAATTAAATTGTGTATGATGTAATCATACAAATGAGTTATATTATACAAGATGTATATGCATTTTGTGTAACTGTGTACGTTAAGTACTTGAATTGTTTGTTTTTAACTTATTGGTGGATTGTGTTAGATGAAATAAAATTGTTTATGATGTAATCATACAAAATGAGTTATATTATATAATATTTATATGTGTATTGTGTTAGTTTGGACTTTTGAGTTAAACAATACATATTTTGTGATAGTGGTTGATAATGAAATTATATGTTCTTTATTTTGATATGAAATTATTAAGATGATTTTGATATATGTCTTTATTTATTTTTATAGATAAATGGAAGGAAGTTCAAGTATTCCTAATAATTCAGTCGCTTTAGAAAGATACAATGTTCCAACTTGGGCTTATGCTGGATTGATCCTTGGAATAAAGAACCATGTTGTTTGCTTGTTTTGTAATAAGCATTTGAAAGGTGGAGGAATCACTAGAATAAAGAATCATTTAGTGAGGTTAAAGGAGATGTGAAACCTTGCAAAAAGGTTAGCTATGATGTGAAATGGAAAATGAAGACTTTGCTTGAAGAGTATCAGCACGAGAAAGATAGAAGGCAGAGTTTGAATTACGAAATTAGTAGTGGAAGTTTGTGTTAGTGTTCAGGATGATAGTAAGAATATTGAAGGTGATAGTATTCCTACCTGACAAGAAGTGAATATTACATCTAAACCTGATGTTAAGAAAAGAAGAAGACACAGGTCTAATTTTTTTGCACCACGAACAACTCCTGGAGCTTAGCCTTTAATTCACAGTTCCTTACAATCAAAAGAAGCAGCTCATAATATGGATACTTTATTTGAACATGAAGTTGTGAATAAAGTTGAGCTAGAAAATATTGTTCAGTTCATTACTAACAATGATTTCGCTTATAAAGATTGGAAAAAGATTGCAAAGTATAATTCTTTTTATTGGATTTCTTGTGTTGCACATTGCATTGACTTGTTGTTGAAAAATATAAGGGATGATAGATATTTTCTTGTTATTGATGAAACTGTGCAGAAAATACAAAAGATGACTAAGTTCATCTATAATGGTGTATGGGTCTTGAATTTAATGAGAAATTATTTCACCAATGGTAAGAATTTGTATCGTCATACTATTATAAGATTTGTAACAAATTTGTTTTCACTTTAGTCTTTTATTATGATAAAGAAAGAGTTAAGGTAGATATTTATAAGTAATAAGTGAGTTCCATTTCAGCATGTTAGGTCTAATGTTGGACTGAAGATTTTCAGAAGTATACTTGAAGATACCCTGTAATGAGGGTACTTCGTTTGACTAATAGTAATAAAAAGGCAACAATAAGTTATTTTTATAATGCCATGTAGAGGGAACAGGAAGCAATCAAGGATAATCTAAAAAATATGTCTTCTTTATACACACATTATCTTGCAGTTATAAATAAAAGATGAGAAACATAACTTTACTCTATATTATTGCAATAGGGGAATTTTTTAATCCTAATGTCTATTTCAAACCAAGTTTTAGAAAGAAAGCTGAAGTTAATAAGGGAATGTTATTAACTATTATAAAAATTGTTGTCCATGAGATAATGAAAGATCTCCTAAGCTCATAAATGAAGATTTATGAGCAGGCTTTTGGTTATTTTAGGATGTTAATTGCTATTCGTCAAAAATAAAAAACTTAATTCAAGTATATATTTTTCACTTTTGTTACTTGTTGAAAATTAATCATCACTTTATTTTTTTTATAACACTACTTTTGTTATCTTACGACTTATAGTTTCTCGGTGAGACCAGTTCAAAAATGATATTCCAAAGTTGTAAAGGTTTGTAATTCAAATCTAAGCCAAAATGTGAGTGCAACAGGTTGTGAAAGAAATTAGAACATATTTGAATTTATCTATTCTAAGAAAAGGAATAGATTGGAGCACAAAAGTTTGAATAACTTAATCATTGTTCAATACAATTTAAAGCTTCGAGAAATGTATGTTATTATCATTATTAAGTTAGATACAATTTGTTATAATTTAATTTTATTGTTTACTAGGACTCTTAATAAAATAAGTAGTTCAGTGGAGTCAATTGGAATTGATAATATCGATCTTTTGGCAAATCTAGTTTATGAGAAATCAGGTTTGATAGATGAAAGTGACTTAGAAAATAATCTTGAATGAGAAAGCATTGACATATCATTTGGTGCAATAAATTTGAATGGCGATGATGATGAGACTCCTCTCAATGATGAAGACTTTATACTAAATGAGAATTGAGGTCAATGCAGTTATAGCGAGTTTTTGATTAAATGAAGTTTTAGGTTTTTGTTTCTTTTCTTCTTTGTCTCACTTATATTCGATGTATATGTTATATTCTATATATACAATGTAATTATAAATATTTATATTTCAGGTTTCACTTTTTGTTAGTTCTTTGGACAAACCTTTGTTGTAAATTATAATTGCTAGAGAGTAATGGATATCTATTATTCTTTTTATTTGATGTTTTGATGTAATTATTATTTATTATATGAAATTGTAATATTCTAAATACTTTGTATTGTTCTTAATTTTATATTTGTATGATGATTAAATGATCATTTTTATATTAATTGTGGTTACTATTTATATGTTAAATATGTGAAAAATATTGTTAATAAAAATAAATAAATTGTTGTTATTTTAAATTTCTATTATTATGATTTTTAGAGACATGGTTGATATAAAATTATAAAGTATACAGTATAATACATTGAAGGACTATTTTGCAATTTCAAAAAAATTCAGGAGTTATTTCATAAATTTAAAAAATTACACAAAATAATATCCGTTATTGATCGGTACCGGTATAGTATCAAACCTAAACCCAACTAGGTATCGATATTGGTACTGGTACGGTATTCATAACATTGGGTATAAATTATAAAAAGCTACTTATATATTGAAACTAATTGTAAAATGCAATAGAACTAGAAAGATTTCCTAAAATTTGGGAATATATAAGCTTCTGTATCATATAGTATGTCATATATGTTATAACTTTTTTAAATCTGAGTTACAAATTAAGAACTTTTGTGCTTTAAATCATAATTAAAAATGGGCAATTTGAACTTTAAAGTTTGTTCTGGAATTTAATTTAAATTTAAATATTTATTTAAAATTAATTCACCTTTTTTTAATTATTGACAAAAGGCACACAAATCCATCTCACCTCATATCCCGCTCTCTCTTTATCTCGCTAAAAAACTGTATTGTATGTAGTATTGGGAGCGGTAGGTATTAAACTTGCACTGCCGAAAATATCAGAGTTTCTTTCGCTTGTTGAATCAAATTCTCGACCAGATATTAGGTGGGTCTGAAATTAACAGTTGCTCTTTGTTTCATACTTATACGCATAATTTGGTAAGCGTTAGAATAATTACATCAACTACCAGCATTGTTTAGTTTGGCAAGTCGTAGGCATGAATAATTTTTGAATGCCTCCCTCCAGAAAGCCTATGAATTGACCTCATGGTTACGACTTACCAAATAAAAAGAATGCTGGTAGTTGATGTAATTATTCTACCACTTAAAAGATTTTTACGAAACATTATCGATGTAAAGTTAGGGTGATAATAAGGAAAATCACAAAAAGCTGTTTAATTGCTTTGTAATGTCGTCATGTCCACAATGTTTTAGAGAGAGAGAGAGAAAAGAGATGAACTTCAGATTCGGCCTAATCGTGTTTAAAGTTCGATCAAACTTGAATCAAGTTTTATTAAATATATTTTCTTAAAATAAAAATAACCATTTTTTAATTTTAAATTTTGGGCCCAAATGCATTTGGATAGCCTAAAACCAAAGTTGCGAATACGGTATCGAACTTAGTATCGGATTAGGTTCTAATATGGTATTATATCGGTATCGGTCAATACCGGATACTGTTTTAGGTAATGTTTTAAATTTATGAAATAATCCTTGAATTTTTAAAAAATTTACAAAATAGTTCCATCGGTATATTGTACAGTTGTACTGTATACTTTATAAGTTTAAATCAATTGTCTCCAAAAATCATAATAATAAATAATAATCACAATTAATATGAAATAAAAATAATTTTTAAATATTTCACATTTAAATAATAACTACAATTAATATGAAAAAGACAATCAATATCATACAAATATAATATTAAGAATAATACAAAATATTTAAAATATTACAATAATACAATTTTATCATATAATAAATAATAATTACATCAAAACATCCAATAAAAAGAACAATGAATATCTTTAACTCTTAAACTATTACAATTTATAACAAGAGTTCGTGATGAGGAAACAATTAAGTAGAAGTTAAACTTTAAACAAAAACATTTACAGTTACATTACATATATAGAATTTAACATATACATCAAATATAAGTAAAATTAAAAGAAGAGGAAAAATAAAAACCTAGAACGAAATTCAATCGTCTATGGGAGGATACCCGTTATAACTGCACTGACTCTAGTTATCATTTGGTACAAAATCCTCATCATTGAGAGGAGTTTCATCATTATTATCATTCAAAATTAATGCACCAAATAACATGTTAATGCATTCCTATCTAAAATTAACTTCCAAGTCATTAACAACTGCTAAATTCGATTCTTCAAAAACTCAATCCACCAAAATTAATATTATCAATAAAAATTATATCAGTTGTTGGTTTATATTTATATATGTTTTGTCTTTTATTTATTTATTGTCTTTTGACAACAGATACCCTTTTATTTACCTTTTTTTAACCAAAGTTAGAATTTAATTTTACTAAATAAAAATACCATATTTAGTTTCTAAAGTTTTTAAATTGAAAAATTAAGTTTAACTTGTTTTAAGTTAATTTCTCTCTTTAATTGTTGTATATGTATGATCTATTAGATTCTAAATATATTAGTGATAAATATAAATTATAGCCAATATATAAAATATTTTTTTAGTTTTATCACTAATTTCAATTAAATAATTTACAATTAAAAATCAAAATTGACATCTAATAATATATTATAATCACTCAATTATTAAGAATACTAAAGTGATTTGACTAATGTATTATGCATGATTATAATGCATAATTTAATATTTTCTTTATTAATGTTCCAAGTAAAAGTAGAGTACATAATTAATGTCTAAGTTATATAAAATTCAATCATGTTTGCTCTTAAAAATTAATAATTAAAGTATGATTAATCTCACTAGACAATCCCTAATTAAAAACGAATTGGAAATGATAAAATATTCTTTTTAATTACTTTGGTGTAACTAATTAATTATTAATTTCACATATGCCAAATCTTATTTATTTACTTTAGATAAGAAACAAACAAACCCTAAAAAATAAAAGAAAATTAGAGAACGATTAGAGAGATAAGAGTTCCGTGCGAGAGAATGAAGAAGGGGTTGATATATTTTAAACAAAATCATGTGAGTTTGTATACATTATATAATCCAATCCAAAGCCTCATTTTTCAATTAATATAAGCTGAACCCATAACCTTTTGACATTCCTAATTAATTGTCACTTTTTTGTTACCAATTTGACATCGCAATTTAGGAAAAAATTTAACAAAAATGAAGAGGATAAAAATAAAACAAAAGAGCTACTAAATCAAAGATGAAAAAGAAGAGTATTGCATTAGGCCTCGATTTGTACCTAAGCGTATCAAGTCCATACTAAAATTTTCCTGAAATAACAATAAGTATGTTTTTGAGTTTTTTTTAATTACTATTAATCGTAGGATCTGTGAACATTAGGTAATAAAAAGCTCCAGCACAGATAACTAGACCTCGTTAAGTGGATAAAATATGTAAACCAAGTGGACTCCATTGACCCGGTGTGATTCTAGCCAATGTGAAAATTTTCACATCTTTATCCTCGTTATTTGGACCTATGTATCCCAAAGGCCTTGCACCAATAAGATAACCGTTTCCTCAAAACTTTTAAGGAGGGCATCATATATCTATCGCCTGTAAAACAAGGGGACGACTGAGGCGTAATATTGAGCAATAGACCTTGCACCAATAAGATAACCGTTTCCTCAAAACTTTTAAGGAGAGCATCATATATCTATCGCCTGTAAAACAAGGGGACGACTGAGGCGTAATATTGAGCAATAGAGCTGCCAAAAAGATCCCATTTGGTTAAAGTTCAATGTGATGTTCTATTTCTTTGTACCCAACCCAAGTTGCAACATCCTACACGTTAACTTGGGTTGTGTCCGGATTTGGGAAATCTAATAAGCCAAAAATTTCACATATCCAAAATTTCAAAAGCTCAAGAACTGCATAGACTGTCTCCAATTATGAAGTCAATGCCTCCTACCGCTCATCAGGAAATCAACTAGAGAGCTCTTCGCCAGCACTTACCTCCAAAGCCTACTTATGAAGCCTTTCTTGTCTTTTTTCATCCTATTCTCCAGAGATGGGAAATCAATATAGTTATAGGCAAGGTCGAGAACAATAGGGTTTCTAGTTATAGCTTGACAGGCAGGAGGGAAGCCTTCAATACGTGGAAGAACCTTCGCATTTGAAATGCTAACAGCGGGCTCATACACATCGAGTTTCTCAAGAAGGAATTTCTCCACCTTACAATTTCAAAACAATATTTCAATCAGGGTTAGTGATACATGCTCAGGATTTTTCAACATTGAGCAAAATAAGCTGCTTAGTGGATATGCCAAAGAAAAGAATTAACTGATAAATCAGAAATATATCTTGAGATTTACCCATGGAAATTACTCTATTTTTACAGAGGTGCAAATCATTATATGTGGTCAGTTTTTTATTTGCAATCTAGGTTTAGTATGTCAATGTATTCATGGTGATTGTTAGTATAACTAGGAAGATATAATTAGGAACAGAAGTTCTATCCTATGGTCCCATCCTTTGCCGTCATTATTACAGTTGTCACCAGTTTGATATCTTCTTCTTAAGGAGAACAAGAGGAAAAAAAACGACACAAGAATGACATACCTTCTTCTCACTTCCACTCAATGAAATTGCAGAAACTTTCTTAGAGAGGGTCTCTGGAGCTTTCACCTCCTCCATAATCCCAATGGCATGCTCTATGCAACTGTTAGATCTGCACTCGTTGTATAAGGTCTTCAACTCTTTGATGATCAACTGTTCAAGAAGCATAAAAAATATATAACAATTAATCCAATCGAAAACATATCATCCTTAATTTATAAGTCGCCATAAAGCATCAACAGGTAAATTTCCTCCATGATTTCATCAGATAAATCCTAAACGAGTGACTTTCATAAAATGTAACTTGCAAACAGTTATTGGTCTTCTCCAGGCTAAATCACCTCGTCAGAGACATTCACACTCTGAAATTTCTGCAAGGCATTTTCAGCAAGAGATCGAGCTCGACAGTACAATGCATATGCTTCTTTTCTCTTTCCAGCTAAGCTATATGACTTTGCCAAGTAGAAAGACCTGCCACATTGGTACTCGTGTTACATTAAGATACAAATTAACATTTTAGAGAAATTAGGTTAGTCTTGCAAAACAAGCCTCCAGTGAAAATCCCAACTCTAAATGAAAAAGGTTGCAGAACTAGATGATGGTGAAGGCTTAAGCCCAGAGGAAAGATAAAATGGCCAGTCACTGTTGAACCATGGAAATGCAAGTTGTAGCCAACTTCAAAATAGGAGGCCTTTTATGCTTAAATCAGAGGCAATGAATAAATAAATAAAAAAACTTCAAACCAGAGACAGAAATGACTTAGTTGCAAGTAACTTGTTAAAACAAGCAGAGGATCATACCTTTGGGCTCGGAATGTCAAACTTCGTCGTGTACAGTCTTCAGCTAATGCCAGTTCTTCTGGTTTTGTATCTCGCCCAGAACTCAATAAATCAGAAAGATCGGCAGTATTCTGTGAAATATATCAAGCGAATAAAGTTTTCAGTAAAAAGTTGAGTCAATCTTAATACAGGATGTGCATGTTAAAATTGCAGTTTCAAGAATACATCATTGACCTGTAATAATAGATCGTATAAGCGAACAAGTTCTTCAGGTTTGGTAGCTTTCTCCATTTTGTCCTCACGGCGCCTAGCAAATTTACTTTTTGCAATGCTAACCAACAATTGATTACGTTCCATGGTTCGCTGTACTAATACGGTACTGACAGCTTTATCAAGGCCATACAATTCATCTTTGACATCATCAGCATTACCTGCACTAACCTACAAAGTTTGATATGTCAAGAATCTGTTTGAAAAACAATAAAAGAAATAGCAAACACAAAGGCTATAAAAGGACAATTGGATAACCTAATAAATGCTACCAAAGGAACAAATCCACAAAGCATTAGAGAAAATGTTGAAAAGAAATAAAGTGAACTTTATGAAGGAAAAACAGTATGAAATCACTAGGCAGCATTCCATACCATGTCACTGCGGATGCAGCTCCTCGCTTCATGATAAGCAGCAAAAACTTTGTCAAAGATGGTTAATTTTTTCTCAGCTTGTAGTGTATCTGATGCAGGGCCATGCAAATCCTTCTCCAAGTCTTGCGCTGAAGATGAACCACAAGAGAACCAAGATATGACCCCAATTGGATCAGACAATAATTTAGTGTATACATCAGTAAATAGTATTTGTAAAACTGATAATTTGGCCATGAAAAGAAAGTCAAACACCCTCATATCTTGTTAACAGAAGAAAATGTTAAATCTAAAGTTGCAGAAAAATGTCAGCACATGATCTTTTAAGTAAAACGTGAATTAACAAATTGATCAGTGAACTTCATTAAAATTCACCTTTTACCTTAAGTAAAGAATATGTTATCGAAATTCAATTAATCACACAGGAAAGGTTCATGGATAGGGATTCTGTTTGGTAGCACTTTATCTTCATATCTATTTAGAGATTGAAATTAGCAACAGACCTTTTAAAATGGCCACTCTAGTTTTTGCATTGGATATTGGAAATCTATGTCCAAGCCAGTGAAACTCTGTCAAGGATGCAGCCTGTTGAGATCTTGCCTCAGCCATAGCAGCCTGTAAACCAACATAATGATGAGAATCAGAAGTTGGATAGAAGATTTTGGCTTCAGTGAAAATTATAACAAGTATTTTCACAATCAGTGGTCACTTCAATTTACAGAATCCATCATTGTAAAGTTGCAATAGGACACAAAGCTCAATCATTTATGAGCTACAGTTCAGTCAGAAATATATAAGCTTTGTCAAATCGATGGTGGGACTCCAAGATCAAAGGAACGTAATTTATTTAAAGAAATCAAAGGCAGAAAAGGAGTATAACCAAAGACACTGCACCACGTTACAAGAGACACAATGCAACATGTACAATTTCAAGTTGAAACTAAGCAATCTCACCTCAAACTTAACTTTGAATAGGTCCGACGCAGGACCTTCCATTTCACCAATTTGTAGGAGGTCAGAAGTTTGCAAGTTTGACTCTCCTATTTTGTGCCGGCAATATCGAATACTAGGCTCTAGCTCCTCAACACGACCACGACACAAGACTTGATTCTCCAAATCTCCATACTTCCCAAGTTCCTCATAAACAGCTCTTCAGAAAAAAAAAAAAAAAGCAAGTTGGTCAAGCACATTCCTTTGTAATTTGACTAAATTAAGATAAATAGCAAGTATGAAAAAAGCTATTGATTCTGGAATATTGAGAACAAAAAATATTCATAGAAATCATAAAACAATTTCAAAGGATGTGCTAGAACAAAATCAGCTTTAATGTCATTATAATATCCAAACCAAAATCAAGTAATAGCAAGATTATCTCTCCGATTTCCAGACAGAGTACTTAGTGCAGCAGTAGGCATCACTGCCTGAAAATATTTTCTATAAAGCAGAAAGATAAAAGATCGGAATTCGATGTAGGATAATGCTTACAGTACATTGGGTAATTCGATTATCAAAATTCACTGCCAATTTCTCTCATATCAATTGTCAAAGCATCATCTAGTTGGCTATACGAAGAAGATAAAATCTTGTATAATGTCTCGTATAGGAAAATTTCTAACCCGTCCAAAGAACTAGCTAAAGCAGTTCTAGAATAGTCTAGTTAAACTATTTACAGATTCAGCAAGAAAAAACTTAAAAGAATAATCATACAGGACAGTCACCAACTATTTTATAAAACACATGCAAGCTGTAGTTCATCAACTTATGAATAACGAGGTCTAGGAATCAGTAGGTTTACACAAACTAAAAATCATCCTAAAAGACTATGGACAAACAAAATTATTTATCTCATTACTAGAAATCACTTGTATGGTTTTAGGAATCACTCCTAAATCAAAAAACAACTCTTACAATGAAAGAATGGTAACTCTCGAGCTTAAAATTCAGAAATTCTAAAACAGAAGACACTCTACGTTCTCCTGCTATCCATAAACTAAATGCACAAACATATAGAATTTTCCATTTGATCCCAGTAAAGCAAAGAGTCAAACTTTATTTTTCACCTAATTGAAAACCTCAAATAAATCTGCTTTTATAGTCTGAACAATAAGAAAAAAAATAGAATGCACTCGTAAAAATAAAACCAACTAGTACACAACATAACCCTAAACTAATTCTAGTTCTCTGTCAAATAACTAACAACTAGAATGTAATGATGCACCTGGCACTAATGAAATTCTTCAAGGCAGTGTCCCAATTTCGATCCTGTTCAAACAACAGAGTCCCATTCATATAGGAGGCATAGGCCTGCAAATTGGAAATCAAATTAAAATGGTGGTCATGCTGGAATATTTGTGACAGAAAGAAACATTGTACGAAAATACCTACAACTTGTTAGTAAATATCAGAACCAAGTTTGAGTCATGGAATAATAAAGAAAATGTAAAACAAGACTATGAAAAGCTGTAGTTACAACTAAAATGTATAATAATCAATTTCTCCTACATGAGATCTGCTGATAAAAGAGGAGAGTTTTTTTTTTCCCCCTGCATGAAGTAAGGTTTACTCTCACAAGCAAAACTTGCCAACCCTGTGAAGAACACATCATATTATAGATTAATCAGCTCCTCGAATATAAAAATGACAAAATATATGTCCCATTTCCAAAGTGGAAGTATTCTGTGCAATCTATCACCATATCAAGCGGTTTAATCATCCCAAAATCTAGGAAATCTAATAGAAAGTCTAAAGAATTACTAGCAACACCATTCTTGGTAAATCATGTTATAGATATTTTTTTCACTTACGAAGCCGACATAACAGCATCATTAAAGACAAGCATTACCAAAACCATAACACAAGCAGAGAAGCAAGGAAATACTTCCCTCAAGCACAAGAGCATCAGCATAGAACCTACTGTTTTACAGAATTTCAATATAAAAAAGTCCAATGAACATTCAATCTGGAGCCACTATCCAATAAAAAATTATCAAGGGTACCAAATCATATACTGATGATGAGTATAAACAAAGTTAAACCTCAGCTTCCAAAGAAGTTCTGGAATCTCCCTTGGCAGCACATAATCGCGAAAACAGATTGGCCCATGTCACTGCCTTCCTCAGTCTTCCAATCAAATAGATGCGTTGACGTGCAGTGGGACCATCTGGAAGTTGCCGTTTCTCCATGGCATGGCTCCAAGCTCTCTCAGACATATAAAGAACCGCGTGCAAAAACCTACATTACTTTCAAATACCAAAATTAAAAAAAAGGAACTGTTTTTCATCTTAGTTTTCATAGATCTAAGTGTGTTAAGCAATATACCTACCACCATCAGTGACTACACTAAAACAACTGCTTTATAATACCTGACGTCGGTAACGGTAGCTTCGGTAATGGGTCGACGAGTATATTTGCCACGACCATGAGTGAACTTGAGTGACTTATACAACCTCCTCAGCCTAGCACTACAATACTTCCGATAACGAGTGTAATCCCCATGTCGCAACCCATGCTGCATCTGAGCAGATTTGAGCATCTGCAACACTAATAAAATCCAACATAGAACAAATCATATCAATTGGATGAAGGAAATCGCATGGGTGATTCGGAAATTAATAATGATTACCGTTGATGGAGAATCGAGGACTGATCTGATGGGATTTTACAGCGTCGACTTCCATGGCAGCAGATTCCATATCTTTACCCATCGCTGACGAGAAAGAAAATTGCTACCGGAAATTGATCTCTACACCGATATATGGCACGAATTGAGAGATGGGGTTTTGTTATAGAAAAATCACAGAATGAATAAGGATCCAGTAGAATCGAAAGGTGGGGAAGCTGTAAGTGACATTAATTTTTAGTTTTTATATATTTTTAGTATTAATTCTATAAATTTATAAGGGATAACAAAGATAATAATTAGCAATAAAATATAATCACCAATGGTTAAATTTATAGGATAGATGGAAGTAGTGGTGTAAAAGTAATGTTTGGCAACCAACGAGGCAGCCCCTAGTTAGAGGGCTCCGGAAATATTAGATTATGTGCTTAGAAATAGATCATCTGATGGAGATCAGGGAAAATCAAGTAAGATTGGAGTGTAAGTTTCAGGTATACTGGCCGAGATAAGCCCTTTATTTTTGCAGATACGGTCTAAAAGTTTCTGATATACGGGATCTTCATAAAGAGGCAAATATAGAGTATATTTGTCTTTCTATATGACCAAGGCTACGTTATTTAAGAATCAAACTTTTAGGAGAGGGAAAACTTAGAAGCCATGGGATAGAAAACACTCAAACTTTCATTCATGAAAACAAGTTTTTAATACAACCTACTCTGCTTACAACGAAAGAGAAGTCTTGCTTTTATATACTAAGCAAGGGAATAAAGACAAATAATTTTAGGGAAAAGATTCCCTTGATACAATTATTCACACAACTATAAAAAAAACAAATAGTAAAAAGTGGGAAACACATGAGTCCCAAATATTCCTAAGAGATAAGAAAGAATCTTTAAAGACGACCCTAAATATTTTTTTTACAAGATAAGAACGAATAACTTAAAGAGGAGCGGAGAAAGAGTGTGGGCCACCACTATCATTCTCAGAATCATCTATCAGCTCCATGTCATCGTCAAGTTGTTCCATAGTGTAAATTAATTGGGCAATGTCTGTTTCAGTCCAAATTGAGGGGTATAGGCTTGGACCAATTTGAAATGGGCCAAAAATCGAGTGGGCATATTGGAATTGTGAGGATCTGGTATCTCTCGAGCCATAATGTTAAACCTAGTAAAGTTAAACTAGTCCATTGAAGTCCAACATCCAGTAGGAGGAGAGATAGACTCTGGAATAGTATAATCACTCGAATAGGGACCTAGAGAAGTAAATGTTGGAGATGGTATTGTCCGAGGATGCTGATTAAGGTGATCCAGGAAGGAATGCAATTCTGTCATCTATTGAGTATGATTGATCGGCCATTCAATAGTAGTACGCCAATATTGAACATGATTTAATGTGTAAAGATAACTAGATGTGGTTAAGTAGTAAGGCTGAAGAATGATGAAGATTGCATAGGCTTTGTGATCTGTCAAAGGAGTATCCCATAACTAGTATTGAGTCAGAAGTTGAAACATTTGAATATGCCATTTTGATAGAGGTTGGAACCATTCGAGGAGAGCCCAAAAGAGAGATGGGTGAGATGAAGATAATAGAACAGATAAGGCCCACAGATGCCATAATGCTGGTTCAGAAAGAATATCATAAAGATGATACAAGACATGATATGGTGTTGTAGAATTAAAATGGGAAGAATGAGGAGGAATATTAAGATTGATAAGGGGTGAGATGAAGATAATAGAACAGACTCTGATGCAGAAGAGAAAAGACCTCTTCTAAGGTATTTGGGGGGTTAGGAGATAGAGGAGGCATTTTGAGAGAATTCTATGATTGGAAGGAGGAGAGGGATGGTGGTAGAGAGAAAAGGAGAGATTAACTTCTTTGGTAGGTAGAGAAAGAAAGTCGGCAAGAATATTGTGGTGGCTTTTGATATGGCAGATGGTGAATTTATAGTGTGAGAACCACTCTTACCATCGAAGCAATTAACTATCTAGTAAGGTCTTTTTCTTTGGCTCAAGAATTTTAGGAAAAGTTGTGTTATCCATTTCGATGATAAAGTGATATAGGCTAAGGTGGAAACTAAACTTTTCAATTCCTTTTTTTACCGCCAATATCTCTTTATAGCTCATATAATAGTGCTTTTCTGATTCTTTAAACTTTCCACTTGCATGACCATAATAATGGTGATTTCTGTCAATTTCTTCAATGAGAACAACACCCCAGTAATAGTCACTTGCATCTGTCTGTAGAGTACGTTGACCTTCGTCATAAATCTTTAAGGCTGGTGGATGTTGACAGGCTTGCTTTAAATGTTGTATGGCTCTAGTTTGTTCTTTTCCTCATGGTGGTGGATTCTTCTGTGTCAATTTTGATAGGGACGATGTATAATCAACCATATAAGGGATGAATTCTTTGACATAATTAACAATTCCAAGGAATTTTTGTATTTGTTTGATTGTGAGATTATCATCAGGAAAATGCAATAGTTTACTAGCAATATGTGATCCAGGCTGATAGAATCTATTGTGGAAATGCATATCAAAAAATTCTTT